>PKRV01002041.1:181306-353492 GCA_003709505.1 Hyphantria cunea
CGCGCCGCTCCCACGCGCCCGCGCCCACGCCCTGCAGCGCCGCGTAGCCCGCGCCGTGCGCCGCCAGCGGCAGCGCCACGTGGTAGCCCGACATGCAGTCGTCTGCGCCCACGAGCCCTCGCTACTTAGGTATACACTACTCCCCGCCGACGCCTCGCCTCGACGAAGCTGGCGTTCAACGATTCATAGCTTTGTGCCCTTCGTTAATACCTGACTACTGTGACTACCTGATTTATTAATTCGACCGATTTAAGACACATCCGCGTTAAACACGTATGTTCGAATTTAAATTGAGTATAATACTTTATCTTTTCCATAAAACATGTAACGGAACTCATAATCTTTCTCTACGTACGGATCGAGTTTAACGAACTACCTCAAAACCGACAACGGTACGGTAGTGACGACATCGAATGTTTACAAACAACGATGCGATAATAAAATCTCGAACGTAAACCTGGCCGCTCTGCGGCTAAACACACTCATATCATATAAATAAATTATCGTTATCGCTAGTACATACATATGCACAAGCTCGGGCTGTACAAACAGATAATAAACATACAAAAAACATATGTTGTCAGCTACTTTGTTGAAGGGGACAATTCACAGAGTATTATCACCGGCCATAGGGGCTGTGTCTTTCTCTTATCCTATTGCATTATTGGCTAATACTTATTTTGACGCCTTTTTTTATATATGAGCCTGCCGTAAGTGACCCTACTCTGCCTAGTGAAAATCATAAGCCGTATCCATCGATATATACAATACTTGCGAATGCACATATACATTACATTACCATCATAATGCAATTTTTGTTATAGACCTAGAATATATGATTCGTAAAACTAATATACTTATACATCTTAGTAATATTTCAGAGATAAATAAACATATAAGTATAGTTTATACCGGGTTATCGATGTAAAAACTAAAAGCTTACCTTCCGAGTCCGTGATGATTGACGTTATCTCATCGTCACTTTCAACGAAATATCTCGTGAAGAATTTACTGCACTTCGAGTTCTCCGAATGCACTAAATAAGGGTCTTGAGCGTTGACGGGCACGTCTGACAATGTCTTTGAGGTATTATCGTGCACGGCCACCGTTTTTAGAGAGCCATCGTCCAACATTTCCATAACTCTGTACTCAGATTCGCTATTGTGGTCCGATTCTAACGTCAGCAGTCCATTGCTCTTCTCGTCGGAGCTGGTCGTCGGTGAAGGAGGTCTACTAATCTGGTTGTGGGCTCTTAATACTACGCTTTCTACTGGAGGTGACTTTGGACGCCTTAACTGACTTTTACTCGTTGATCCGATAAAATATTTCCTATTGCTCCTCAACACTCGGAAAGGAACAATGTTTTCGTTGTTGTCCTCAGAAAATTCGTACTTTTTGTCCGCCAACCTTCGTTTCCTAAACATGCTCAGTTTCTCACACTTGGTGTCTGTTTCTTCAACAAATTCATAAGCCTTTTCTGCTATTGTTCTATGAGTTTCGTTAAACCTGGACATGCTCTCAGCAGGTCGCCGTCTTGGTGATCTTAGAGGTGGACTTATTAAAGTTCTGATTGAAGGCGATGGTCCTTCCCATTCTTCGACTAAATTATGCGAGATAGAAGACGCTTGGATACATAACTCTTGGCCCATGACGTCAGGGACTCGTACCGGTTTGGACATCTGATATGGTTCCATTTCTAGGTCTGAAAAATCTGCTAGGATATTTTGAACTACATTATTTTGATATTTTGGGGATTGAAAGGGTGCCGAGACGTCTGAGGCCGGTGTACTGGGGTTTGTATCCATGGAATTTGTTTCTTCTCTATCTAAAGAATATTTAGCGTCTTCTATAACTTCAGCTTTTTCTGGGTCAGGTTTTACAAAGTCTATTTCTAGTATGTGTATGAAGTCTGTGTATATAATGATCTGGTTTGAGTATGCGAGCTGGACAACTGGTTCGTACATGCTAGAATCGGATGTACAGAAGAATTTTGTGTGTATAGCGAAGTTATGTTCTAAACATCTTTTGCCCCAGTTCAAATCATCTGAAAAGTAAACAAATTGCGATATTCAAGGTTCATAAAACTCTTTGTATTAAGAATATGAAAGGGGTCTAGATTTCGGCAAATTTTAAAAATCATGTGAAATTTGAAAATAAGAAATTACAGGGAAAAACCGGAAAGGATTTATTTGCCTAAAATTTCGTAAACACATGTGAACATTGGTAAATTAGAACTCACCTTCATCTCTCGAAAAAGTGGCACATTTCTTACATCCTAGGCGAGGTACTCCGACAACACTGAGGTAGGATCGTTCCGAGCAGGAATCTCTGTAAAATATTGTTTTTTTATAAGTAATTATTTTATTATCTCCATACCAATGGTAAACGTCTTAAGACAGTGAATGGTACACAGATGACTGTATGTAATAATAATACATAAATCTAGAGAACGAAAGTTCAATTGAAATTGGAAAATTGATTATTTAAATCAAATGTATAAAATGTTCTAAATATGATCACCAGGTTATATCTAATATTTACTAGAACTTGAACTTATCAACACCAAAAAAAAATGGTAAACAAGGCAAAAAAATAGAATTAAATTACAAAATAACAATATTCACCACGGGAAAGCAACGCTACGGCATAAATAGGCCGGCTCGACCGGAGTGATACCACGGCCTCGCATAAACCGGAGTAAAACAGTGCCTGCGTTGTGTTTAACCGAGTGAATGAGGCTACCGGAGGCCCATACCCAACGTCTACGACGTCCCTCAAAGGCAGGCAAGGCAATTGGGACGCCTCTGGTATTGCGGGTGTCCATGTGCGGCGGTAATCGCTTGCCATCGGGCGATACGTCTGCTCGTTTATCGCCTAAGTTTCATAAAAAAAAATATTGTACTAAGCAGAAATAGTTTGAAAAGCGTTAAAAAAGAACAGCTTGAAGAGTACTTACGCAATACCATAAACGACAATAACAGCAGGATTGTGCTTCCATTGTGCCATCGATATCGTGACTTTACTATCAACGCAGTCATCGCCGAAGAGCGGCACGCTGTGAACTGGCCGCACTACACGACCAGGCACCCACGACAGGAAGTGGAGACTGCAGAGGAATTAATCACGTGTCCTGTTCTTACTCACGATGAATTCAGAAACTATCTAACTAATATTTTTTTTCAATGTGTGTTTTGCAGGCGTGCCTTATATAGGATAGTTACTAAAACTTAGACCCATAGGAAAAGAGCATGATTAAAAAGAGACGCCGAAGAAGTATAGTCCATTCGTTTAGATAGTGTCAGACACACGTGTTATGGTTATTGTTGTGAAATACGAATATATACTTAATTACGTATTTTATTTTATCCCTTTTGTGGGACAAAAGATAAACGGTTTTGAAGTATGTGGTGATATGATTTGGTATTATTTTTTATTGTTATTAATTTATTTGGTATACAAATAAGTGGACTAAGAAAATATAACATCTGCGGTTATCTTTGATTTTTTTTCTATGCAAACCTTGTCCTGGTAATAATAAAGACATAAAAATAATAATTATCTAATTTAATGCAGTTGATCAAAACTTATGCACATACACACTTTTTTGTGATTAATTTGTTTTTATATAGATAGATAGATTGCCATTGAATCTCAATCTATTCATTATCATCATCAGCCTATCACAGTCCACTGCAGGACATAGGCCTCTCCAATTTCACGCCACTTAGATCTATGGCTTCTTGATCTCTTTAAATAATGTCTGTTAGAGAAGGCTTCTTTATAGCAAAACAAAAGACTATGACAATACTATGGATTATTTTTATTTACTTTTATCTCTTTTGAATTCAATATGCTTTACAAATAATGGCATATTCATTTAATTGTACCAGCGAGGATGACTACAAGAATCTCATGTTAGAAAAAAGTAAGTGGACCAAAAATTTAGTAGTCGCAATTAAAAAAAAACATACTTACGTAAATTTAGAACTTTCCCTAAAATAGACTTGAGTATTACAGCTATATGTGAAACTAAGCAGGAACTGTCCGCACTGAGAGAAACCCATAAACACGTGCTCCCTGAGGTATGGCATTGGCACTATATCCATGAGGCAGAAACGCAACCGTGGTGGGATACGCTCAAACACTTTGCGCCCTCTATCATTATTTTTTCTTGATGTACAACCATATGTCTTAAACATACAAAATAAATGAATATTAAGTGTCGAACTCATAAATTTAATAATAACATTATACATCTTCATATGTGACTATATGGTCAAAATAAACATATGTGAAATGGACATAAAGAACATTCAGATTCAAAACAACCATTTGTGGATCACACAAAGTGTTGTCCTGGGTCGGGTTTGAACCCACAACATTCAGAATTGTAGAAAACAGCATTGCAACAACTATACTATCCATGCAGTCAGTGTGTGTGTGTGTGATATAATAATCATACTGTTGATAAACACAATCATTTATGATTGTGAATACATAAATAGTTTAGAATAGATAAATTACACACAAGACACAGAGTAAATGATTGTGCACACAATGATTTCTCCTGGAAGATTAAACTAAGACGCCAATTTACTAATTAAATAAAAAGTTTATCTTTTACAAAGACCTCTGAAACTCAATCAAAATGAGAGCACGTGTGACTGACTGTATTGTAGTAACACTGGAATATATTGTCTACCAATTCTAGTGGCAGATTCTACCCTATCAAATGCTTGTGTAATCACTATTGATTATTTGTTAAGCTAATGAGCATATGCAGACATAATCAAAAACTGTACTAGAGTTAAGACTACTTGGTTTAGCTGGAAGCTCTTTAAATTTTTTTCAAATTAACTTGGTTATCAAGCATTGGACAGCCAATAGCTTTAATGTAGATTAATAGTTGTGTACTGTAAGTAATCATTGGCATCTGTCTTATGTTGCTTTTTATTTGGTAATAATTTTTTACTAGAAAGAAGATCATTGGTATTACCCTTTTATAGCAATCTATTCATTAACAGCGAATAAATGTCTATTCTTCATTAGCTGTCTCTACAGACTTAGTTCTGTCGAAAGTTATTGGCTACTCGCAATCCAATACAAAAAATATACCTACAAATGTCATTTTTACTATTTTCCTCAATTTTTATACCCTCCATAAGAAACTTCCTTGTGCCTTAATGAAAATGGTCCTGTGGTTTTCAAGTTTTACGCTTAGCAACACATTTGGTGATTCATTTTTACTGATATAGATAGATAAATACTCTTTTTTATTTGCGTACAGTCTTATTTATGTAAATTCCTCACCTTTTATTTTTTTTTAAATAGCTTACAGCTTAGCAATAAACAGTAAATAGTAATCACAGTTTGTGTAAGGTTCTTTTACTGGTAAGAAATTGTTTTTTATATAAATAAAGAGAAAAAAAAACATTCGCTTTTTGAATTACGAAATCGTCTATCAAAACTACAAAATAAATTATTAAAAATTACGTGTTACCAAATTTGTATACTTCTTTCACATACATGACTACATGTGAATTTCTCAAGCTAATAATTATTGTTTACATCTCTTTTATCTTACATAAAGATACAAGTTAATCGATTTAATCTTGAATCATTATTTAATTTAAAAAATCACTATTTGTTTTTGTAATGGAATTAAAAAACTAACAAGAGTCCTTCCTTGCAAGAGCCAAAGAAAAAAGTTATCTTCCAACGAAAATTAAACATTTGCATATCCATGTTCATAAAATATACTTGAACCTATGATAAAAAAATAAAACCATAGGCCCGCGATTATAGGTTTCATCTTAGTGTTATCTTGTAATTTTAACTTACCTCTCTATTAAATAACTTATGAACAATATTACTACTGTTAACTGACATGTTTCTAGGTGTATTAGAATTAGTTCTTTCGTATTCATTTCTAGTAAAGCCATTATATTTCTCAGGCTTTGCAGCCAGAGAATCCATGTTCGTTTGTTTGACTGAATTATTTTGACAAATATCAAACTAGTGTTGCCAATTGATTATGGCGAATTCATTTTAAAAGTTTTGAATTGGATGGCATATCATAGGGTTATGTGAAATCAGAAGAGAGGGGTAGGACACTATAACCCTTGCCTCAAGCCATCTCATGTACTTCCACGAGTCCTTTTCTAGCAGCGTTGTGGAAATGTCTAGTGCGTTGAACAGGGTAGCGTACCTCATTGTCAAGCTTACCGAGAGTAAGCTCAAGGTAGTGCAAGTGCAAGAGGAGGAGGATATGTTAGATGACATATCGAGGACCCTCAACTTCCCTACTAAAACCTACTACAAAGTTGTATCGGGGGACTTCAACGCTGAAGCGGGAGTACAAAATTGCAGCGAATCGGTAATAGGATCCCATGGATTCGGAAGTAAGAATCATGGAGGGCAAATGCTAGTCAATTACCTCGAACGAGAGAGATCTGATGTTCTTGATGAACTCTTTCTTCAAAAAAACAGCCCCAAGGAAATGGACGTGGACGTGCCAAGCCCCGACGCTATGAACAGAAATGAGATCGATTTTATCATCGGATAAAAAGCACATTCACAGACGTCAGTGATTAATAGGATAGTGATCACCGACTTGTTTGAGGCTCTCTGAATATTGGCTTTAAGGCTGAACGTGACCGTTTGATAAAATAAAGGCTCCGACCAACTCTGCTCCAAGCCACATTGCCTATTTTTTGCTATAGAAATCACAACAAACGTAAATCAGAACCTTCACAATGTAATTCGAATCCTCAGGGAAGAAGGTATGAGATTTTGTCAAATTCAGTATAAGGGCAGGAAATAAAAGCTTTCTGAAAGGACCCCAGGGTTGATGGTGGAATGACGTGAAAATCCACTTCTTACTTCATCGGAAAAGCGGATCCGAAACCGAGAGATCAGCAAAATTTTCTCTCACAGACTTACTGACGAAGATCGTCCATCCAGACACGTTCTTTCCTAGCATTATTCCGATAGTGAAATAATAAAAACAAGATGACTTATCAAGCTTAGCAGATTCATGCTTATATCCCCACTAATGTTTTTAAAAATTAATAATATAGGCGCATACATTTAAGAGGTAAAAATCCATGAACCGAATGAATCCTAGCTCGACAGGTTTTCGATTAACACACATCCCATGCATATATGAAAATAAATCTATATAATTTTTATTGTGTGGGTTTCGCCTGCAGGGAAAGTAATTCGGCTACCCTACTTCTTAAGCGGGTTTTTATGTCTAATCATCCCAGCAGTCAATGGGTTTAACTGAGTTTAATACTCGTTACTATTCAACATTGATACATTGGAAAATCACATTGCCGAGGGTTATTATGCTATTTAATATAGTTGTTATTATTCGATAAGACATTAAATGGCCCGCGCAGCGTTCGAGAATTTAGGCATGTATATTACTGTTTATTTGAATCTAACTATATATAAGGTGGGTGTTGTGATATTAAAAAAATAATTATCAACGTAATTAAGATCAAACAAACATTTTTTGATCGAACTAACGGTAATTAGCGAATTTTGATTAAAATTAAAGGTCAGATACTATAATTGTTAGCGCTAGGCCAAATTTTTGAAAGCAAAAAAGAAGGCAAGACGATAAAACTCTATTTTTGCTCGAACAATCACGCATGCAAAAAATACTGTCCTTCGCCAGCTTTAGAGAGTACGATATTAGTAACTTTGTAATGTATCTATGATCATTTTTGCAATTTATCTCTGACATGAAAAATGTCATTTTTTGATTTAAGCTGTCAACGGCGAAAAAGCGTGTCAGAGCCTTTTTAAAAATAAAAAAAAAATAGACCTGTAAATCAACTAACGCCATTTATTGCAATCTTTATTTATAACCAACAAATAATATGGAACCAATGACTTTGGGTAGTCCTACACATTCTCCTTCTAATAGCCCCAATGTGGGTTATTTGCCGCCTTTTTTGTTGGGCGAAATAAATCCGCCAACGACTCCTCGCACGAACAGTTTATCGCCTACAAAAGGCCGAAGTCTCGCTTTTGGTAAGAGTAATTTCAGTTTCACACAAAATTTAAGTAGCTATCCAACTGTTTTCATATAATTTTCAAGAGAAAATCTTAAGGGATATCAACAACTATTTGAATAACGCGTTGAGTATGATGTAGCCCAATTATACAATAACTCTTGTATCCCCTTACAGGCTCTCCAACTAGTCCAAGTCAAACGTCAACCCCAGACCAAAAGGCGTATCGTCAGAACATTTCTATGCATCAGCAGGCACTGTACAACTATCAGAATATATACCCAAACATTCCAGCATCCCCACACATGTTCAACAACATCCCTGCATCACCAAATATTTCTTACTCAAGCAAACCAAATGGCCCTCCCATAGAAGATTTGTTTGACACTATAAAAAATAATGAACCATCTATGAACAGATCTCTATTCCAAGACAGCTTGTACAACAATAACTCAATGGTGCAAAATGGCTATAACAATGGGTCTGTTAATAACCAGTCAATGATTGCACCTTGGCAAGATCAATGTCAGGAGCAGGATGAATACTGGGTTACAGTGTTTGGTTTCCCCCCAAATGCTGCCAATACTGTTCTAGCCAGGTTCAGCAATTGTGGTGCTATTTTAGGTAAGTGATTATTAGTGAGTATTTGTAATGCCAGATTTTCTCTTACCAGGGTATGGGAACACCAAAAGGAATAGTAACAATCTGTGTATGATTGTATTTTCCACCATTCCATTTCCACTTAAGCACTAGACCTACTAGACTGGGTGGTACTACCCTCGCATAGAAGATGTAAGTAAAATGACAGCATTCATTTCAAATCCTACATGGGACAGCACTTTGTGTGATCCTCAAATTGTTGTATATTTGTAAAGTTGTCTGCAACACTGGATATGTATTCCTAAGGTTGTCTTTTCAAAAAAAAAAAACAATTCAGAAGCATCTCACTAAGCCACTATACTGTGGGTCACCATGCTGCACTGATGCATTGTTTGCATTAGCAGTGAGTGTGGTGACCACCACTTACTTGGATTGAGTTTATACTTTCCATCATGCAGAGTAGTCACTTTGGTAGGCCCATAAAAAATAAACTATTGAACCTTCTTTAATTAATGCCGAGCCGAATGTTATGTGATAAACTTTTATATTTTGCTACAAGTTATTCTATAGCTTGATTACAGTTTTATAAACTTTATCTAGAAGAAGAAATAAATTGAAAAATCTAATCAAAATGCTTTTAATTTTTTAGATAAACAATACCCTACACAAGGAAACTGGGCTCATGTGAGGTATGCAACAAGAGCTGAAAAAGAGCGTGCTCTAGCGCTGAGTGGGAGACAGGTGTTGCCAGGTGTGATGGTCGGAGTAGTGGAGTGTAAAGAACCACCAAGGATTGCTGTTAGTAGTCCTGGCATAACTTCTCCTGAAAGGTAACCATTATTTCTTCCATATATTAAACTCAAACTTGTAAATCTTATATTGCTTATGTTTATCTTACTTTTGAGTACTTCTTGAATTTACCATCTAATTTAATGAGTCCAGGTTGCATCAAAACATTTAATTTTTGGTTCATGACAAATTTTTCACATTTTCCCAAAAATAAGAAGTGGAATGTGAAGATTATGTAGCTTTATCTGCCTGTATATATAAAGCCTCGTTGGTCTAATTGGTCAGTTGGTCAGATCAAGAGGTCTCTGGTTTTGGCGGTTATCACAGTAAAAGTAGCCTATGCCCTTCCTCATTTATTAATTATATTTCTACAGAAAACTGAGAATGACATCATTCATAGCTAAGTCACATGGTCAAAACAAAATAGTAGAATAAGTAATGCAAGAGAATAGAGGTGATACCGTTTGTAAAAGGAGAATTATGGGGTCCATACCTGAACCCCTCCCCTGATGCACTTGTGACGCCTCTAGTATTGCAGGTGTCCATAGGCGGCAGCAATCGCTTACTTTATTCTTTTCATGTTCAAATAATTATTATTCATAAAAATTAGTAGGTAGTTTAGATTTTGAATACACATATTTTAAATTTATTGTGTGACAAATATTGTTACTCCATTCTCTTATTTTCAGACAAGGCGCTCGTTCATTGTGCCCAACGCCCATTCCGCACGCACCTGTACCACAGAGGTCCAGTGGTTTCATTTCTAAAGCGTTAGATTATGTGCTCGGCTGGTGACAATTGAGTTTTAATAGTATTTTAATATAGAATAATGTCAGACTGTATGTATGCTTGAATGGAAATTAATGTGACTGAATCGATAATGTAAATTTCTAAAGTCAAAGCGCAAGATCTTTGTCTAAATCCATAAAAATATTGTTAACCTATCTTAATAAAAATATATATTATTACAGAGTACAGTCAAGTGAAACTTATACTATGGAATGTGTTATACTAACAATAATAAACTTTAATAATAAAAAATCGAACACAACTTTGAAATATCATAATTTTCCAGCATATTGTTGGGTGATCAAAAATAGCTTAACGTTGTTTTTTCACTGTAATTCTAATAATGTTATATGATATGTCGAGGAGGTCTACTGTAAAGGGCAAACAAGAGTGCTTTCAGTTCCTGCCACAGAATGTTATGTTTGCATACACAATCATAAAAACGCCTAGTCAGAGCCCTGCACTTCCAAGAAACTACTTTTTGTCCGCGGCTTCACTCGCGCAATAGATATATTCATCCCCCATTTTACCACCTTAGGGGTGGAATTTCTAAAATTCCTTTCTTATTGCTTACTTAGGTTATACAGAGAACCTACATGCAAAGTTTCAGGGTTCTAGGTTCAGAGATTTGGGCTGTGCGTTGATCTCTGGGTATCTTAATCAGTAGTCTTCCTCTTTTATAAATATAGATAGTTTACTCTTCACAAAAAATAGTTATTATAGGGTATTGACACTCAACAGACTGCTTTGTTTCAATGTTGTGATGCCTACTAAGTGTGACAGGCACTAGCGCAATGATCGCGTTTATTGACTGTACAGTAGGGAATAAAAATTATGCTACTCTTAAAATGTATTCATATTGTAAAAATGTAATGAGAAAGCATGTTTTCGAAATAAGCAGTTGTTTTATTGATTAAGAATTAAAATAACTTGTTATTTCTTAAATATTAATATTTTAATATCTAAATATTACATATAAAATAGCTAATTACATAGATTTTTTTCTTTTATGGTAATTACTAATTCCTTTTCAGGTTGAAAACTAACACTAGGAAAGAGAAGGTAGTTGTAACAAACATTTTCAAAAATACATTTACAACTTGTATTTATATAATTTTTTTCATTGATATTATTATATAATAACTAGTCTGATAGAAAAAAGTATTAGGGCAAATAAAAAGGAAGTTTTATTAATTGGGCCGCCATTGCAATCTCGGTACAGTCATGTTTTCTATTTTGAAGTCGAGGTATCTTTTAACCCAATTTCTTTACCCGATCCAGTTCATCAAATGAAGGATTGGCGTCAAGGCTCTGGCCAAAAACAGCACCAAGCTTACACAATGTGGCCATCAACAACCCATAATGTCCCACAAAAAAACTATAACAGTAAATATGAAGATGTTAGCAAGTAGTACAAAGCACGAAGGGAAATCAGTTTTTTTTAAAGTTTAATTTTGTTATTATATATATCAGTGAATATATAAGACATAAATTTTATGATTACTCTATTAATTACAAATGTAAGGTGTCTTTGACTTCTAAAACAAGACATTCTAAGTCCACGTGTTCACGACAGATAAAAGAAAACTCTAGTAAGTTCTACTGGTTGAGTGTCTCGTTCTATTCCATCGGAGCCCTTTGAAGTCGACGCTGCACATCACAGTCTCCGGCCATGCCTAAAATTGTCCAATATCTACAACATTAATTGTCTGAATAATTTTATAATGAGATAATTTATTTCATTCAATTGGACATATTTGCGTCTTTCAATCCATTTCTAGTACTGTTTTGTTTTTTTACTACTGTATTAGGTATTCCTAAGTGTCTGTGTAGATATTGAAGTAAAACATAATGCTAGCCTATCCCATTATCATTTAAATTGGTACTTTCATACGGAAAACCAACTGGCATTACATTACAGTTTCGTCATGACTATTTTACTAAATTTTAATATTTTGTCATTAGTAACTATTGCGACTAGAATACTAATTGTGTCAGAATAACTTATATATACAAATAATTTGTTTATAATACTTAAATATTTTTTCAGGACATGAATATGAATTACTTTTGTTTAGGTAAGTAGCTGGTAGTAGTAGTAGTACGGTCACTATGCTACTTAGCTAATGCTTAACGAATAAAAATGGATTATAAGACTGAAGAAGTGATTTTTATAATATGATAAAATATAGCGTCACATTACTTGGGTTTCTCTATTGTGGCGTTGGCGAGATCTGTCATCTTAGAGTATTTAATATTATGTTTGTCGAGCTCACTCTGTGACCAGAGAATCATGCGGAGTAAACTGCACAACTTTGGATTCGTGTACTCCTGGTTCTCCATTTTTAATATAGCTGCGTTTAATTCACTTGCAATCTGTAAAAAAGATTAAAAAAGTATGTGGTATAGTAGATATAGTTTTTTAGTATGTATATAGTTAGCTAGACTGCAGGATTTAGTTATCTCACTTACACATGTAAATATGTGCACTAAATAAGTATGCAAAACAGATACAGCTTTGTTCATAAATCTTAATTAACGATAAGCACTGTTCATGTTAGTTTCAACTTTAAGGCTTAAGTTTAGTCGTTGGAAATAACAAAACCATTGCTTTAAGTTTATAAATACACAATTTTTAAAAGTCGTAACAATATAAAACATTTTACTGGTAAATCACATAACAATGATATCTATTCTATATACAAATTAGTTATCGTTCATATTTCCTACCAATCAATCAACTTCGGTCAGCGTGCTTCATCAAGGAGTATTAGCGTGTAGAAGTGTGGGTGGCCCGAGGTACCTAGGGGTTCCAGGGATTTCATTTCGAGGGACACCTGCATCTGGTTCTCTGGCTTCTAGTATCCGAGATGGTGTACAGTTTTTAGTCGATTCAAGTTAGATATAACCACCGATGGTGGTATCCGAGGGGATCTCCGTGCTTCATTATTACTACTATAAATAGAATTGTTTGTAACATTGCATCTTACCTTTTGACCGTGCGAAGGTAGTAAAAGATCTGCAAAGGGTGATGAATGTGGGTCTGGGAATGCGAGCAATGCCAGTGATCGTTCCAACTCTGTGAGCGCATTTGGGTCGTTAGCACCCGCCTCTGCCAGAGTTGCGCTTGCGAACGCGAGTGCTTCCTCCGCTCTTCCAGCTCGTATGAGTTCTAGCAATTGAAGTTGCTGAAAAGATAATGAATATAAGATAGATAAAATTGAATCTGATTCAATTTTATCTATCTTATAAGGTCTAAAATGTTGAAATTTTAAGGGATGACAAAAATTAACTATAATAGACAAATATGGATAGCAAAAATATAGAATGTTAATAAGTGAGCAAGTCATCCCCCTGTGTTGTTGAGGAATTGCCGAAATGCAACCCATTCAGACTCTATTTGTATATAATTCTATAGTGTAACAATTACCATTAATGAACAGTATGATTTGTTGGTAAAATAATCTGATAACTTGCCACATATTTTTTATTGTCAGTTTGTTTCATATAATCTATGTAAAGACTAGACCGATTTTGATGGGACTTGCCCTGGCCAATAGCTGATGATTTAAGGAGTAACTGAGGCTACCCTTCTTGAATAAGCTTCACTTCATGGTGTTGCCCGCAGTTTTATTTGTAAGAGTACAGCAATAACCGCGGGTTACATCTCATCAGTAAGACATAATTAAATGGATCTGATAGCAAAGGCTAATTTACTCATTTCGTGTTAATAGGCTGTTTATTAAACCAGTCAAACTCTGAAAATCAAGTGTAAATAAAATCTAGGTAATTTACCTGTAAATGGAAATATAAATATCTATCATTATCCAATAACTCTGGATGCAATGCATTGACCATGGCAATAGCTTCTGGGATACGGCCGGTCTGCACTGCCTCACGAATCATTATCCTTTCGTCTAAAGAACTGCAAAGCGCAGGCTCCTGTAGTCCTGCCTCCTGCTGGAACTTTATTGCTGCTTCTTTAAAACCCTCTGAAATGTTAAAAGGTTTTTGAGTTTCATACCCAAAGGTTAAACTGGACCCTATTACAAGTACAAAGACACCTCTGTCTGCTATCTTTCACCAGGCTGTATCAAATGGACAGTGATAGTTAGACAGTTGCAATTTACGAATGATGCATTTCAGTTGCTGCTATTACAACAAATACTAAAAGGACAAAATAAAATAAACATTTATAAATAAATGATTACATTTACAATGAAACATTTTTTTACTTATAAGGGTCTCCCGTACATAAACATTTTTTTTGACATTTCATGCAAGTCCAATATGCACTTGGCCACTTTTTTTAAATCCCTGATGTTATATACTAGTAGTATAGGTTCTGCATTGTTTGAGTTCAGATGGCAGTGTCTGAAGTGTGCTTTTATTAATTAATCAACACAACATTGCCCACACAGCAGGTTATATAGCAAAACTTATGGGAGTATTTATATATATATATATTTTTTTTAAGACAACTCCCGCATTAGGAATCTACATTCCTGTGTCACAGGGATCTTTACAAACATATATGAGACGGATACAAAGTACACCCAGACTTAGAACAACAATTTATGGATCACACAAAGTGTTGTCCCATGTAAGATTTGAACCCACAACACTTGGCGCAGTAGGAAGTGGTGTGGAGACCACTGAAACCACTAGGCCAATCGTGTACTCAAAAGTAACAGACCCACACAACCTTGTCTGTGTTCCTAATGCTCATAGCATGATGTTAAAACTGTGTGAACAAATTTTGTGAAGTGAAACAACTTTAAAAGATAAGACTTGTTTAATATTTTTTTAGAACTTTTAAATGAGAAAAATTCTTTCCTACCTGGTATTTGTGAAACTTAACCATTTACACAGTGCAGTCAGTGCACACAATAGAAGCTCTCAAAAGTCTTTTTTCCCCATTTTTGCAACAATTTTTTATTGATACTCTGCTCTTTTTGACGATTATCCTCAAAAACAGTGCAATTTAATACCGAAAGAATTTTTCAAATAAGATCATTACTTCCTGAGACTAGCCCTTGCAACCAAAAAAACTTTGCAGCTTTATATTACTAAGTATAGATATAATAGTGAGAAGGCTTATGTCCCACTGCTGGGCTCAGGTCTCCTCTCAGGAGCAATGATGAACGTCATACATACCCATGCTGGCCAAGTGTGCGTTGGGGCCCAACTGTATTTTAATGTTTCTGATTGAAATTAATTTAGTATTTAATCAAATTATTTACGAAAAATTCAAGAAACTTATCAAACAAATAACGAAATTATTTCTGATTAATATTCTGTATACAATGTGTACATTGAATAAATCATAATAACATTTGTAAGAGATAATATTTAAACAAGGTTATCTGTAACTTATTACTTAAAAGTAAAATTAAGTATGCAATTTGAAGAAAAAATAGGTATGGATAACAACGATTTTATTGAAATATTGTCAACTATAGCCATGTTACATGATATACAGCCATATCATAGCTTACAGTCTAAGTATGTTTTTATGTTCCACTATAGTTCCTACCATTATACTAATTTTAATGTATGAGGTGTCAAGAAATCCGTAATAATGGGTGACGAAGGCTACATAAATTTTGAATTATTTATGAATACAAGAGGCATGACTACAAATTGAGCCACTTTGAAGCACAATCATAAAAATATATTTGCTGATATTTTATAAATACAAATTATGGTTTGTTTTCTTGTCTATTAAAGATAACGATCGTGATTGACCCCAAACATTAAACATCATGTGCTACATGTTACTTTTATGCTATAGTCTAAATAGCTATTGCGTATATGCAAACTTCTTTGTTACGAAAAATCTTCCATTTTTGTAATACAACGACAAACATTACAAATTACACTACGTATAAAAGCAGTTAATCCGTCAAATTTGAATGAAATTCTTTACCTGTTACCAAATAGTTCATAATCAACATGTTCATATCAGTCCTGGATATATGCAAGTCGTCAGATTTATTTCGATCGTAGTATTTACGTTCTTCCTTCTCATTGCCATTATTTGTGGTAGTATCGAAGCTCATTTTCTCCTGTCTGTTTAGCAGGGCACTAAAGAAATAGTGTATTATAAAAATATTTTCGACAACACAAGCAAACACAAGAATACAAATGACATGAAAATGACAATGACAAAATTATGTTCAGTCGAGGCACTTGAAAAGTCGAAACTCAATTAATTTATTTTGTACTCTATGGTTTACCTTTGCTGAAAAATATCCATTATGATACCCATAGCTCTTTAAAAACATTGAAAGGTTAATAGGAGTGCTAAGACGATTTTTTGACTCAAGTTAATTGTGCATGTGCATCAACTTTAAAGCACATGTTTTTTATTAAAATTTGTGGTCCCCCCTCTACTCTCATAAAGTTAAACGGTTGGTTTGAAGAATAAAAAAAAATCATGTTGTTAGTCCATGCAATGAACTTTGAAAGAAAATTATTTTTCGTTTACAGGATACAGGATTTATAGAGGCCAAATTTGTAAAATGTGAAAATACATAATAATAATTATACATTATTCATAGTTAAAAATGTTATTTATCCCTGCCTTCTAAATCCAAGTGCCACAAAGGGTGAAAAAGGATCCCAACTCTATGTAACGCCTGGCACGCAGTTGGCTGGTCTTTTATGAATTTTAATAGATTTATCTGTTATGAACTACTTTTTTAAAGTATGATGTGTAATTGTGTAGAAGGCAGTCCTTCTTGACACGGCTTGTATTCTTCTGTATTCGACCCTTGGTCCAGTCATCTAACGTGAGCCTCTTGAGGTGTTGGTCGAGGTTCTTAGCTCTGAACTATCGGAACAATAATAACCGGATCTACATTCCATATATCGACAATCTCGTGAGATAAATCTAAAGATTTCATATGTTATCATCTCTCCCTTTGCCATGGTTGCAAAGGAACGGGGTTGCATAGCAGCGGTTGTTGGCGATATAGCGGTCGTGGCCGCTTATTTCACACCAAACCGAGACATAACTGAGTATGAGCAATGGCTGGCACAGCTGGCCGTCGTCGTCGACGCCTGTCGCCCTCATCCGGTTCTTGTGCTTGGGGACTTTAATGCCTGGTCGGAGGCCTAGGGTTCAACCCGATACTGCGAGGCACCGGGTCTACTGGTGGTCACCGGTGATTGCTAGGCTACCTGAAGCCTGCGTGACCGCGCACCGCCAATGGTCCCGGTTCCACAGGAGGCATCGCCGTCCTGAAGATGCGGTAGCCCGAGAGGCGGAGCTGTTGGTGGAATACAGGAGGCCAAGAGAACTCTTTAGGCAGCAATAAAGCGGGCCAAGTATGAGGCCCGCTGTGAGTTGCTAGAGACAATGGAGCGGGATCCATGGGGGCGCCCTTACCGCATGGTTAGGGGCAAGATGCGCCCATAGGCTCCGCCGTTGACCCGGTATCTTAGGCCAGACCTGCTTGAAGGGGTCGTCGGCACCCTGTTCCCACCGCGGTTGGTGGAGCACACTCCACCGCAGATGGCTCTGCCTACGAGGCTTGAAGCGCCTAACGTGGATGATGACGACGTGCCGGACATCACTTGGGCGGAACTAACGCTGGCGGTAAAACGACAAAAAGCTAAAAACACCGCCCCAGGACCTGATAGCATTCCAGGCCGAGCGTGGGTCCTGGGTCTAGACGATGACACTCCGGCTCTCGAACCACGACTGAGAGGGTTGATCAGCACATGCCTCGAGCAGGGCCAGTTACCGAAATTGTGGAAGACAGGGATACTGATCCTCATCCGAAACGAGCAGCGCCCGGAAGACTCACCAGCCGCCTACCGGCACTTAGTGTTACTTGACGAGGTGTGCAAACTCTTCAAAAGAGTAATTGCATGGCGCCTCGTCAACCATCTCATCAGGGTAGGGCCGGATCTGGCGGACAACCAGTATGGTTTCCGTCAGGGGCGTTCCACCGTGGATGCGATCATGAGCGTGAGGACCCTGGTGGAGGAAGCAGTTTCCCGGAGTGAAGTTGTGTTCGCAGTGTCTTTAGACATCGCCTACGCATTCAACATTTTATCCTGGAGTTGCATCAGAGAGACACTAGTGTATCACAGAGTGCCTTCCTACCTCCGCCGCATTGTCGGGGCTTATCTGACGGACAGAGCCGTAATCTACCCAAGAAGACCAGTCTTGGTCGGCGTGAAATGTCGTGTGGTGTCCCACAGGGTTCGGTCTTGGGGCCACTCCTGTGGAACATTGGCTACGACTGGGTGCTTCGCGGTGCACTCTTGGATAATGTTGCCGTCACGTGTTATTCGGATGACAAGCTTGTGACGGCGAGTGGTAGGACGCACCGCGAGGCAACACGAGGGCCATGGCCGGGGACGCCCAAGTCGTCGAACGAATCCGACGGCTGGGACTCGAGGTGGCTCTGCACAAATACGAGGCTTTATTTTTTCACGGACCTCGGAGCAAGCCCCTTGATCGACTCAGCCTCATAGTAGGAGACACTCGCATTGGCATCGAGCCTTCTATGAAGTATTTGGGGCTTATGCTCGACGGCCGATGGGACTTCGGACACCACTTCCGAAGTCTGGTCCCCAAGCTGGATGGCGCAGCGCGTGCATTGGCACAGTTGCTGCCAAGCATGAGGGGGCTCGATGACTCCTGCAGGAGACTTTGCGCGGTCCCGATTGTTATCTTATGATAACAGTCGTGAAGCTTAGTTGGAGGCCTTCGGGCGGCTTAAAAACATCCAACGGCAAGATTTACGTAGCCACAACGTATTCTTGCCAGTCCCCAACCCGCACTTGGCCAGCGTGGGGACGTATGGCCTTAACCCTCTCCTGAGAGGAGACCCGAGCCCAGCCGTGGGACATTATGGATTGTTGTTTGTTTGTTGTTGATGCGGTCCAGGGCCCTTTATGGGGCTCCAGTGTGGGCGGAGGCCCTGAGGGCCAGCACTATTGCGATATTGCGAAGACCGCAACGGGTGCTGGATCGTAAGGGGGTACCGCACGTCTCTTTTGAGGCGGCAAGTCTGCTGTCCGCAACTCCACCATGGGACCTGGAGGTGAGTTCCCTTGTAGCTCATTATCAGTAGCGTAAGGAGGCCTGGGAGTTGGGTACCAGTCCTGAGACTCGAGAAATCGAAGATCAGAAATCCCAACTCCGCCGGTTCTCGTGGAGGAATGGTATAACGACTCAGGCAACCGAACGCTGGGTACGCCGTTATTGCGGTGATAACAGTCGTTATGGAGGACTGGCTCGAGAGGCGTCACGGGACCCTCTCATATCGGTTTACACAGGTGATCACTGGAATAAGATGCTTCGGAGATCATTTATGTCTGATCCGTAAGGAGCCAACGCCCGAGTACTACCATGAGGCCATCTGTCACCCTAGCAGAAGCAGACTCGGATGGAGGCACGGACGCTGCGGAGCGTGCGCGCCTAGAGCAACGGGAATTCAGTGGTTACAAAGATGTGTTTAAGCATGTAAAACTTAATTATTAATTTTTTATTGTTAATAGTTATTAAAAAAAATATAAAAAATTATTTATTGGCACGTGTTGCGGGATGCGGGATAGCAGGGTGATGCGGCAGTAGCGATGCTCAAAAGAAATTAAGAAATTTATCTCTGACTGAGATAAATTTTAGTACGTTACGATCGATAAGGAACGCGTGCGCAGCTCGCTCCCATTCCCGCGTGATCTCGATAAGTGAGTGCCTATAATAAACAAAACTGCGATTTGTATACGAACAGGGAGTACCCCAGTCGGTGGGTAGGACGTTGAAGAGCTCGTGCGTGGCCTCCTAGGCCACCAGATATTACTCCTCTGCACTTTTATTTGTGGGGACTTGTGAAAAGCATAGTTTATTCCGGTGGTGAAGTGGCTAGCTGCGTCATGTTAATGGACAAGATTGTTGGGGCGTTTGAGCAAATTAAAATAAATCAGCAGTACTGCCACGAGTTGGTTGGTGAAGGAGACTATTTTGAACGATATGTGCGTGATACCAACCACCATCCGCGAGACTTAAATTTACGAGGTAATCTGTAAATACTTATCTAATCCTTTTGTAAAAAAGATATTGAATTAATGTAAATAGGCTGATTCCACTTTTTAAATACGCCTGTATTATTAAAATAAAAGTTTGCTTTAGTAACATGTTTAAAGGAATAATGATTAAATATGTTTTTCTCGAATGCAGATTTTAGGTTTTAGACTGCCGATTCTGTTATTTTTTTAATTTAGCTAGTACTAACCCTGATAGAGTGTGAAGGGAAAGTGGATTCAGAGTGCGAACGAGTTGTTAGATACATTGTCATCTCGTTTTGTTTCACTGTAGGTACCTATTAGATACCTACGTATCGACACGTGCTTGGGTTTTAACAAACTTACTTCTTTACAGAAGCTGAATTCCTACATTTAACGTGAAAATGTAATAATCTGAATTAATTTTAAGATAGGTATTATTTTTTAGTGTAAATTTGATTTGAATCGACCGACTAAAAAAAGCGCGGGAAACCGTAGTAGGCAGTTAGTACCGAAACGTCGAATGAATGCGGGGGCCGAGGTAGGTGCGCCTGGGCATTGACATTTTACGTATTTCTTACAATACACAGTGCAATAAATAACCGAGCAAACATTTTCTTGTTTTATTTTATTTTATCAAGATTTGTAAAAAGTCGTAGAACAAATGTTGTTGGGATTGATGTAGTGAAGCTGCCTGCAAGAGGTGATGCGCTAATTTAAATTAACCCTTTATACAGGGTAACAGGAAAAGTCGCGCTAGATCCATTAAGGACGTGAAGTACGTATATGACGGCAGTCGTACTGTAATCCAGCTGCGAGAGACGGCGACAGGACGGCGCTAGTGGAACGTGCACCGGACGCACCATTTGAAAAATTATTTAGTCGATTTAATTTTATATTGATTATTTGGCTCAAAACACTTGGATTCAAACTAGTAAAATATTGTGACGTTACCCCTCCCTAAGCGACCGCCTTTATAGCGAGCTGCGCTGTTGAGACGGCACGCATTTCGAACGATTGCGTCCTGGTACACGGACCATCGTCTCTCTACAGTCAGTACCGCACGATTATTGGATGTGGAACGTTATCTCTGATAATTAGTACTATCTTTATTGCGGTGGGTACGTGGACCACTGTCCCTGACAGTCAGTATTGACCTATGTGACCGCCTTCATTGGTATAGTGAGATATTTAACTAATTCTACACCTTTTTTAATTTCCTAGGTTTAAGATATTCTGATTTATTTGAGTTATTGAAATAAATTCTGTATATTGCCATATCTAACTTTTATTTCTAATGTCTGGGGGCCTAACCCGACATATACTATAACTTTCTCTTGTCTCCATCCATATAAAGCAAAACCATAAATCACCTTGAAAAATGCCCCGCTTGATTTTATATCTACGTCGTTTACCTCAGTCCGCCGATACCCAGGAAGCGAAATACTGTTCTCCATTGCCCAATACTACACGTCTTCAAGAAAGTGCACAGTGTTGTATTAATTTTATGCAACTCTAGCGCCCTTAAAAGCCAAATATATGGAAACGAGTCATAAGTCTTCTTGTAGTCTATCCAGCATTTCACCAGGCTCCTAAGATTACAATGTACCTGCTGGCTAATGATCTGTCCATGATTATGGAGCTCTTTAGTGTCACGGGTCCCACTTCTACACCCTTTCTAAGGAACGTAAATTATCGAATTGTTATTAATATGAGTAGTGAGTTTTAGTCTCAGAATAGATGTTAAAGTGCAGTCCCTTTAATAGGTAACATAACAACATAACACAACGGACAGTTCATACGCAACATCAAAACATTACAGGCGCCTTAAATAAAATATATGCCATTGTTATCGCGTTATCAGAATTGTCGCAAAATAATATAGACATTAGTATTTTATGCCCGACGGAGACCTTTATCCAGAAAGGTACCGAACATCTATTGAAACTTCCTGGATTTAGGTTGGCTTCATCGTATAGTCGCAATTCAAAAAGGGGCGGTAACCATGTACTAATTAAACGTTATATAGACTATAAACCTAAAGTTAACATTCATGACTTAGCTTGTAACTTTAATTTTGAGTGTACAGGTATCGAACTGTCATCACAAAAAAATTAATCATTTGTTTAACAATTCCGTTCTTTACGCATTTGAATTGGAAACGGGCGAGAAGCCAGCAGCTGGCATCTTGCCAAACGTGGGAAATCCGCCAAATGTCAAAATAAGCCTGAGTCAGGCTTAAAACTACTTCAGGGGTTAACTGATGCAACATTGTCATGACGTTCAGTTCTTTAGATCAGAAATTGTTTATTATTTTTAGAATGGTTTATTAGTAAAATCAAATTCATCAGATCAAATCAAATCGTAAAATTACTCGTATCAGTCATTATTATTATAATAAATATGTAATCTTTATTAAAAAAGATTAAGCAATTGTGCAGTTCTAACAAAACGAAAAGTATAATATTTTATGCCCGCCGTTACAAGGTTACGTTGTTGAATTTTGACGAATTGTCAAATGTTACCCATAAAATGACTCCACTTTAGGAGATCGTTTTTTGTTTTTTCGAAAGACGGTCCCCATTTCATGTCATCCACATTTTTTATAATTTTTATCATTAACTCCATCACGACGAAGACTTGAAGACTCGAAGACTTAGAATTGAAGACTCGAAATACTTGACATTGGCAGAAATAGCTGATCCGGCTGATTGCCATATCATCAAAAGAAGAAGACTCCACTTTAGGAGATCGCTGTTTGTTTTTGCGAAAGACGGTCCCCATTTTATGTCATCCACATTTATTATATTTTATATCATTAATCTCATCACGACGAAGACTTGAAAACTCGAAGACTTTAAATACTTGACATTGGCAGAAATAGCCGATCTGGCTGATTGCCATCTCATCAAAAGAAGAAGACTCCACTGACTTCCAAAACTCCTTCTTTATTGGGTACTTAGTAAAACGATACTATTCACCAAATTTCATAGCCTTAACTTTAATAGTTTACGCTCGGCGAGGATGAATCAGTCAGGACATGTTATTTTACAAGTATAGACAATCAAGTTAATAGTTGATTTATATTAAATTATATTAATATCTTGGTGCCTTCCGCTTGACAGCTTCCGGCGCGACTTTTAAATGGTACCTATTGTTAATGACGTCTCTTTTTGTACAATGGTACTTTCGGCGTAATAGATCTTTAATGTTACACAACCCTGTATCATCAAATAGTAATTGTATGTTTATAATAATTAGAATTACAATTTTATCAAACAATGTTTAATATTATCTGTTAAGTCTGGATATTTATTATTGAATTGGGTTGGGCCTGTCAGATGTAATAAAAAGCCGTCGGTTGGAGTAATGGGGAGACATTCATATTCTAACCATTCTACTTGATGTGCATTGAAGAATATTATAAGTTTGTGTTTATATAATGTGTTGCTTTGACTACCCGTCAAGATAGCGGTACGCTTAAACACGCTTTAAAAGTTCAACACCGAAATAGTAAAATTGTAGCTTAATTTGAGTATTTTAACTAACTTTTGTTATCCCAAAGCAATTTTACTTTTTCAAGTAATAAACAAGCGTGTATCTGATTAGTTTCTTAAGTTTGGTGACAACTGAGATATCCAAAATTGGACTGTATGCAGACGATGTTAAAGTGTGTAATTCAACAACAAATTTTAGTTTTATAATGACAACAGTATTACCACCAATGTCATCCATGAGAAAACCATTCAAGTTTTCAATTTGCATTAGGTAGGTGCGCGATTTCCCCCCGTTAAAAAAAAGGTACATGCGCGACAAATTGACGAATAAGAAGTCGGTTTTTTTTGTTAAAATTTTGTTTTATTTATAGCAATAATGTTACCAGAGTTCAATCCCTGGTCTTGGGGTGACGGATTCAAAGGCTAACCACTTGTAGCCCTTAAAATAAAGGTATCCAGTGTTAATGGATTTGAGCGTAAGTTAGGATTAAATGAAATTCAAATGATGGGTGTCTAGCTAATTTATTTTCAGTTCTTAAACGCCAATAACCTACAATAAAGAGCTCATAATACAATTTAAAAAAATCCTATCCTATGTTTTTATTGAATAATGCTTGGTAACAAATATCGTTTTTTGCATTCAATAATATAAGTAACAAAACAATAATTATAAAACGAGTCCCAATAACGTCCCGATGAAAGCAATCTCTTCGATAAACCAATCGTTGACACCGGCGTACTACATATGTACGTACGACTAATAAACATTATTCAGGAAAAAAAATAACTTAAATTTTTTAATAAAGCTACTTTAAACCATATCTAATAAGCCATGTATCGGTGTTAATTTGCACGAATTAAGTAGTATAGAAACGTGGCTAGAGGTAGCCATTGTCAATAATACATGATGGGGTACTAAATATGACCAAACTAAATAACTAAAAAGGCCGGCAACGCACTTGTGACGCCTCTGGTGTGGCAGGTGTCCATGGGCGGCGGTAATCGCATACCATCAGGCAATACTTCTGCACGTTTGCCTCCTATATCATAAAAAAAACGAACATATAACACACAACGCCGTCTAGTCCCAAACTAAGCAGAGCTTGTATTATGGGTACTAGACAACTGATATGAATACATATGTACTTCTTTTGTAAATACATACATATTAAACAGAAAACATCCAAGTCCGAAACAAATATTTGCAGATCATACAAACATTTGGTCTGACCCGGGAATCGAACCAGAGACCTCAAGCACAGCAGTCGCATACGCTACCACTGCGCAACCGAGGCAGTGACTGGCTGACACAAGAGGCCACCTTTCATAAACGAGCTAAGAGCCCGGCCCTTACAATCAAATTAAATATATATATAAATTACGAACTAGAACTATAATTGGATAACACTATAAAGAAAAGTACAGTAAAAATAATTATCAATCAAAAAAAATTATGGCTAACTAATTCGCACTTTCGAGGACAATGATTAATAGAGGCACTCTGCGTGATTTATTATTCGTGTTAGATTAAAATTTTACTACAGGTTTCTGTAAAGTTATTTTAGAAAATATACAAAATACAAGTATTCCCCTCGGCACCATAACTATTAGCTTCATGTTGGGTAGATATAATTTTGCTGCAAACCCGCATAATACGAATACTTGGCTTATAGTTCCGGGCACAAGTATTTTATATCTGTTCCTTCAATCCTCAGTCTATGAACACAATTATCCAGCGTACCTTACCTAAAGCATTAAAAGCTAACTATGTGTATGTGGCATCAACTAAGCTGTGGGATCTCACACAGACAATACTTGTTAACCTATAATCATGAAGTCAAACGTTTAACTAAAAATAAAACTTTGTGGTAGCAGACTGTGTATATGAATGGACCAATAATACTGTACCATGTCTCTAGTATTGCATTTGACAATATTGTCCTGAGTGAAATTCCACAAACAATCACAATGTCTTCATTCATGAGGATACTTTACTCCTGGCATATAATATTCACATATACCAAAATATGTTTGTCTTGATATACTGCAGTATTATACCGCAAGGCTTGCTCTCTCGTTATTAGGACAGATCTGAAATTGAAAACATGTAAATATGAAATCCTGGCTAATAAGTTATCAATGACAAAATATTCCTAAAATACTATTAATTTTTCTATTTTATATCCGTACAAATATTATAACCTAGCCGTTCCGGCAAACTTCGTATCAGTATATTTTTCTATCGTAAGCATTTCCAAATTTTTTGTAAAACTTGTTTTATTAATTGAGCCCGCCTCATTACAAGTAGTGTTCCTGTTTTCCAATTTTCTATAAGAACCTTATCCTAACAATAATCAACAAATAGGGAAATAATTATCCAATTTGGGGCAGTCGATCGAAGGTTATGCACATACATACATTTCGGCGATGTTTAATTTTTTTTACCTTTTTATTTACATAGATAGATTCGAAAGTAACTCTCTGTCACGGCTAAACCGTTGCACCAATTTCAATGAGATTTGGCATGGAGATACTTTGTGGACGGGCTACTTTTACCGCGTATGCCGAATGTTTTAGAATCTCTGGCAGTCATGACCGCTAACGACCAGCCCAAAAGGTTCGTCGAATGGTTATGTAATTATTTAAAAGTGAACAAAGATCCACTCTAATTGGACAACTATAGAATAAATGATATAACGTAATATACGTAGGTGTAGCCCTATATCAATTCGTCTAGCCAACGTGGCAGCAGGCCAAAATCTTCGTGGAGGCGTATGTCCACTAGTGGACTGTTTACAAGCTGTAGATATGAGGCCAATAAAATCAAAGGTAGCTAAATCCAAATCGGTCAAATATTCAGTAAGCTACAAAAATCGATAATTTTTTTCAAATAGCTACTATATTATATATTCTAAAACAGATGTATAATGTATATTATATAATGAGAATAATTCTAATAATCAGAATTTGAATAAAAGAACTCCCTATATATTTGAGTACAACAACAACGAAACTGAACTCAAAATGGCAACTTCGGATTAGTAATGTTCATATAATAATAAAGAGATGCATTCGATAAAGTAAAAGCAACTATATATATTTTATAAAATTTGTGCTTATTATATTCTTAAGACTGGCGATACTTCTGCTATCCCTTCACAAAAACTTTCTTCCAAACCTTCAATAAATGGCCTTTTAATAATACCTAAGTAAAATTTTAAGTCTTCTCTCTTTCTTGCCATTATAATCCAAAATTTGCCAACAATTTCTCAACATCCATTATTTTAGCCCGCGTTACAGGCACTCCCGTTGAAATGGTGATAGGTTAAAGCATGCTTGTATTTTTGCCATTTTTGCAGACATTAAAGGCTTTATTGGTGTCCGAATTGTAAAATGGTTTACCGCGGATAAGTGTGTTTCCTAAGATCTTTGATCTCTTTATTATAGCTGTCGGTTTAACAACCACATGAGTAGCTCTTTTTAAGTCTAACATAATAATATATAGCTATATTCTTCTGGTTGGATGATCACTTCTCGTTTCTTTAGAATCTTGTCTATATTGCCAAAGTCTGTCCGGGGGCATAAAACTATGCCCTGTTACGGGAAATATTATTTCAATATGTTTGACAGACATTTTCCAATAACACTTTAGATAACATACTTAGCATTTAGCTTTTTTTGTTTTGTCCACCGCATCCGTGGGCAAATAAGAGTATGATAGTGGTCCATGATAAATTTGTTTTTTTTAATCGATCGTAGACAGCTGATACTATTTGACTAGCTGTTTTACCAAATTCGTTTTCAGTCCCGGTGTATGCAAAGGGTGTATTTTAATTCAACTCGTCTTTAGAGGATCCTTGCACAATAGTAAAATTTTGGTCACTCACTCACATTCACTTTGGTCTGAAATTCGAGACAGTGGATTGTTTTTCTGGCAATCAAAGGAGAATGTTATCATATCGTCTTTTTGCTCCTGCAGCATTTTGAAGAACGCCTTTGCTCGTAATTTATGCACTCAATTATTAAATAATTATTACATAAGTTTTCTATTTTCTCTCAGTCAATGCAATATAAGTCGTGCAGACATCATGACGACATGCTAGGGGTACCGAAACTTAAATTAAATTCTGTATTAAAAATATGGCGGGAGTATGATTGTTTAACAGGAGATTGGGAATTTCGTCTGTTAACATTTTGTGCAGCTAGTTTATACCGAGTCACTAGACAAGTATTTGCGTTCTTAAGAGGATGATCGACAGTAATGCGATTCGATACATTTTAATTTCATAATGTAATGTAGAATGGACTTCTTCTGATCTTTAAAGGAGAATGGCAGATCCTGTACCGATAGCAACATGTGATAACTCAATCAATCAATCAATCATCAGCCCATCGCAGTCCACTGCTGGACATAGGCCTCCCCAATTTCACGCCACTTAGTTCGATCTATGGCTTCTCGCATCCAGCTCCTGCCAGCCGTCTTGCGCAAATCATCGCTCCACCTGGCTTGTGGACGTCCTACACTACGTTTGCCGAGACGCGGTCTCCACTCAAGAACTCGTTTACCCCAACGGTTATCGGTTCTTCGGCAAATGTGGCCAGCCCACTGCCACTTCAGCTTGCTAATCCTGTGGGCTACGTCGATGACCCTGGTTCTTTGTCGGATCACCTCGTTTCTAATGCGATCCCTTAGAGAAACGCCGAGCATATACCTCTCCATTGCACGCTGAGCGACTTTAAACTTATGGACCAGTCGAACCGTAAGTGTCCACGTTTCGGCTCCGTAAGTCATTACGGGTAGGACGCACGCATTGAAGACTTTCGTCTTTAGGCACTGTGGGATCGATGATGAGAAGACCCGACGAAGTTTCCCAAACGCTGCCCAACCCAGCTGGATTCTTCTGTTCACCTCGTCCTCAAAGCTGTTTCTACCTAACTGCAAAGCCTGCCCGAGGTATACATATTTTTGAACAACTTCGAGAACGGCACCGTGTACCGCAACCGGTTCCGGTAGTACATGTTCATTGAACATGACCTTGGTCTTGTCGAAGTTCATCCGTAGGCCGATGCGCACAGACGAGTCAGCCAGGTCGTTCAGCATCTGTTGTAGGTCCTGCAACGTCTCTGCCATGATGACGATGTCATCTGCAAATCGCAAGTGAGAGATGTATTCGCCATTGATGTTGATACCGCGCCTTTTCCAGTGCAGCGTCTTAAACAGGTCCTCCATTGCATTAGTGAATAATTTCGGGGATATAACGTCCCCTTGCCTCACTCCTCGATGCAATGGTATGGGTCTTGTATGCTGATCCTGTACTTGGACGGACATAGTAGCGGCTTTGTAGAGACATCTCAACACTCGGACGTACCGCCAATCTACTTGGCAACGCTGCAGGGACTCCAGAACAGACCAGATCTCAATCGAGTCAAAGGCCTTTTCATAGTCCACAAATGCTAGACACAGGGGCTGATTATACTCTTCGGTCTTCTGTATTATCTGCCGCACTGTGTGGATGTGGTCTATGGTGCCATATCCGCTCCGAAACCCAGCCTGCTCCGGTGGCTGGTATTCGTCGAGTCTTCGCGCAAGACGGTTCGTGATGACTCTTGAAAACAGCTTATAGACGTGGCTCAAGAGGGAAATGGGCCGATAGTTCCTCAACATGGTTTTATTTCCCTTTTTGAAGAACAGGACGACCACACTCCTACTCCACGCCTCTGGAGTCCTCCCTTCGAACAGGACAGCGTTGAAAAGCTTTTGGAGCGCCTTTAATACGGGTTTACCTCCAGCCTTTAACAGCTCTGTAGTAACGCCATCCTCTCCAGGGGCTTTTCCATTTTTCAGCTGTCTAAGAGCCATCTCGATTTCGTCAATGCTGACTTCTGGCAGATCTTCGGTGAAGTGGCGTGTTAATTTGGCCCGAGGGTCCTCATTTTCGGGATCAGGTCGAGATGCATGCGAAGCGTACAAATCGCCATCGCCATTATCGCCATTATGTGATAACTGGTGATGAGATTTATAGTGTATAAAGTGAATCATCTTGAATGTTTATATCTTATATATATATGTGTGTGTGTGTGGACCATGTTCTATCACAAGCGAAGCTGATCTTGAGACCAGAAATGAATTAAAGAAAATTATTAGTAGATTATCTATTACTTTGCGTTAATTAAATCTCAACCAACATCTGCAAAGATATATTATTAATAACTTTATTCAAGACCAGGTAATCACAAATGGTCTTAAAACTAGGTAAAGAAAATACATACATGCAAATATGTCATCCACCTACTCAATTTAACGATTCATGCTTGGCTTAGGCCCGCTTAACACGTATATTACCCCTCAAAAAAGGGAGACACACAAAAAATCAAAATAATAACAATAATAATTTATTAACATTTTTTAAAATTTTAGATTTACAATTTTAGCTTATAACAACTACATAAATATTACAAACGCATCCTGTGTAATAGTATTGTAAACCTCACTTTTGGTGGTTCCTCTGGCACTCAAGTAAGATTAAAGTTGTGGAATGAGTGCACTGTAAATACCTGAAGGATTTAACCGTCCAGATCCTAGTACAGTTCTAAGATTAAAGAAAGTTATTTATGGATTTAGGCAGTCATCTAGAATGTGGTATGATAAAGTTAATACTTTCTTAATTAATAATGGATATTCAAAGTCCAAATATGAACCTTGTTTGTATTTTAAGAATGAAGGCAAAAGTATTACTGTAGTTGTATGCCGAGGATTTTTTTATTTTTTCAAATAATTGTAAAGATGCTGATAATTTAAAATCGATATTGACATCTCAGTTTAAAATAAAAGATCTGGGACAAATCAAGCAGTGTCTTGGAATGTCAGTTTCTTACGATAAGAAAAAGCAAATTTTAACTTTGTGTGTGCCAATGTCAATAAGTAGCAACCGATCTGGCGATAAATCTATAGATCGCAAGTAATCTTTGTGTCTCTAAAGTGAATAACGCTCTCTGCACCCGGTCTGTTAATAAAATTTACTAAATGAATACGCGGGGAATCCCCACTGCAATAAAAAAAACTCTTGTAGATTATTAAAATGGTCAGGAGTCAGATATGGTTAGTTTTTTATTGCAGTACTAACATTCTAATGGTGGGTATTGATAATTTAAAACGTGTAGGCACATCACTAACCTTTTCTTTTTAGCAATATTAGCTTTCCAATTCTCGGTGTTTCTTGTTCTTTTATGAGCCTTGCCTGCACTTTTACAGGGAACTCTATGGTTATCCAAATTTGAATTATAGCAAAACAAATATCACGTAATTCATTAGAAACAAAAGAATAACGCTAAAACTGGACGACACATTCGCATTAAATGTCGCATTTCACATGAAATCTTGCTCCCTGATTGGCAGGTGTAATTCTTAGCTGTATTTGATTCTTATTGGTTGGCACGTAGCTGTCTTTGATGTCAATTTTTGAATTGAATTTGCTAGGAATTTATCTGTATTTTCTAGTAAAATGAAAAACATTAAAGCGTGTCCAACTAACTAAACTAGATGACGTCACACGTTTCTCATTTTACGACATTAAGGCGTTTAGCTGCCTTTGATTTTATAGGCCTCATATGAAATGATCTAACGTTGTTGTTGTTGTAACATTGGAGTGCACTTTTCTATCACACAGAACGCAAAATATCAGGATAACGTTAATCGGAGTGTTTTTAACATACCTCAAAATGAAAAAAAAAAGCTTATCACTTGGCTGTTCGTCTGTCTGTCTATCTGAGAAGACCATTTTTCTTAGAAACGTTTGGAGGGATCAAGCTACATGAGTCTACTTTCCCTTGGAGCTGTGAAAAAATCCAACTTCTGCGTCAATGCAATCAAAAGATTCTGCAGATTTATGCTGCAAATTTTCGACACTCGCAAGGGAATCAAAGCTTAAAACAGGGTTTTTCCCGTGCCTCCGGGCCGGACGGGGTACCGGCCCGAGTGATGGCCCAAGCCCTCGACCATATGTCGGACCGCCTCTAGGAAGTGCTGGAAGAGCGGGAAGCTGGTCCTCCTAATGAAGCCGGGACGGCTTGCCGATTCGGTCGCGGCCTACAGGCCCATAGTGTTGCTGGACAAAACAGGCAATTTGTTCGAGAGGGTGCTCTCTGCCCGCATCGTCCGGCACCTCAGCGAGGTGGGCCCCAACCTGTCGGACGCCCAATTCGGGTTCCGAGAGAGGCCGTTCGACGGTCGACGCCGTGATGCGCCTGAGGGCCGTGACCGAAGAGGCGGTGAGCTGTGGCGGCGTGGTGTTAGCGGTGTCTCTGGACATCGCCAACGCCTTTAATAGTCTGCCATTCAGCTGCATCAAGGAAGCACTCCGCCACTACGGGGTGCCAGAGTATCTGAGGCGGCTGGAGGCAGACTATTTGAAGGAGCGTACCGTCGTGTACGAAGATCGAGATGGCGCCTTGAGACGGCGACCCATGTCGTCTAGGTGGGTAAGAAAACAAAAATTATAACAAATAAGTGATTAACTCACAGCTGGGGACAAGGTCCTGATGCATGTTATGTTCGGCGTCCATGCCGAGCGGCATGCACGTGGCGGGCGGAGGTCTGCGCTGCACCTGCCACACAAGCGGGGAAATGTTATCGGTCTTATCTAACGGCGATTGGTGACCATTGTTTTTAGCCGATTTTAAAAAAAGGAGGAGGATCTTAACTGTATACAGGGTGCCCAGTTAAAAATGGATAACTTTTGAAGAGCTTAATATTAAAAAATTATGATGCTTGAAATACGGCAGTTTAAAAAAAAACATCATTTTTTGTCCAAATTAAAATTTTTACTCGTAACGAGGTCAAATCTGTTAATATCATAATTATTTGTGTTTAAATATTTAATATGAACCACATCAGTGAATAACTATCACATAAAATAGCTAACTGGGGTATTTTTCTTGTAAAATAAAGTTCAACTATTGTTTTGTGTAAAATTTCTAAAGAAATATTTTTGATGTGGAACTTTGAACAGCCCTGGTTTTAAAAAAAATGAATTTCTAAAAAATTTAAACCCTTAAACTGCGAAAGGGTTTTAATTTTCTTTTGCCTTTCAGAGGTTATCCATTCTTTCCTGGGCACCCCTGTACATATTTTTTGTGTGTGTGTCTGAACTTTCGACAGGGTGAAATGATTTTGAAGATCCTTATTTTATTTGTAGTTGATGATTCTCGTGTGGTCCCGTTTCAATTTGGTCTAGTTCTTGAAGTAGGTTTTCATTCGGTAGTAGTAGAAAAGTAGTAGTTACCTACTACTTTACTTCAAGTTTTATGACTGAAAAGTAGCAGGTAACTTTAAGTTTTGCCTTACAGGTTATACCACTACTATATATACTACTTTTAGTTGTTGGGATGTAAGGGGGTGAACCCAAATCTTTCGCTCCAAGCCAACCTAACCTGCACGCGGTACATCCTGCTGAACAACAAACGAGGCTCTGGCAACTGACTGATGGCGGTATACCCATCCCAACAGGCGTAGGTAAATGCAATAGGCAGGTTACGGGCAGCACCGTCGCCTGTGCAAAGAACTACACCCTGCAATCACCAATTCACCTGCCCAGCGTGGTGATCACGGGCAAAAAACCTCCATGGACAAACGACGAAAGCCACGGCCCTCAGTTCCCGACAGTCTCGCAATTCTTAATCATGGTGGCCGACCATCAGCTGCATCAGGGAAGCACTCCAGTACGATGGGGTGTCAGAGTACCTAAGGCAGCTCCGAGAGTGCGCCTTGAGACAGCGGTAAATGTCGTGCGGCGTTCCGCAGGGGTCTGTCCCTCCGGGCTGGGCGTAATGTGTTACGCCGATGACACATTGGCGCTATGTTTGCGGGTGGCCCTGGACAACATGGAGGCCCTGCTGTTCCATGGGCCCCTCGTGGGCCACCCCCCGGCGCCTCCATAGTGGTCAACTCGGTCCTCGTACCGGTTCGGGCCCAGATGAAGTATTAGGGTCTGATCTTCGACGGTAGGTGGCCCTTCGACTAGTACTACCGACAGCTTGTTCCGAAGCTTGTCGACGCTGCCTCTGCCTTTGGGCGACTTTTGCCCAATCTAGGTGGAGCCAGCGTCGCAACAAGAAACCTCTACATGGGGGTTGTCTGGTCGATGGCGCTGTACGGCGTATCGGTGTGGGTGTCGGCTCAGACCGCCCAGAATAAGGGTATTGGCGTGCGCCTTGGCCGGTACACCCCTGTGGGTTTGGAGGCGGAAGTGCAAGCCGAAGTTTATCGACGGGTGGATGAATTCCGGGCGGAGCGAGGCATTCGTCCTCCACCCGAAGAGGTACGCGAGTGGCGGGAAGCAGTCCGTCGAGCCACGATGGTTCGGTGGTCGTCGCGGCTGGAGGCTCCACCTACTACTGGCTTCGTCACCGTGGAGGCTCTCCTAAGGTAAGGCGGCAGCACGGGACCCTTTCTTTTCGACTGATGCAGGTGCTTTCTGGAAGTACCTGCACTCGGTCGCCAGGAGGGAATTGAGTCCCGCCTACCCCACTGGGACTGCAGTGAGGACTTGGCCCAGCACACGCTGGCGGTTTGCCCCGCTTCGGCGCCGCAGCGTCGGGCCCTTACTGAAATCATCGGAGGAATTCGAGATCTCGCTGAGATTTACCGTGGTCGCGACCTTCTGCGAGGAAGTCATCTCTGGAGGTGCGCCGACCAGCGTCTCATGCCGCCCTGAAGGTGTCCGCAGATGGTCGTGACGGGTTTTCCCCTCCATCCGCTTCACAGGCTTGCCGCGAGGGTGCGACTAATATGAGAGACTAAATTAACAGCAGACGGTGCCCACTTCAGTGCCATGATTCTGGCCATCTTCTGTACTTCCGCGAGAGAGACCAACAATCTCAAGGTGGCGTTGGGTTCCTGGTTAACAATAACAAGGCCCTTTCTAGCAGCGTTGAGGAAGTGTCTAGAGTTTCGAACAGGGTAGCATACCTCACTGTCAAGCTCACCGAGAGGAATAGCCTATATATGTTGTGGGTGATTTCAACGCCGAAGTGGGAGTACAAAATTGCAGCGAATCGGTAATAGGATCCCATGGATTTGGAAGCAGAAATCATAGGGGGCAAATGCTAGTCAACTTCCTCGAACGAGAGGGGATGTTCTTGATGAACTCTTTTTTCAAAAAACAGCCCCAAAGAAAGTGGACGTGGTAAAGCTCCGACGCTGTGACCAGAAATGAGATCAGGACGGACAAATAGCACATTCAGGGACGTCTCAGTGATTACTAGGTTTAACACCATTGGGGTCTGAAAAATTCCAGTCAAATCTGGAAAACCGATTTGTTGCCATGGAAACCACAAGAAACGTAAACCAAAACCTTGAAAATGTGGTTCGAATCTTCAGGGAAGAAGGTCCGAGATTTTGTCAAACCAGCATAAGGGGTGGAAATCGAAGCTTTCGGAAAGGACTCTAGGGCTAATAAAGAAACGACGTGAAAACCCACATCATACTTCGTCGGAAAAGCGGTTTCTTAACCGAGAGATCAGCAAAATCGACCTCCGATGCTCTAATACTATTTCGATGGAAAAGGCGATCGAGTCGAATCAGGGGTCAAAGTGTTTGTACAGTCTCTCGGAAGAAGCCACCTGACGAAGTTGACCACAGCAAGTGGAGAAGTCGTTGCTTCCAAGCCGGCCGTCCTTCAGGCAGTGGAGCGTTTCTATGGCGGTTTGAACGCTTCGCATGCAACCCGACCTGATCCCAAAAATGAGGACTCTAGAGCCACTACACCGAAGATCTGCCAGAAGTCAACACTGACGAAATCGAAAGGCTCTCGGGCAGTTGAAAAATGGAAAAGCCCCTGGAGAGGATGGCGTTACAACAGAACTGTTAAAGGCGTAAAAAGGAGGTAAACCCGTACTGAGAGAGCTCCAAAAGCTAAAGCTGTCCTGTTCGAAGGGAGAACTCCAGAGGCGTGTTCTTCCAAAAAGATGACACGACTAGGTTAAAGAACTATCGACCCATTTCCCTTTTAAGTCACGTCTACAAGCTAATCTCAAGAGTCATCAGGAACCATCAGCGCGTCAGCGCGAAGACTCGACGAATTCGAACCACCGGAGCAAGCTGGATTTCGCAGCGGATATGGCACCGTAGATCACATCCACACAATGCGGCAGATTAAACAGAAGATAGAATAATATAATCAGCCCCTGTGCCTCGCATTTGTGGACTATGAGGGGGCCTTTGACTAGATCCAGATCTGGTCTGTTCTGGAGTCCCTGCAGCGTTGCCAAGTAGACTGGCGATACATCCAAGTGCTGAGAAATCTCTACGAAGCCGCCACCATGACCGTCTACAGAATCAGCAAACAAGGCTCATACCATTCCATCGAGGAGTGAGACAAGGGGATGTTATTTTCTCGAAATTGTTCACAAATACAATGGAGGACTTGTTCAAGACGCTACACTGGAAAGGATGTGGCATAAATATTAATGGCGAATACATCTCTCACTTGCGATTTGCGGACGACATTGTCATCATGGCGGAGACGCTGCAGGATCTACAACAGATGCTGAACGACTTGTCTGACTCATCAGTGCGCATCGGCCCATGGATGAACTTGAGTAAAACCAAGGTCATGTTCAATGAGCATGTACTACCGGAACCGGTCGCGATACACGGTGCCTTTTTTGAAGTTGTTCGACAACATGTGTACCTCAAGCAGACTTTGCAGTTAAAAACAACTTCGAGGATGAGGTGAACAGGAGAATTCAGCTGTGTTGGGCAGCGTTTGGGAACGTCGTCGGTTCTTTTCATCGTCGTTTCCACAGTACCTAGAGACAAAAGTATACAATCAGTGCGTCCTGCCCGTCACAAAATACGGAGCCGAAACGTGGACGCTCACGGCACGGCTGGTTTACAAATTCAAAGTCGCTCAGCGTGCTATGAAGAGGACTATGCTTAACGCTTCTCTGAGGGCATCAGAAATGAGGTGATCCGGCAGAGAACCAAGGGCATCAGAAATGAGGTGATCCGGCAGAGAACCAAGGGCATCAGAAATGAGGTGATCCGGCAGAGAACCAAGGGCATCAGAAATGAGGTGATCCGGCAGAGAACCAAGGTCATCGACATGGCCCACAGGATTACTAGGCTGAAGTGCCAGTGGGTTGGCCATATTATCCGCAGAACTGATGACCGTTGGGGTAAACGGGTTCTAGAGTGCAGACCGCGTCTTGGCAAACGTAGAGTGGGACGTCCACAGACCAGGTGGAGTGATGATCTGCCTAACACGGTTGGCAAGAGCTGGATGCGAGAAACCGAGGGTCCAATTAAAACGTGAAACTGGAGAGGCCTATTTCCAGCAGTGGACTGCGAATGCTCATGATATATACTACTTATTACCATTTTGGATGTTCATGTGGCAGATATCAATAACATTTCCCTTATTTGCGGTTTATAATACAGAGTATGACCACTCCTTTCATCTCATGTATGTCGTAACAGGCGACTAAGGGTACAAACAGTGTAGGACCATCACTGCAAAAAGAAATAAAACGAAACCAGTCCTACAACAGTCTGTCCAGCATGGTATAGTTTCGATTAAACTCAACTTTCAAAGGAGATGCTATCTCCAGCAATGGACCCATAAAATCTGTTGATTTGATATTATTTATTTATTTATCTTTATTGTACACACTTAACAGATAGAAGATAAAAAAATAAAATATTATTGAGAAGTAAAACCATCAAAAGTAAACTTCTTTAAAAAATATTCTTGTATTGAATAGTTTTATTACGGAAGAATAAGGCTTTGTAGAAGCATACCATAACCCTTAAAAAAGGCGAAATTTTGACAAACAACTTGTTAAAGTTCCAAATGTGTGTTTTGAAAGTACCTGATCCAAGTTAAAGCGAACGAAGGCCTCATATTGTTCCGCTAGCTTGGTACTGAGTGCAGATTCGTATTCCGTTCGCAGTGCCACCTCCTGATCACGAAGCATTCTCTCACAGATCAAACGTACCTATTCAAAAGCATGTTTTGTAAATACATAGGTGAGCGTTCCAGTTTTATGTAATCAAGCATTTCTTGGGCTCAGTTACAAAAAAGATTGGTCTCAGCTTCTCACCAGGCCACCGTAGTGTAGGTCACCATGCTGCATTGTCCTTTTTCGCATTGAGGACGGTGACCACCACTCTTGGATCCTGCCCATGCTTTCCATCAGACAGGGCAGTCATTTTGGAAGTTTATACATATAAAAAAATTGTTCTGGTGCAACCTACAGGTCGTTAATATGAATGCTGATAGTGACAGTGATAAGTAAGATTTTAAAAATGAAATTTGATAGATTACGTTGATGTTTTTTTTTTTTTTTCGTTTTGCTCAAGCTTCACCAAAACCTTTAGACATAATTTCAACTTTGATTCGGAGTTACAGTGATAATATACAAACTTCAATAATGGTGCAAATTTTTTGTTCTGTTGTGGTGAAGTCTTCCGATTTTAAAAGTTCGATCACCAAAAAAAAGCAGTGATGAGTGTAATTCTAATGTTTATATTACCTGTTTGAAGGTAAAAAGTGCACGATGATGGACTTTCTGTATGTTGTGTGACGAACGATGGGGAGGCGAGCTGTCGCCCTCCGACCCGCTGGATGACGAATAAGACGCAGCCGCGTTTATCAGCCGCAGCTGACGGCGGCGTTGCAGACGTTTGATCTCGTCACATAGGTCTTGTGCCATTCGCTCTGGAACATAACAAAGTTATATTATTGTCTATTGTTAAAAGATATATTACGTATGGAATATTTATTTTGATGATAATGAATAGACATATTTTGTCTTCTTCTTACCAAAGGTAACTCTTGCTTTAGGAAAATGTCGATAGTTGCATAGCATGAGGGACTTAAAAGACCATAAATGTCTGTAAATTGCTTTGGACTTGAACGGACACAAACGAACATAAAAAATTAGTCAGAAGTGACATATACATTACACATATATTTAAGGAAATCATTCGAGATTAAGTCACAATAGTTTTACGCTTGATTTTGAAGATATTCAATACTTGTAAAAATATAGCCACAATAGATACACAAATTACATCGATTCTGGTGTCTTAATATGGATTAGTCCAAACCTTTCCAAAAATTAATGGTATTTTTTGATCAGAATTTTGTTTGCGGAAGGTAACTCAATACAAACAACAAAATACTCAATAGCAAATATCTACACACTATCAGAAAATGTAAATATAAAGGTGTTATGTGTCGCAATCTATCAAACACGGCATGCTGTTGCAGACATGGTTGAGGCTCCCTTTGTGTTCATGCTCATAATCGCAGGTAGGACACGTGCGGACTTCGAAAAAAAAGGATGCTTACCTGGCATTGAGCTCAGTCACATAGTAACTTAAGATATTCTGGTCTGATAAGTTGTAGTTATACATGGCGCTGTTTATTATTATTAAGTGGAATTATCAATCAAAACTGTAGAATGAATTGTCGCCTATGGCAGAACCGGACCAATACGATCTTCAAACGCTTATTAAAAGGCCGGCAACGCACTGGTGACGCTTCTGGTTTTGCGGGTTTCCATGGGCGGCGGTAATCGCTTACCATCAGTCGATGCGTCTGCTCGTTTGCCACCTATATTATAAAAAAACATGGCTTGAGTATTTAGTTTAATCTTTCGATACGATACGATATAGCGTAGTATACTAAACGGATTACTATGCCCAAAGGTTGTAACTGAATTCAAAAAGGACAATGTAGATATTAGATGAAGATAGTAGAAGTCATAGTATCTATCCGCTCCAATTCGTTGGGATGTGATGGTATTAGCCGACGCATGGTCATTACCATCTTGGACTATACGCTCTTGGCAATAACTCACATAATAAACTACTCTCTTGACTCCGAAATCTTTCCCTCTCTTTGGCGTAAGGCTTTCGTCATACCTCTTCCCAAAAAAAAATAATCCTTCACTACCCGAACACTTTCGACCCATTTCCAACCTCCCCTTCCTATCTAAAGTCCTCGAGGCCTGCGTATACAAGTAGTTCTCTCTCTTCTGTATCACCTGTATGCCGATGATCTGCAGCTGTATTCGCAGGCAAGAGTGGAGGAAGCCATCGACAACATCAACTATATCATAATAAGTCATACATAAGTGAAGAGGGCTTTGTTAAAGATGCTTTATTAATATTTGAAGCAAAGAAAGGTAAAGAAGACTACCACAACAAAATGAATGCAGCATATTTCGAGGAATGGTTTGAACGCATTTTATTACAATTGAAACCTAATTCTGTGGTAGTTATGGATAACACGCCATACCACTCCAGGAAATTTGAAACTGCACCAAATATGTCTTGAAAGAAATCAATGATAATACAATAATAGATTGTCTCAATCAAAAAATTAAAATTCTTTTGAAGAAAATAAGGTGAAAGTCATTCTTATAGAACTTGTTCCTAGTAATCAATCTTGTAATAAGTATGCGGTCAATGAGATGGCCGCACGATACGGAGTTACTCTTTTAAGAGTGTGGTGTGGGCACAGGTAAGGGGCATGTTGCAAAAAATTATACTACATATAAATTAGAAGACATAAAAAACTTATTTACAGAAGGTGTAAATACTGTTACACCCTAAAGATGGAGTAACTGTGTGTCACATGCAATAAAAGAGGAACATAAAATGAGTGGCCTTGATCCATTAATTGATAATGTAACCAACAAATTTATTAAAATGTGACCAATACAGAAAGCGAACATTAAATTACATTTGTTCGTGTTAGGATAAGAAAGCGGGACATTGTTTTCTTTTTGCTAAAAAAATATTGAACTGAAATTGTTTGAATCATTCATTTACTTGTCCCATCATTATATATTTATTAGCAATAACTTGCAACACTGGAACTATCAGTTTACTGCATCACATTAAAAGTCACGAGTATAGTTTTGTCTATTTGTGTTGTCCATTAGGACACTAGTAATCATTTGCTGACCAAGCATGTACAAATTGCTTGATTAACATCAAATAGTAGTATCTATAATAGGAGAACACTGTACCAAACAAAGTTAGATAGTGTCTACCCAAGATTTGAATAATGCCATTATGTATTAAAGTACTCTATAGCAACCAATCTAGCTTGTATAGTAGGCTGAAATCTCCTTTTTAGGTTGAAACCAAAGCCCAGCAGTGGACTATTGTATATATCCTAGAAGATGAATGCATTGCACAGTAATTAACTCTCACTTATTAATCATGCCCAAAACAGGCTGTGCTTTAAAAGTGCATCATATCATCAATCGTTGAGAACAATGTATGTATGTTAAAGTGAAAATCCTACTATTACCTCTATTGAATTCTATAGCATAAAAACAACAAACTAAAAGAGTTGCCATTCTAAAAAAAAAAACAGAAATCAAACAATAGAAATCTATTACACTGTGTCTGTAAAAAACTAATAGTTGAGGTAGCCAAACATTGAATACAGTTTGTCATTGAAATATAGGTTAATGTACAAATAACTCTCCAACAGAGAAATATCATTTATTTACATACTGATTATTATGAAATAAAGAGATTTTTTTACACTTCTCTGCATATATGCAAAGTCAATGACAGAAAGGTTAGATTGTAAAAGGTTTTATGACTTATTGTATTTTTTTTATTAAAATGACTCAAGTGAGGTTTACTACTATAAATGAACTTTATTACATTAACTTTCAGAGTTCAAAATACTTGAATACCTATTCTATGACAGTGAAGATAATAATAACTACATAATGTCCCTTAATATCCTGTGACATATGGAAGGCTGTTGTTGGTAAATAAAATACTTCAATCATTGCAATAAGATAAAATCAAATAATGTTAATAAAAATGAAATATTTAAATAACTCAAATATTAAAATCAAATAATACAATTAAAATAAGGGAAAGAATAATCATTAAATTCAACCAAAATATTTTCACATTTAAATTCAGATAAAATAAATATGAAATAAAAACAGACTAATAATTAATAAATATTATCCATCAGCCTCGTGCAATCCCATTGGCAACTGCGAAGTAGTGATTGACATATAAACAGTCCAGATGACTTGACACCATACATTACAGGAGTATAGGTAATATTCCATTATTAACCACATTTTAAATTACAATGCATTTGAAGCACAAATGAATATTAATTATTAAACAATATATAAAGTTACCAAACGTACACACTCAAAGCATGCTTATAATTATATAGCTAAATATGTTTAGTCATTCTTATAACAAAGCAAGTGGATAAATTGCTGATATTGATAAATAGCGTACTGCACAACAGCCCTTATTCCCGATGAATTTGCATTATACCAGAATTAAATTTCGAAAGTGGCAAACAAAAAAATCATTTTGTTATAAAACCCTACGTGGGGCAATAATCAATTAAGACTCAGAGCCGAGAATCCAATACACAAACCAACGTAAGAAAATGAAAAAAGCAAGCAACGGTTTTCATGGATTACTCATCTCGCTCTAACGCGATAAAATTATTAATGATATTGTAGTAGCAATGGCGTTAATTTACTTTTCATTAGTAATTCATTTAACGTAATAATTATATATATAAATCTACAGTGTTATATTTCTAAGACTCTCAAGCTAGAAGAATAAAAATAAACAAACCTGGGGTCAGTTTCGCAGTTGCCGTAACGGACTCTCCAAATGACGATGGTCTAGTTTCAGACATTTTTATTCCAGGACTTGTGCTCGAGTTAGCTGCAAAAGGTGAACATCTTCGCCTTTTAGCGGGCATCTGTGCCATGGACTCCCAGTCCAAATTTCTTTTTAAAGTCGCACACGCCATTTTCTTTTTACGCCCAGGGAATGTCCTCTACCTATCTGATACTGTTTGAGATTTTTGCTTTTGACACAAACTCAGCAAAAATCTAAAATAATATTAAAACCAAAATATAACAAGCACTACAATTCAAATAAAATTATTAATAATTAGTTTTCTTCAAAGATTTTTGTAATTATTTATGATTGTTTAACGCTCTCTGACTCTCACAACCAAATAAAATTCAGCAGCGAACACTTTACACTCAATTCAATTTTATTTTGACATTTTGTTGTTGTAAACAGGCTTGCCAACCTCATGGTAAAATAAACTATATAGTTTAAATTTTGTTATGTGGCAAGTCAACGTTGCGCAGTTTTTTATTATTTCCCATTAAATTCGAATTAAACGAATGAAAATATCTTAAAATCAATATGATATTTGTTTATTACAATAAAAGTATGAAAGATAGAAGTATAAAAAATTATATGTGCAAGTCAAATAAACTAGCGTGTTTTTCGTTCCATCACTTTTTTTGACATCTGATCTGAGTAAAATAAATTGTTTTGACTGACTGTGAGTCATCTCAAATAAGTTTTTGCTATTCTTTGTGGTGAATATTGAACTTTTTAACTCATCTAACTAAGGTCAATTAGGTCTTAGCACCTGCAATATTTTTGTGTAAAAAGTTTAAAATAAAGCCGTCAAACTGGGGAACGAAATGTCTTCGTCTGCCATGGAAAGTATCCTTTTGAAATTCGACTGCTAGTCTTCAAACTCTTTTTTGGATGGATGGAGAGAAATCACCGTGACAAACACAAAAAATTTAATTAAACGTTTATGTTCTTTTATAAAGTGCTGAAATACATATGGATCAATATTTTGGTATTTAAAAAAAAATATTTCCTTACAGTATTGAATATATTTTCAGGGTTATTCCTATTAGTCATTGAATCAGTCAAGTACATTATTTTATACTTACTTAAACTACTATATACATGTTATTATATTAATTAAGTACAATAGTGACTATCTTTTTAATATAGTAAAATTCTTAGCTGCAACATTCATCTCTTTAGAGATATAGAGTTATGAGTCATTCGGGCAATTCAATTAGTGATATTGAAATAGTATTTTTATATTTATAATATTTTGATATAATTCAAAATACACTATATATATATATATATATTGTGATATATATACAGGTATACCTTTTTCTTTCAAACCATAGCTTGGGAATTAATTTTTAGGGGTACAAAAACTTGTTTAACAAACATTGTGTTCCTCATTAATCAATCCTTAATCTATAAACAGAACACCTCTTTAATTTAAAATTTGCTGTAAAAGAGTTGGAGAGAAATTCAAAAAAATGTGAAAAAGAAGAAAAAATAGAAAAGGAAAAAGCGAAAAAGGCCATACAAAAGGGTAATATGGAAGGTGCTAGAATTCATGCAGAAAATGCTATAAGACAAAAAAATCAGGCCCTTAATTATCTTAGGATGTCTGCGAGAGTGGATGCTGTATCTAGTAGAGTACAGACAGCTCTAACAACTAGAAAGGTATGTTTATCAGCATTGTATGTGTAGCATTTATTTACATTTATGCATGATCAAGATATGGTAATGTAATATATGGTGTGAAAAGTAATATTGAGATTAAATCTATGTATATGCAAATTACAGCTAATGGTTCTTGGGGACTTAATCTAACATTGTTGTCTGATTATACAGTATGTAATAGAATAAAAATCTCTAGTATAAAACAACAACCCATAATGTCCCACTGCTGGGCTCGGGTCTCCTCTCAGGAAAGGGTTAAGGCCATTCTTCCCCACGCTGGCCAAGTGCGGGTTGGGGACTGGCAAGAATACATTGTGGCTACGTAAATCTTGCCGTTGGATGTTTTTAAGCCGCCCGAAGGCCTCCAACTAAGCTTCACGACTGTTATCGTATGATAACAACTGGGACCGACTGCTTAACATGACCTCCGAATCACGGAGACGCTCATGGTAACATGCCACCAGCGGTCACCCATCCAGGTACTGACCGCGCCATCGTTGCTTACCCTCGATGATTGTTTCTAATCACCGAGTGCAACTGGGCTATGAGCGCCACAAGATCTCTAGTATGATCGGCGGAAATTATATTTTAGATTTTGTTTTAATTGCTGGCATTAAGACTAGACAATTCAGAATATAATTTCAATTTAAAAAATAATTAAAAAAATAGTTTTAAAAATTTAAGAATATTGAATTTTTGAAAGTTGTTTCACAACAGTGTTTATAACAGTCCACTGCTGCCGTACAGGCCGTCCATAATAAAGTGATTTTTAGCTAACTATATCACACTTATCAGACTGGTGGTAATAGTGTATGTTTCAAGGACTTTTTCTCTTTGCATTACCTGTTGCAGAATTGTATCGGTTCTGACTAACAGTTCACATCTACAGGATTAAATGGGCTGGGTTATCACCTAAACGTCAGTGTTAACTTACACCTACAAAGTTATTCATGAGAATTAATCTCATCTTTGTAAGTAAAACCACATTTTCTCATTCATTATTCCATTCTATTTTATAGGTCACAAATTCCATGGCGGGTGTTGTAAAAGCAATGGACGCTGCAATGAAATCAATGAACTTAGAGAAGATTTCCACACTAATGGATAAATTCGAAAGTCAGTTCGAAGACTTGGATGTCCAGTCGTCATACATGGAGAATGCAATGTCACAAACCACCACCACAACAGTGCCCCAGGGAGACGTCGATAATTTGCTGCAGCAAGTGGCTGATGAGGCAGGGTATGTAGTTACATATGGTCTTTATTCTGTAGCATACAATACGTCCGACTTATCTTGATGAGTCCGAACTTCGCGGCAATATGTTCTGGTTCATGGAATAAAGTACTTCAGCACGAAGAGGATAAATTAATAATATCGTAGATAAATTGTATTTTGTTTACTTTTTAATTCTATGTTTAAACGCTATATTTGACTGCCTCTGTGGCGAAGGGGTAGCGTATGCGACTGCTGTGCTAGAGGTCCTCGGTTCGATCCTGAGTCGGAGCAAATGTTTGTATGATTTGCAAATATTTGTTTCGGAGTTTGGGTGTTTTCTATGTACAATATGTATGTATTTTCAAAAAAAGTATGTATATATTAATATCAGTTGTCTAGTACCCATAGTACAAGCTCTGCTTTTTTTAGGACTAGATAGCGTTGTGTGTTAAAATGTCCGAAAATATTTATTTATTTATTTATCCATTCCAGTTTGGAACTCAACATGGAGCTGCCATCGGGAGTACCGAGCACATCTATCGGGACCGCCACTGTCGTGTCTCAGGAACAAGATGAGCTCACGCAACGACTCGCCAGATTAAGACAGGCTGAATAACAACACCCTTGTACAGAATCATGTTTTCTATATTATTATACGCCAGATTTAAGCTTCAAACACCTATGTGCATATTCATTAGGCGTTGGGATGACGTCACAGTAATTATAAGAGCTATGTAAATAATAACAGAATGAAAAATTGTAAGGGGATAGTCATCTTCGGTGCAGGAAAATCAACCAAAATTATAATTTTGTATTACTGGATCCTTCAGCTGGCTAAAATAGTGTAAATATTTTGTAAAACAAATCAGTTGATTTGTTGATAAAACTTGTTAATAGTACGTATATTGGATGGAAATTAATTACATAATTAAAACCGGAACGCAAGTGAATTTTTAAAGGCGTTTTTCCTTTGCATATCCATTCTCTACATTCATTTACACAAACACAAATAGTACTAAAACTTGTTTACGGTTTGTGTTTTGTGTGTTATTTTTATATATGAGACTGCCTGATGGAAAATGTGAATAGTATTTAACATTAGTGGTCACCATACTCATTGCTCATGTAGACAATGCAACAGGTGACACACATTACGCCGGCCCGTTGAGATAATTCTGTATCATTGGGCCTCCGGTGCTACACTCACTAATAAAACACAATCGTTTGAATGCTGTCACTTTAGATTGGTCTTCTATAAGAGATTAGTACCGCGTCAGTCGTCTTGTCTGTTGACTACTACCTTTTGAAATGTATAAAACTACGTTTTTCAATGCTAACCTCTGAATCTGATGAATTAAAAATGAAGAATCTCTTATGTTCTGCATCTCATAGCATGCAATAGTTGTGTAATAATGGAATAAATTGAAACTAAAAACGGGTCGTTGGTACTTAAAATGCTGAAAAAGATGACATGTGAAAGTGGTGCTAATATCACAATCTAAGATTATAATCGAAAATGTGTACTAAAACTGGTATATAAAAAACAAAAATTATCTACCTGCTGATAAAATGTATAATTATTGTACCTTCATAACAATTACTATTCATAAGAATTACATAGCGCTTTGGTTAAACATAGCGAAGAAAAGCATTATAAACGAATTATGTTTTCTGCTAGCTTCTTGATATACACGGACTCTTTAAGTTTTTGTCAATAAACTTAATTCAGCGTATTACCTTTCAATATTTCCTCAATCTGTAGCAAATTCTTTAATAATACGCCTTTTCATTAACTAAAAAAAGAGGAAGTTCTCAATTTAGTTGTTTTCTTGAGCCTTATAAATTTTGTTATTTACATAGCTTTGGTAAGTTATTTAATTTTTATTCCATAAACTGTAACTTTCGTTTCATCCAATTAAAAAAAATATATTTTTAAAAACACAAATTTTTTTATAAACAAATGCACAGATGTCACTAATAAAAGACTTAAAATTAGGTGAAAATCCAAGGCGGCTTTTCGCCTTTATACCTTTTCAAAAGCTGATTATAGAAGAGCATGATAGATGTAATTAACAATGGATTTGCACACAAGTTAGCTTTGACGATAATGTTACTGTTATAAGAACAAAGCTAAGTTATTTAGTTTTAGGTCTACAAAAGCCTAATATAATTGCGGGTGTTCTACTTCTAATTTCATTTTCCACATTTTCCATTAAGCTAGTTATTTCTGTGATCACAAATGGGACATCTATATATATATATATAATATATAAGTAAGATAAAATATAATATCTTTTTCTTATAAAGTTATGAATAAAATACCGTTTGTTTTTTATTTGTCTTATGTTTTTATTTGAAAAATTCTTGGTTTAGGTTAGGAGCTTACTGTTGATTCAGACTAATCGTCACATATTATTTACAAGTGATCTGTTTCGTCTTCGTTCCTAGCCAAGTTGCATTTTACAAACTTGAACGTTACTAATAATAATTCTTATCATAATAAATCCCTAAGTTCGGTGTGCCTTACGGCATAGGCTTCCTCCAACGTCCTTTACTGCTTCATATCAGTTGGAATTCTTAGCCAAAGGGGACCTAGAGTTACTTTTAGATCATCTTTCCATCCCATTTTAGTTGGTCAATATGTGTTAGGATCTCTGTTAGCTTAGTTTTTGCGTCTGATATCTATATTCCTTACTTTACCTTTTAACTTTAGCCCTAGTATGCTCCTTTCCATGGCTCGTTGACATTTTGCAAGTTTTTCCCTTAGAATCTTTGTCAAAGCCCAGGTTTCACCGCCGTATGTGATGCAGGGAAGAATGCATGTATCAAATTTTTTTTTCTTGATTATGATGCTGAGTTCATTGCTTTTCATTATTTCTTTCATGGCCCAAAATTTTTTTCCACCCAGAAGCGATTCTTTTATCAATTTCTTTGGATTATTGGTCGCTTAGTGATATGATCTATCCCAAATATACATATTCCTCAACATATTCAAGTTTTTGGCCGTTGATAATTGTCTGCAGCTGTTGCGTTTGTCATCATTTTTGTTTTGCTTGAATTAATTTCAAAACCTTCTAATAGAACGTTAATAGATAACAAATATTTTTTTTCTGCTTTAGTGTTGCAGTGGTAGCGTATGCGACTGCTGTGCGTGAGGTCACGGATTCGACTGATTCCTGGGTCGGACCAAATTTGTATGATCTGCAAATTTTTGTTTCGGAGTGTGGGCCTTATCTATGTATTTACAAATTTAAAAAAATATGTATTTAAATCATCAATTGTCTAGAACTCATACTACAAGCTCCAATGTCTGAATATATGAAAAAAAATACATGGGATTGACGTAACGTTCTCATCGTAAGTCACTTGGACAAAACAAAATATTAGGCAATAATACAAGAAAATAAGAGACGGTAGCGGTTGGAGAAAGGTAATCAAAACGCACCACTTGCGACTCGGTGTGGCACACAACTCGCCCCCTTGGCATGAATAGTTGAATATTTGAAAGAAATCCTCCACCGTTTTCAAACACTGCTTTTTGTGGAGGTTATAGACACTGTTTCTCCGTTTAAACAGAATGTTTTGAATGAAGGAATAGGAGTTTAGTTTCAGTGTAGCAAAAAAAATAGTTCTAACTTAACTAAATTTACCAACCTAAGAACGTCCAACTACACACGATCTGCCTCTCCCTAATTCTGAATATAAACAAAACCGGAAGGTACATACGTTTTTGATTATTTTAGGTTTTCAATTCACATAACTTTGTCTGATGTATTTTATAAGTAACGATACACCAACCTAATATATATTATAACCTTATAATTTAATAATCAAGTAAATAATTCATATTAAATAAGATTAATATCTTGGCGCCTTCCACTTGTCAGCTTCCGGCGCTACTTAGAAATATTGGTAAAGACGTCTGTACTCTTTTTATACAATGGTACTTCCGGCCTAACAAATCTTTAATGTTACTCAACCACACAAATAGTTATGATAAACAACGTGATCGATATTATATATATGATATGATTATATTCGTATACAGGGTTCATGTAAATTAGCGCATCACCTCTTGCAGGCAGCTTCACTACATCAATCCCAACAACATTCGTTCTATGACTTTTTTTAATTAACAGTTTTAAAAATTTAAGTTTTTCCATACTACATTTATTTATTACCTCTGAACTCGCATTACTCTGCGCTACGCACCTTGCGTAGGCAAAATATAGGCACGTGTTGTGGAGCACGGGATTGCGGGGTGACGTGGCGGCGGCGATGCACAAAAATTCAAAAGAAATTAGTAATTTACCTCAGTCTTCAGTCGTACGTGCGATCCGTATACGAACAAGGAGTACCCCAGTCGGTGGATAGGATATGGAGGAGCTCGTGCGTAGCCATCCTAGATCACCAGATATTACTCCTCTGGACTTTTATTTGTGGGGAAATGTGAAAAGCATAGTTTATTCCGGTGGTGAAGTGGCTAGCCGCGTCATATTAATGGACAAGATTGTTGGAGCGTTTGAGCAAATTAAAGCAAATCCGCAGGTATTGTCACGAGTTAATGAACAATTGATTTTTAGGTGTGATCTTTGTGTTGGGTTACCAGCATCCGCGAGACTTATATTTACGAGGTAACCTGTAAATACTTATCTAATCCGTTTGTAAATAAGACATTGAATTAATGTAAATAAGCTATTCCATTCTTTAAATACGCCTGCATTAAAAAATAAAAGTTTGCTTTAGTAACATTTTTAAAAGAATAATGATTAAATATGTTTTTCTCGAATGCAGATTTTAGGTTTTAGACTACCGATTCTGTCATTTTTTAATGTAGCTAGTCCTAAGCCTGATAAAGTATGAAGGGAAAGTGGATTCAGAGTGCGAACGAATCATTAGATAAATTGTCATCTCGTTTTGTTTCACTGTAGGTACCTATTAGGTAGCTAAGTATCGAGACGTGGTCAGGTTTTAACAGACTTATTTCTTTAAAGAAGCTGAATTCATACATTTAACGTGAAAATATAATAATTTGAATTAATTTTAAGATAAGTATTACTTTCTGAGTATAAATTTGACTTCAAACGACCGGCTAAAAAAAACGCGGGAAACCGTAGTACGTAGTTAGTACCGAAACGACGAATGAATGCGGAGGGCGAGGTAGGGGCGCCCGGACGATGTCATTTTACGTATTTCCTACAACATACAGAGCAATAAATAACCGAGGGAGCAAACATTTTCTTGTTTAATTAATAATAATAATTTTTGGGTTATTTATCAAGATTTGTAAAAAGTCGTAGAACAAATGTTGTTGGGATTGATGTAGGGAAGCTGCCCGCAAGAGGTGATGCGTTAATTTAAATTAACCCTGTATATAACATAAATATGATCGATAGTGTCGGATGATATAAATGGCGTCGATTGGCGTAATGCGGGACATTCATATTTTTAACGTTCTAATTAATGTGCATTGGAGAATATTATAAGTTTGTACTAATATAATGTATTGCTGTGCCGCCATTTAGACTACGCGCGTTACAGTACCTATTTAATTTGCGTCCATCTCTTAAAAGATCAACATCGGGTCTTTCTTTGTGTAGTAAACTACTGCTCTTCGCTCTACAACCTGCATTTATTTTAGTGACCTTATAGGGTTGACGTTATTGTACACACAAAAACCTTTTCAATAGCAAAATGAAACAATATTGTTAAAATAATTTTATTATTAGCAAAACAAAAAAGAATTTATCAATAGTAAACCCTCAACTAAAACTAGTAATATGGAAAGAAACGTTGTGTAACTAGAGACTAAGAGCTATGCGCGTAACAGCGACCTTTAGGCGTGATTTATCACAAAAGCAAAGTATATCACATCAAAAACTTAGGAAACATTCTTAGTAAATTGAACTTATAACAAACATCCAATGCACACTACTACTTCTGTACGATTGATAGTTAGACTTAAAAATACTGTATAATACTGTAGTTCACCAACTCTACATACATATTAAATCTGTCTAAATATTGTACACAAAACATCAGTTCAGTCGGATACAGCTGGTTTCCCAACCAATCCGCAGACTGGTGTCATGATGATGTTGTGCTGTCGCTCAAAGCAGTAGTCTGTATTGGAACAAAATGGTCATCTTTTATAGAAATCTTAAATATAGAATAGTTATACCTAGAAATATGGCATTAATATGACTTAGTTGATGTAATATTTCTTAGTTGAGGTCTTTGGTGTGTTAAGCGTCTCCGTTGTTGGCACTACCGAAAGATATGTGGTAGAACAGCCAGTCTTCGAGGAAGGATGGCACGAAGGCTCTGCTCTTGGTGTACTTAACTGCGGGCTCGAGTTTCGCGAGCTCTTGTTCGTAGAGCTCTAGAGATTCCATTGAAGTAGCACCATTGCCCTGAAAGAGTTTACATAGTTCATTCTAGATTTTTAGTGTGGGAGAGCTATGTTTCGGCGTATAAGAAACTGGTCAGAGTTAACCAATTCTTTCGCTGAATTTCGGAACACTCAAAGGATAGCAACGCACTTTCAGGTCTTTTGAAATGTTGATCTTACTTAATAACGAGTTTAACAATTGTAATTTAAGAAATAATAACTACTTAGTTCTAACCGTATTTGTAATGAAGAATTGATATTTTGCTTATTTTAAGTTAAGTCTACTCTACTACTATTTTATTATAATTTAAGGAGGTGGAGCTACTTAAAATAAAAAAACAATTTTTCATATTTCAGTGGAGCGACAAACTAAAGTAAGATTTCGTATTGATAAGATTACTAAAAATGAGGGTAGTTATTGCATTTGTTTCAGAAAGTTATATTTGAGGTAACAAAAGCTTGGTTTTCGTCTTTTACGCATTTCTAAAACCTTTTAAATTAAGCATTAAGTCCGCCTTTTGCAATGTAATTGCATGAAGATTAAATAAATAAATAAATCCATATGTACTGAAATGAATTATGTACAATTTCATAAATGAACATTTCCTTGCACATAAAACGTGCTATCGCAGTCACTGACCTATTGTCCTCAATTGATTCTTGAGCTGATTGCTTTCAATGAAAAGTTATCACTTGTGATTCTAAATTGATCAATAAGCAAATTGCTGCATTTTGCACATGAATAAGAGCTGGCTAACGACAGAGAGCTACAATGTTGAACGTATGACTGATGACTTTATAAAATACTGTGCCCAGACACGCTTCTATATGGCATGGTTGCATGATAAGAAAAAAGGAACAAAGTAAATAGTTAAAAAAAAATTTAAGTTGGTTGCTTAACATGTCAAAATTTGAACTAAAGAACTTGAAGAAGTTGTTCCAGCTTAAACACTGACGTGGGTACATACCCATGCTTCACTTAACTAGGATCTCAAGCAGGGTTAAGCATGTGTACTATATTACCAAAAGAAAATTGCGCATGTATGAAGTTTAAATGAAAAGGAGTAGCAAATCGCCATTGAAAGGTAGATGGCCTCTACACGTAAGAGGATATGGTTAAAAGGAGAGTAAGATGTGAATGTGAAGATGCCAACGATGGTCATGGATGGATGGAAGCAGACCGTTTTGAATCAGAACTGGACGATATTCATGGCCAGTAATTCATCACCTAATATGATATTATGTGGTACTCGGCAACAGACATGTGACAATTAAGAAGAATCATTAAAATTAAGTATTTATTTGATGAAATGGGGTTCATAGAATATAAAAATCCTATTTATTTTCGTATTTAGAGCAAGATTAATAATTATTTAACAAAAATTCAAAATACAGCAATCCGCCATATTGAGTTGAACACCATTCACAGCGACTGACGTCACGTCTCTATATCAGCGTCATTTTACTTGGATATAATAGACGATCACTTTACTGTTTTAAGTGCTTTAAAGTATTCTGTCATTCCCGACGATCAGTTATCTTCTTTAGTGATATCAAAACCAAGATATCACAGCTATATACTATAGCTAATTTAGTAATCATATTTAACAAAAAAATATTGAAAATTGTTGAAAAACACACACGTGACGTCACGAACAAACGTCATGACACCACCAACCGTTTTGGCACGAATTTTAAACTTAAATGGATTTTTCCTACTAAAACTTTATTTCTTGTAGCAATATGATTATTTTTAAAAATAAAAGATTTTTTTTAATAAAAAAATAATAATAATAGATACTCCCGAACATCATACAACAGTTTTACAAAGTAAGTCATCATTTCTATTGCCGGATAGTTATCTGGGAACCGATTTTAACAATAATAAAAATATAATTTAAAGTTAACAGGTATTCGTTCAGCTCCAATTTTTCTATTAATATGGACAATGCATCGTATACCTTAAGTTGTTACATTTAAGATTCAAATTAAATCATTTAATAGAAACATAGGAATCTACCCTATTCTTTGACAAATCCAAAGCTAAGACAAAAAACTCGTAGTAAATAAAGTGTAATACATACATGGGTCATAAACTTCCCATCTGGCTTAAGTATCTTGAAGGAGGAGTTGAGGATGGAAATCATGAACTCCCACAGTTCGCCGCTGGCCGTCTCCGAGATAGGAATATCTGTGAGGTCACCGAACACGTAGTCCACCTTCTTGCCTTCGTTTATGAACTTGTTTATCGTTAACATGCAGTCTTCTACGATTACCTGAAAAATTTAAATAGTAATGTTATGTTGATACATCCCATAACATATTTATATACTGGCTGAGTCCTTCTTTGTTACCTGCGTTACACTAATAATCACGGGCAACGCTGCAGGGCGAAGCTAGTCAAAAATAGATAAAGCACACCTTACATCTTATATCATTAGCAATCTATCAGTGAAAGTTTCGTCGAAATTCGTCCGTTTTAAAGATCAACCCATAGACAGACAGAAATTAAAAATCGACACTTCAATTTTATTTATTTGTATAGATTACGTTGCAACACATATCTACACAAATAAAGAAAATTGGAATGTCTATTTGTAATATTAAAATAACCGTTTTGTACCGAAAGCATATGTTTGAATACATGGAACATACACCAAAATATCATTTTTTGCAATTTTTGTCATTGTCATTGTTTGTTTGTTTCGGCTAATTTCTAGAACGGCTGGACCGATTTTGACGAGACTTTCACTGACAGTTAGCGGATGATGTAAGGAGTAACTTAGGCTACTTTCTTTAGAGCTTCGCCCAGAGGCGTATACCGCGGTACGACAACAACTGCGGGGTTCAGCTAGTTATAGATAATTTCATCCAAAACCAGAAAAAATCACCGATGAGCACGAGTTCATTACAAATTTATTCGAACTGGACTAGAATTGAATTCAGGACCTCTGAACTGCATTAGATCTGTCATCAAAGATAGCCAAAAGTTTTAGCAATGTTTTTCAGGGTCACCCAGTAATAACTACTAAATATTTTAGAAGGAAGCAATCCATCATATTTATTAATAGAATAGTTTTTCATTCGTATTTAAAAACTATGATATTATTCAAGTGACGGGTTTTTGGCAAGCATGTAAACTCGTTGGCTTATTATAGAACTCGCTGTACTGGAATCCTAATAAATCTTAAAGACGATTACTAAACGCAGCGCGAGTGCATCAGTAGAGCGACTTAGGTTTAGAATTTCAGTTTTATTCCCCTGATTGTCAGTCAAGGTAACCCTTATAGGGTGTTTACGACTTTTTGAGTCACGGAGTCCTGTATTTAAAACTTCTTCATATAAATCTTTCTTTAATATTGATGTCGGTGGAATAAAACTTTTCGACGCACGCTTGACTTGGGGATTAAGCTGCTGAATGCGTTACGGGAGCGTAACGAAAAGAGTGATTGGGAGAGGCGAACGGAAGTTGAAGAGGAAATATAAGTTAGTGAGGATAGCAAAGGAGATGCGAGGATACATTAATTTTCTCTTATTCTCTCACAGCCAATTACGTTTTTTATATCTAAGAGACAGTGCAGGCCTTATACCACTTAAAGTTTTACTTCAGTCGTGTGATCTAACGCACGTGTCTGGCGTGGCACGCTCGATTCTTTTGTAGAGGTACACGAGTCTTCTTAAAAATATCGTATGTAATCATTAAATATATTCATTTTTAAATTCGATTTTAGAGAATTGCCAACATATATCAGTATTCTGGTATGTGCTGTTAGTAATAGTTTTGGGAACTGGAAACTCCAAATTGCAAGTGTACCTACTAGATACGAGGCATTACTTACCATTTTATAACCAAATACTTATTTTCTATTACTTTTACACACAGATTATCCCTATATATATATGTATATTCAATCAATCAACAACCTATAATGTCCCACTGCTGAGCTCGGGTCTTCTCTCAGGAGAGGATTAAGTCCAAACGTTCCCACGCTGGCCGAATGCGGTTTGGGGACTGGCAAGACTACGTTGCGACTACGTAATATTGCCGTTAGATGTTTTTAAGCCGCCTCAAGTCCTCCAACTAAGCTTCACGGCTGTTCTCATATGATAACAACCGGGACCGACTGCTTAACGTGACCTCAATGCAAGTATATTCAATAGTGCGATATATATATATATATATATATATATATAAACATATATATATAAACATATATATCTAGGGGGTAATCTGTGCTTTTACAAGAACGGAGAAGAAATCGCACGACTTCACACTTTTTGGTAATGGCAATCTGTGCCGATGTCGACAATTCTGCCAATGACATATGAATGTAAGAGATTAGTGTGTTAAAAAAAAAATACAAAGATAGCAAAGTGAAGAAGGAAGAAGGAAAACTGATTAAAGTTTAATGGAATTCAATGATAACTTATAAGAATAATTATTATTCGACACATGTCACTGTCTGACATTATAATGTCGACGGTCAGGCCGCAACATATCATACACAAAGGACCTAACTCATAACTAAGTTTTATCTAGCGTGAAATGAAACCCACAAACTTTATCCAGCAGTCACGCTCACTAATCACTATAATAACAGATCATTCAAGCCCCTAGACTCTATCGTAAAAACTCCGATGGCCGGCAGCGACTGGATGCAAAAAGCAGCATCTATGTAAATAATGTGAAGCAGTGGACTGAAACAGGCTGACGATGTGTTTCTGACGATGCGGATGTATTTTAGTCTATTGAGAAATCTATACTCTATACAAATAAATAAAATTGGAGTTTCTGTTTGTAATTTTAAATTCACCGCTTTTTACTATATGCATATGTTTATATATACGGTAAATATATTGTCTGTCTGATTAGCTGAAACAGTCAGCTAATCTCTGGAAAGGCTGGACCGATTTTGACGGGGTGGTAGATAGCTGATGACGTAAAGACTGAGGCTTCTTTTTAAAATAGCTTCGCCCCGCGGCGCTTCTCGTGGTTACAACAATAAGAGGGAGAACACCGCGAGACTCTGCTAGTTAATCATATTACTGTTATTATTATTATTATTACTCACTTCATAATTAGGTCCCTTTCTCCTTTCGAGCACGTCGCCACATATCGATTTGAGGTACTTGTTGCACGCCGTCATCACGAGCTCGTCGATCTCCAACATCCACACGTATTTCGGCTTCTCCTTCAATAGTTCATATAAAAGAGCACCATCGCCACCACCTTTTATAATAGGAAAAAAACAGACAGTAATCAATATATAAAATAGGTTAAAAATAGGTCATAGGGCTCTTTAACCTGAATGAGGTAAGAGGGTCCTATGATCTATTTTTAACAGACTTCAAAGAAGGTGGAGTTTCTCAATTCGATTGATTTTTTATGTTTTCTACCTGAGAAGTCTCGACTGAGTGAACCGGTTTTGTCGATTCTTTTTTATTTGATAGGTGGTCCCCGTGTAGTCCCATTACAATTTGGTCGCGCTCTTGAAGTCTACCCAGTTTTATCGACTACTAATATTTTCCATTATAAAAGATAAACACAATAAGTCCAAGCTTTATACACCTTTTTAATTAAATTAGTGGGGGTGTTAGCTTATGAAGGAGTGACCGAGCCATATTTTTGTGAAAAAGGTATCAAAAGCTTTATATAGTGCGGTTTGAACTCGCAGCATTCAGTGCAGTAGATAACTGCATAGCGCCCGATTAAGCCAGTACGCCATCCATGCAGCCAAATAGTTTTGTTACATGAAATCATTCTAGGGAACTTTTGAGATATAGTTAAACGTTGTTGAAACGAATTTCAATAATTGTTGGCAACACTGAAATATGTACAAGCTCTAAGTAATAAACCCCCACCGAGCAATTAACCTATTAATCTATAATATCTAAGGGTTTATCTATGTCAAGTACTGGAATTCCGGTCAGGGACTATCGAATGGGCAACACACAAGTATAAACACTTATTAATATGTAAGTAGGTACAACTAAAAAAATCACGATTAAGATAGGAGTTGATCCCGGGACCTTAGTGCGATAGAACGTATATATATCACTATGATAACGATTTAGTTTTGAAGTACAATCCCAAATTACACGTAGGCTGGCAATATTCACGTGTTGAAAAAATTAAAAAAACTGGCAAAAAATACCAGACCAGACAGACAATAAGCCTCTGTACGCATTAAGCACTGCGCTTGAAACAAAATAATTAAAAATAAACTGTTGATTTATTTTAGGCCCAGCTAAATTAACAAGATTTCTTAAAAATTCAACTTAAAATTGTATTCTACTAGCTTTTCTCCGCAGCTCCACCCGCTTATATGTCGGTTATCGCGGCAAAATCTAGTAAAGAGTATAGTCAATCCTCAAGAGCCAGTGTATCCCCATGCCAAATTTCATTCAGTCGGAGCATCACGTTTACCGACGTTTTACCGTGGGAGAGCCAAGCTCGTCGGGAGTAATACCACGGCCTCACAGAATACCAGTGTGAAATAGAGCTTGCGCTGTGTTTCACAAAGTGAGTGAAAATACCGGAGGTCCATGCTCCCCGTCCCCAAACACACTTTGAGAGTCCCCAAACACACTCATGACGCCTCTGGTGTTCCGGATGTCCATGGGCATCGGTAATCGCTTACCACCAGGTGATACGTCTGCTCGTAGATTAGTGATTTTCGAATTTATAATATTATAGTATGGATACAACTATTCACTTTTCTAGTTTCCGTTACCAAGTGTTTACAACAAAGTTACATATTATGTAAATGTTTACATAACTCCAACAGCAATAAGTTATCAAGTGCTTGCGGCAAGTCCTTGACCTATATAACCGACGGGCGCAGTCACACAGTGAGAAATAATCAATAGTTTTACCTAAAATAACAATTTCTTTGCCCTCGTAGTTCTCCTTTCCTCTTTGCATTAGAGTTTCTGTGTATACAAGATCAGCCTCAGATATATCTAGAAAGTAAAAATACCCATTAGACTGTGCACCTTTATCTTAACAACGTTTAGATGTGTGTAATACAAATATTAATTTTTTGTTAACAATATTTACAATTAGTTACAATTATTTTACAAGAATGTGTATCGATTGAAATCCAGTAAATTTTTTAGTATTAAAATTTGCTAAAGAATTTGGACTGTTTTTATCATATTTTCAGAAAACCCAATTACAAAGATGTTTATGGCGATTTTAGCACTAGGATGTTAACATACTTCTTTACGCTGCTGTTCAAAACTGTGCATATTTTTGTAGTTAATAAGTTCTATATTATATTGGTGTCTTGAAGATTTGAAATTACTGAAGTCTCTTCGAGTACCCTAGCGTGACTTATGTACTTTTTTTTTATTCTTCAGTTGGTAGATTGAGGGGCTTAGCGTGAGTTTATATCAACTCGATCGTCACAGCCTTTGGCATTAGGATGGACGAAAAGTTTGTGTTCAACAAGCTCACACTAGGCCCTCTGAACCCAATACATACGAGTCCACATGTGTGCGTAAAAGCGTAAAAATTACACATTCTTGTAAGTATCACTTAAATAATTATTACGATTAGGTATATGTTTTACATAGATATGGCTGTAAGGTCAGCTCATGAACGTAAATCAGTTACATCACAGTACAACTTACGCACATGTGACTATAATTTATAATAGACAAAAATAATTACGCAGATTAATTAATCACTCACTTTGTAAGTCGTCTAGCACCAACATATTGCCAAGAGTTTTAGAATGGACGATTTGAACTCTCTGGAACGAAGACTCCTCATCGAACAGCACTTTGTCGATGTCGTATTCCAAAAGACGTTCGTCTGCAAATCGTTTGGTTGTACAGTTTGGTCAAAAGACCGGGTAATGTATGGTTAGTATATAATTATATTATATTTCGTGTAATAGGTATTAAAATCTATAGAGTTGTTTGGCGTTTCAGTCTGGTTTTTTGCAAAATACCATTTTCGTTTTGTTTACACATTAATGGTTGCCCAGTGTCCGAAATTCAACCATTACCATAACTCTAACAGTTCCAAAATTCGTACCCCTCCGTTCGCATGATATTCAATAAAAAGGGGTACAAAGTTTCTGCTTCATGTATTAATAATACATATACTTAAGTACATAACTATGATAATATATATACAGAAAGTTGATATCATTGGGAATGCAACAACACTTTGATAGGATCACTATCCTCGCCGAATGCGTTCAAGTTTAAATTAAGTTCAGGAATCATTTTGCACATAAATTCACGAATTTACTCAAGCTTACGGTCTGAATGAATTCTTCGAAGCTATAGATTTCACGAGATTTCTTTAGCGAGTTCCCATTTAAATAATACGTGCGATAAGAAGATAGAGTTCAACATACCAACTACCGTATGATAACAGGATGCTCTGTAAATTTTTGTAATACCTACTTGTATCATTTAACATTAATTACAGCATTTGAGGTGTGTTATCTATCTGCTGTCTTTACCAGGTGCGAACCCAAAATTAGACTTAGGTAAATCTAGACTGAACTATTTACCCAAAAGGTTCTGTATTTCCTAAAATTTACATGCAATTTTTAAAGCGTTTAATCAGTAACAAAGTGCGTTATTTCTAGCATTATAATAAGAACGGCTCCATAATTCAACGATGGATGAAAAGAAAGTCTGTATTCTTCTGGGATATTTTTGTTCAGACTTGGATTGAATTATTGTGTTTTTTGAACAAAAGTAACTATTCAAATGCCACCATACATAAAATAAACTGTACGCTAGGTAACGCTCTCTACTGATATGTTGTTGTGGGTAAGACAAAAATGATCGCCAGCAAAAGAAGTACAAAATGTGGAAGAGCCATATCTCGGTTTCATCCATAAAGGCTGGCTGAATCGACGTTATTCCACGGCTGTACAGAAAACCGGTGTTAAGAAAATCTTTTGTTGCATGAGTCAGTGCGGTTACGCCTAATCCCCTGCCCCTGGTTCTTGCAGAAGCACTTGTGTTCCTTGAGGTGTAGATGTCCATGGATGGCGATAACCACTTACCATCGGGTGACCCGTTTGTTTTGCCCCCTGTGCCATAAAAAAGAACAATGATTTTTTGTTGACGTCGCCTTAATCATTCTTTAGTTTCTAGGCAATTTCAACTTGGTTTTCGGATAAGAACAGACAATTTGAAATTCGAACAACAACATTTGGATCAATTAATAATTATGATTATAGTGATCGAAATTCAATGACTACATGTCATAGATAATTAGATTTATTTACATATACAACATAGTTATGATAAGATGGACATGAGATATGGCATAGCGTAATGTGTATATATATTTATATATATATATTTACATATTTATATAAATTGTTATATCATATCTACCTTGTCTATGACATTTCAGAAGTCTGAACGTTTTACTTCCGTCGTTTTTTTTTATTGACTGTCTGGTTATTAAAACCGGATCAATATTAAGAGGGAGTCAACGTAACTTTGAAAAAAGTTTTAAACGTACAAATTCTTCAAATTTCTTTTTGGATTTTAAGCATTGTGTACACTTATCTCTATTTTAAAAAGAAACCGTTTAACACTTGCATATCTACAAAAAAAGGTTTACACTGTGCGGTTCTTGTTCTTATCCGAATAAATCATCGCAGTCGTATGTCCTCGTTTTGAAGATACTTCCCTATCTGCCTCAGCCAATATTGGAATACTTGATATCGACTTATCAAGCGAAGTCCAGTTTCGTGATCATTTGGAGGATAAGGCCAAATTGGTCTCAAAAACTCGGTGTGCTCAACAAATCGAGACAGTATTTCAGTCCAGCCCACCGCCTTTTGCTTTATAAGGCGCAGGTCCGGCCTCACATGGAATATTGTCCCCATTTTTGGAATATTGTCACCCCAATACCAGCTCCTCCCCTTGGACCGCATTCAACAGAAAGCGATTCGAATCGTCGATTCCCAAGAAGTTTCAATTCGGCTAGACCCATTGGCGCTGCGTAGAGATGTGGCTTTACTGTGCATCTTCTACCGCATTCACCATGGGGAGTGCTCCGAGGAATTGTTCGGGCTGATTCCTGCCGCCTCTTTCCGACATCGTCCTTCGCGACAGAAATTTCATCCCCATCATCTTGATGGTTGGCAGTCCACAACTGTGCACTTTTCAAGGAACTTTATGCCTCGCACAACAAAACTGTGGAATGAATTGTTGCCTGCGGTATTCCCGGACCAATACGAATTAAGAAAAGAGCGTACTCCTTCTTAAAAGGCCGGCAACGAACTTGTGACGCCTCTGGTTTTGCGGGTGTCCATGGGCGGCGGTAATCGCTTACCATCAGGCGATACGTCTGCTCGTTTGTCTCCTATACCATAAAAAAATGAATAAAATACGACGGACGACTGACGTATGTTGAAGTAAGCACCATCGCCAATGATCTATCAATATTGTGACAATGAAACTGAATTATTCAATACATTTAAGCGAGTTTAACTTCTTTAAATTAAGTTCATATTCGTATGTCGTAAATTTCGATATGCGACTGCCAAAGTGACTCTACTCTGCCTGATGTAAAGTATGATCAGAAACCAAGAGTAGTGTTCACCATACTCACTGCTAATGCAGACAGTGCAACAATATAGTACTGGGCAAGAAATAATGCACATCGACCCCTAGAAAGCGACGTTCGGCTAATTTCGGCTTTATAGAGTATTGTCCCTTTCCCACTCTACATGTGTTACGTTTTGTCAGTCGTTCGACAAATGCGCAGGAGTTACGGGCGGTTAGTAATTCGTGCGAAAGGGACAACGCTCTACAAAGCCAAATGTCTCTTTCTAGAGGTCGATATTTGCATTATTTCTTGCCCAGTACTGTAGCATGGTGACCCACACGAAGGCGGCCTATTGATGCTTCTCACGACACGACTTTCGTTGGTGAGAAGTCGTGTCGTGTTGCGACGAATGCTGTCATTCGTGACAACTCTGTGGGAGTGTAGTACTTCCCCGTTCAGCGAATTCGTGCTAAAATCAGCGTGGCTCTACTAAATTTGAATTTCACGGTCTAATTTAATTTGTTTAATATTTCTTTGTTTCAACAATAATAATACAATTAATGTAAATCACGTATGCAGTGACTATTTAACTTTAACATTTAGATTGCTATCACTGATCAGATTCTTGAGCCTAAGAAAAATAAATTTCTGGGATTATTGAATTTTTAATGTTTTATAGTAACTATGGGAAGAAGAGGAACTTAATAACTTTGAACATCAGTTTTGTGCTCAAAGTTCTTCGGTGTTGGTAGGAACGTTCGTGTTAAAGATTTTCGACTGGGGATCAAAGTGATGAATACGGGTTCTATCAATATTACAACCTAGATTCATTACTGTGATCCCCGAAACGAATTGGTATAATTCTTTCGACTTATAGTCATGGTATTATTATCTATATTATATATTTATATATTAAAAAATGCATGTCTCTAGAACACAAACAGATCCTCTGTTTGTGACATACATGACACACTCTGACCAGGCAAGGTGATCATGCCTTGCAGGCCGCAGCAGTACGGTTGGGGATAGAATTGAAAATGCTAATGCGAGAATTTCCAAATCGCCATACAGGATTAGTAGTTTGATGTTTCTGTATTAGACAGCGTTTTAGTTTATTTTGTTGCCGTATGTGGCGCCACAATTCGAAATTTCTCGAGAATCATCATGACAATTAATCGTAACTAACTCTCCAGATTTTCCAAATCTGATTGCCGTCCGCGATATCGTTGTAGAGGACCCTATGTTCATTTCTTAATGTTCGTAAACAATCGTATCGAGTACCTTCATATAAATAATAATTTATTCGAATTGAGGGGTACGACAGTATTTGTGATCGGGCGCATCGACACAGTGGCAGGTGGAACGAACATTCCTTTCTTACGCGTCACACCATTATCAGAGTGCGAATTGCGCTCGAAGTTTTATATCGCTACCTCCTTTATTTTAGATTGTTACTTTCTATAGTATTTCTTAAATATTACAATAGTTTATTCTGGCCCTTTTTACTCTATTTAATTCTGTTCGTGTCTAAGTGTTTCTTATGTGACTGTAACTTCTGTGTTCAAATATAAGTCTTTTTCGTTTGTTTGTTTGTGAAACACCTACCTTAGAAACTTTTAGTGCGGACTTTTAATTAGCACTATCCGTTAGTTACTGTAAGTTACAATAACTTTGACTTACACACACGACCTATAGTCGTTTTTATGTACTAATTTTATCAGGAAAAGTGTCTAGTGTTTTACAATATTATGAGAACCCGGTAGTCTGGATTCTGTCTGACAGTCATTCAGTTACTAATTGTCTATTTCTTTTTCAAGCAAACTTTAAAATGAAGTTTTTGTCATCTCTTCCATTGTATGACCCAAAAATATATATCTTTTAAAATTTTTGTTTTCACTACATATACTCTTAAATAATTACTTTTGGGTCATCCGTCACATATTTCGATTTTTACAAGATTATCTGATGTATAATTACGAACTATAAATATTATAATTAATACATAAATAATAATTCGGACATCTAAAACACATGGCCAATTAGCTTTATATTAAGCAGAGTTTGTGCTATGACATCTAGACTTCATATACATCTGATAGAATACTTATATACTTTTTGGTATATACTTACATATTTATACATACAAAGATAATCTGTATCCAGGTTTCGTCAGGCTTACAAATATATTTTAACTTATATGTTGCTAATTAACTTTATGGATGGAGAGCATGTTTCGATGTATACAGGTGAATACGATTTCCAAACTATTCTCAACACTTTATAGGCTTATGGCATGAGCATTCTTGATTTTTATTGGATTTTAATAATGTAGTTTCTCAGGCTACGAATTTCAGTGTTATCTCAATTTCTCAATAGTTTATTAACTTTAATAAATACACATTTTGGACAAAGTTAATATCTATAAAAGTATAATTTCACTTACCTGAGCTTGGATAATACCTTCCAAACAGGCATCGTTTTATCGGCGCGTAAGCTTGTGACTTTATAACACTGATGTACTTTTTCAGTTGGCTTTCCATTAATCTCGCCGACTATTGAAAAAATAACTTATAGAGAAGAAAATAAAACAAAAAAAAATGAATGGATTTTCTAACATGCAGATTTAGTTTAAGACTAAAAGGTTGAGCGTCCCGTTACTGGAAGGTTCGTTAATTGGTACGCTACTTAGCAGTTCAACTAATTAAGGATAGTCATGCAGATAACAGGCGGCAGATTAGCGGATCCTGCCAGGGGTTTATAAAAGGGTTATACTCAGCTGTAGATATAAATTGGCGCTCATAGCCCGGTTGCACTCGGTAATTAGAAACAATCACCTAGTGTAAGCAACGACGGCGCGGTCAGTACCTGGATGGGTGACCGCTGGTGGCATGTTACCATGACCGTCTACGTGATTCGGAGGTCACGTTAAGCAGTCTGTCGCGATTGTTATCATAGAATAATAGTCGTGAAGCTTAGTTGGAGGCCTTCGGGCGGCTTAAAAACATCAAACGGTAAGACACGTAGCCACAACGTATTCTTGCCAGTCTCCAACCCGCACTTAGCCAGCGTGGGGACGTATGGCCTTAATCCTCTTCTGAGAGGAGACCCGAGCCCAGCAGTGGGACATTATGAGTTGTTGATGTAGAAATAAATTTGATTCAGTAAAGGATCTAGTCTTTTCGAGCCAGGGTATTATCATAAAAAGATTTTCTGCCAGGTAAAGGTCACGGTATATTTGCGACTCCTGCACTAGGCCCATGAGAGTTAAGATTTTTTTCGTCTTATTACTTTTAATATCGAAGTAATACATATTAATGTTTTAAATAAATCATGTTTCTAAATGTGTAAAATATGTGTATCGATATTTTTAAAGCAATATTTTGATGAAAAATGTGCTTTTTGCTCTATAAGAAGTTGAGTACAATCATTTTCCAGGCAATTACTTTTTTAAATAAAATTCTATTAGCACACATTAATTATTTATATGTATGTGTTTATTTTATTTTTATTACATATCTATATCTGTAATATCGATGTAAGGAACAGTAAAATATGAAATCACAATCGCACATCCATGTCTTTTCCAAGATGTTAAAACCAGAAAAATAATCATACTTACACGATTCTATAGTTGTATGCAAGACAGATTTATAATTTCCAGGTGGTCCGGTTCAAATTACCGGTTCGGTTTTCAATATAGACGTTCAAGCAAACGTTTGTAGAGCTTTATTTTGTTTAGATAAATCATCAATACTTTCAGTAGTGCAGTCAGCAAATTCAACGAACGTACGACACTTATATTAAGTGTAAACTACAAAAGCTTCATGAATTTGTTGAGTGTGCGATATGTAGTGTTTCTATGACTTTAATTACAAATAAAAGTAAGTATATATACCTAACTACTGATAAAGATGAACAAAGGGTAAAAGTGCAATATATAAAAAGTATTTAAAGACCGTGTAACTAAATGAAATATAATAATTTATATGATACTGATATGAGTGCATTCACAAAGGCTTCCGTTTTTCTATCTATTTTAAAGAATACCAAATATTTTACTACAATATGTCTCCTTTGTGCTGGGACTTTTAATTTTGCAGATAAAAATGATAATAAATATTATGGCCACCTAACACACATTGTCATCTAGTCCCAAGCTAAGCAGAGCTTGTGTTATTGGTCCTAGACAACTGATATAAATAAATACATATACAATATTTGCAGATTATACAAACATTTAGCCCGACCCAGAAAAACTGCGCCACCAAGGCAGTCAAGTGTTAATACTGATGACGTTACGGTTGCGTGGTAAAAGACCAGATGCGTCGAGTATGGATACGCAAGGCGTGCACAAGGCTGCGGCAAAATCTTTTAACGAAACTTTATTTAGGGCGGTTATTATATATAGGGCGGTTTATATTTAGTGTAGCTGTAATATAATTAACGGTGGGTTCTCATAAAATAGGACTAATTTAAGAGCGTTTAGAGAGATTTGGTCAATAAGCTAGTCAAGCTTAATCAATTTAAGTTTGAATTTGAATAGAGAAAACTTTTGGCTAATTGGTCCTAATTCTTGTGAAAAAATTATTTGGCATGTCGTGGGATTGCGTCTCAGTGACCGCATAATTAGGTGCTGTTTCGTCAGCTTAAGGTAAAGATTTTAATAAAAACACTGACCTCGAGAACTGGACTAAATTGAAATAGGACCACACGGGAAGCATCCACTTTGCAAACAAAAAAAGAATCATCAAAATAGGTTCACCCGGTCGAAAGTTCTGAGAAGAAAAACATAAAAAAATACATTGAAATTGAGAACCTCCTTTATTAAAGTCGGTTAAAAACGATCACGTTTGTTTGGCCGAAAGAGGTTAAAACTGAAAATGATATGAAAAAACAAGATACATCAAAACCTATGTGTATGCACCCTTAACTATCGACTGTAGAATGAATTTTAGGCAATAAACATGGTATCTATGAGAATAATAAAAAAAAGTTTATAAGTAGTAAAAGTATAACCATCAAACTAAGGTAGAAAAGTATTTTAAAAACATTCAATGTATACTTCTAACCTGAACTAGTAAGGTAAACATCGAATTTATAACCGCGTTTGATGGTTGGAAACAATTTAACTCGGTTGCAGTCCAGTGACATTCTTACCGAACTTTCCAGTAGTTTAGAGCTCTAAAAAACAAATGTACATACGCTCAACCTTTAACACTTTATGTATTAAAATGTAATTTATTTCAAGCATTGTTATTTATCACCTTATGCAGATATTTCAGATATTTTAAATACAATTTCGAAACAGACTCAATGTAATTTTCATATTGCATTGTGGATATGCAATAATAGATTTTAAAACTTTTGAAATGTGTAAGGCAGAACTTTATCAATTCAAACGAATGGAAACAATTGCTTGCGGCAATGATTACTATCTTAGCCGAAAAAGGTATCTTGTAAATAAGCATTAAGTCTATATTAACCTTATATCTAGTGTGGATAAACATTAGAATTACTTATCCATATTACAAGTACTCAAAAATGAAGTAGACCTAACATAAAAAAATTGTAATGATTCATTAAAAATGTACCTACATACAATCACACCTTTTTCCCAGAGTGGTAGGCGGATATAATTGATGTCCACTTACTACAGTCCTGACATACTTCTTTTACTTCGTCCATATTCATCAATCGCTCAAATGTATGTAATATTATGTAATGTATTTTTTTCAGTATATCATTTATAATATACATAAAAATATATAAAATACAATGGAGTTTAAGATTCTTAAAATGCAAAAAATAATAGTTTTAATTTAATTGTAACAAATAACATATCAATATGTATCATTTATCAATATATATAATGTTTTAACTTATAAATATGGTTATTTTGAAATTTCTATAAGACATCACAAATATCGATTAAGAAGTCATTTTTAACCCCTGACACAAAAGGAGGGAGGTCCTTAGACTGGACTGGATGAAGAAGGAGGGTCTTTGCACTGGACTTGGACCAATATAAACAAAATATACCTAAGAGCCACTAGCCACTAGCTATGTTTAGTTAATATCGGTTCAGTAGTGTAAGAGAATCAGCTCTTTTCCAAAATGATGCAAGACATTTTTGGCACATGATTGCTCGATCAAGTTGTTTGCCTAGGTTTTATGAACTTTTATAATTTAGGCTTGTTAAATTACTTTATTGCTCAGACTTTTCTTAGCATTCTGTGAAGCAACTATTTATATATGTATATAATACTTGTGTCGCAATGAATTTTGAAAGTATAAAACTTTTTGATTTTCAAGTTTTTATTAATATAGCTAGGATATGTTACTTGACCAATATGAGCATGAGAAATGAAATGCAGATGAACAGGTCAGCTAGTTTTCTATTAAAAATATTTTTTAATAATAACTACACATGTGTGAAATAATTTATAAGAATTCAGAATAAACATTAGTAAGTAGGCAGATATAGGTGTAGATAGATAGTAGAACTCTTTATTGCACACACACACACACACACACACACAAATACAATATTGAATTTAAGTATGTAAGTACCTCATGTATTTGGTTTCTACATTATATATATGTATAAATTATAAGAATTCTATTTACTGCCTAAAGTAAATGGTGGAGACAAATTATAATTTATTCCTATCTTGAATGAAGCATTCAATTTTTTAATTTTTATTATTAAAATTAATATCAACTGTTAGGTACAATTATTACATTTCCACAATCAATATTAAATAATTTACCTATCATGTGTAGAATCATTTTTTCTCTTTATTTTGAAAATTATAAAGGCAAATATTCTTATTGTTTTTTAACTATTAGCTAGTCATCACTGTTATAAATATTTAAAGAAAATGATACCATTTTGACTAAATTATAGCAAATTAAAAAAAAAAGTATTTTAATTGAATTCTGTTATAAGAACCTAGACAAAGAAGTTTAGACGCCAAATGGTAACATTTCCGACCACTAGGTAGGTAGACCTGTGAAGTAGTCTACTATAAATTTTTCGTATATAACGTATAATCCAAACGGCGCGCTTACCTTGAGATTAATTAATGGTTCTTCATTCTCTCCCTTATAATATTCAATGTTTACAGTGACAAGGCCTCGATCAAACAGTCTCACAGACACTGAAGTGCCTTTTTTGCCGGTTAACAATTTCAATGAACCTCCATCAAGTTTTATCTCAGCGGCTAAAATAAGATTTGGAATATATTCCTGCAGTACAGTTTCCAATTGAGCGAATACAGTTTTCTGTCCACTCTCGTCTCCCAAGCGGGCAGGATCCATAGAAAAATCTAATAGCAACGTTTGGACAGACATTTTGAGATTCAAACAAAATTGTATTGTTTCAGGACGGGACCGGTAAAGCAAACTGTTCGCTGAACGACAAGACCGCTCTCTAGGGGCTTGAAAGAAGATGAAATCTGAAGTCTGAAGGATCTATTTTGATAATTTTGATTGAAATAGTGTTGCCATAAAATATTTTCTATCAAACCTGAGTTCGTTTTAACTCCCAGTTTTATGTAAACCTTAGAAATCAAAATCATAAAAATAAAGTTTACAACAAAATAGTCTTCAATAACAGGATTAAGAATAACATTCGTTCAAAAAGTTATATTTAAAATTGTACACGACTCGAACAGCGAAAGTCTAAAAAAATGGATTCCAATCGGTTACTTCTTCTTCTTTTGATGATATGGCAACCAGCCGGATCAGCTATTTCTGCCAATGTCAAGTATTAAAAGTCTTCAATTCTTAGTCTTTGAGTCTTCAAGTCTTTGTCGTGATGGAATTAATGATAAAAAAAAAAAATGTGGATGATATGAAATGGGGACCGTCTTTCGCAAATCAAAAAACGATCTCCAATAAAATTTTCTCCAATCGGTTATGGAGGGTAGAGGTAAGGAGAATCATCTGTGTACATAAAAAAGTGTCCGTTGTATTAAATTAGGGTGGCGCCTCATTAGCATCAGTGTAAACTCTTTAAGGTTATATTTACTACATTATTTTGTACTACGCAAGTAGTTGACATTTTCAATAAGTCACTACTTTAGTCGACAATAATATTAATTTTTTTAACTCGGCGTACTTCAATTCGTTTACAATTGCTATATTCATACCATACCCTGTGTCTACACCAGCGCCATTCTGGAAGGATTTTGAACTGTTATTTACAGCTTACATCTGGACTTTTTTCAATATTCTACCATATGAGATGACTCTCCTTACCTCTACCCTCCATACAATCGGTTACATTCTAGCTCCGTTCCTATAATGGCATGTGACATTTGTTCTGAATTGTTACCATGTATAAACTGCAGAAGAGAAATATTTGAAAACTTTTGAATTTCTTTGTTTGACGAAAATATTGCGATGTGAAACACAGTTTTTATTTCTCATAATAAACACAACGGTTTTGTTAAAAAACTGTTTAATAGTTTTAATTGCTACACTAACGCTAGCTAAGTACCTGGCTGAAACTATTACGGAAATTGTCAAAGCCAAAATTAAAATGAAAACAATTCACTAGTATTGCAACATTGTATCCGTCTGTCTTTCTTTTTGTAAAAAAAATTGCATCGTGAGATAGAAAAGATTCGAGAGTTGTTTTTGACATGGCTGGAAATACTACAGAAGAAGTAGAGGTGGGTAGATTTTAATAATTTTGATGTAAATTACAAATTCCACCCGTATTTGCTTATAATTTTGTCGTACTTCCTTTACTTTTTGCGGGATATGCTGATGTGGCTACACTTACTTTCACTGTTGCATTTGTTTCGCGTTTGTACACTGCAAACTTTTTCTTTGATAACTGATTTCATATTACAGTAAAGTCTTGTAAAAATACTGAAAGCATATCATATCGAATAATTCTTAGTATCTTGCGCAGTATTTTAGGTTAGGATTTGAGTATGATGACTTGTGTGTTCAAGGGGTCCGCAGCAACAGAGACCAAGGGCACCACAAATGCCGAGGTGCCCCCGGAATTCCTCATCAAGCATCCCTTGCAGAACACCTGGAGCCTCTGGTTCTACGATAATGACAGAAATAAGACCTGGGAGGAGAACCTGATTGAATTGACAACATTTGATACGGTTGAGGATTTCTGGAGGTAAGTTGTGACAGATGTTGGGGAAAATTATCAGCATTGTTTTATCTACAATTAATTTGATAGATTACACTTATTGCTGTAGATAATCAGTATTAAATGTTAATAGAAACAAAAATGCCATAATTCAGAATCTTAATAACAGTAGTTAACATGACTATAAAAGTTCATGCAATAAAAAATTTAGACTCTTATGAATTGGAAGTCTGAAATAGAAAGCAAAAACTAAACTAAATATTTTTAATTGTTACAACATATTTCACTGTGACCTTCATTAAATGAGTAAGTGAAGTAAATAAATGCCTTAATTACTCTGTATTTTTAGTTGACTACAGTGAAGGAAGGCCAACAGGAAGGGTTAACAGGTCTTGACAGTATTAGCCTATATGTATGTTCCACCATAGCATCTAAACGACTGAAACAAATTTATTTTATTTATAAAAGGACTTTGTCGCTGAGCAAGTATATCCATCCCAAATGGACATCAGACAAGATTACAAAACATAACTTTCAAATCAACAACTTTAATTATCCCTCCCAACTTTGTTTGTGTTTGATTATACAGCCCATGATTCAAATAACCAACCATTACACAATTTTAATGAATTAGGTGTAAATAGATTCCTAATAATTGCCCAAGCGACATTAAAGACAAAAGTTTTACCTATTTGGAATTTAGATTTTTTAAGCCTTTTCTTTTTAAGCTAAGTTTGCTCCTCTTGAACAAACAAACTCAAAACTTTTGTCTTCTGTAGCAGATTGATCAATAGATCGCAATAGGGTTAGCATCTTTGGCATCGATACCAATCGCACACAGAAGACAGACAAGTTTTAAGTTTGTTTACATGCAAACTTAGCTTTGCATGTTGTAGTTTATTTGATGTAGTTTTATGTTTTTTGATACTAAAAGGTTATTTATGTATGTTTAATTGTATGTAGAATTATATCTTAATACTGTTTTTTCCAGACTATACCATCATATTAAACTACCATCAGAGCTGCGTCAAGGTCATGACTATGCAGTTTTCAAGCAAGGCATTCGTCCTATGTGGGAAGACGATGCAAACAAGATGGGTGGCCGTTGGCTCATAAGTCTTGAGAAGAAGCAGCGTAACTCTGATCTGGATCGCTTCTGGTTAGATGTGGTATGTGATAGTTTCTAATACTTGCTACATAATCTAAAAATTACATTTGAATCACCTTAAAATTGTCCGATCAATTGTACTAACAGAAATAAAGAGATTGCATCGTCCGATCAGTCGGACGAAGCGGTAAGACCACGTGTTTACGGCCATTTTTGGTTTCAAAACGACAATTTAGAAATCTGAAGAAAACTTATGAAGTTCCAGGAAGCTTTCTAAATTTTCGTTTTGTTATTTAAGTAGAAATTCCTTTCTGATAGATTTGTTATGTTTTCCGTAATTATCGTCTAAACAAGTACTGAAGACGTCACATGCAGTTTAAGATACATATTTATTTTTCTGTGATAATATCTAAGTTCACTATTACTAAGTCACTAACCTGTTTATATAGGCAGTGATAAAGATAAATTGAGGGTACCGAGAGTTGTGTTCTGTATATACATACTAGTCTCGAAAAGAAAGAATTTTCTCAGTTTTACCAACATTTTTCATTGATACTCAGGTCTTTTTGATTATAGTGTGATGTTATGTAGCCTTACTTAATAAATGGTCTGTCTCATACTGAAATTATTTCATTACAATATATTCCAATGCTTTTAATTAGCCTTCCTGATATTAACCAAACAAACTCTTCAAGTTTAAAATAAAAGTATGAATTAAAATAATCCAGAACGAGCTGTATTAATAATAATATCTTGCTGTAGCCTATTTTTCCCTTTGTGTGTTTAGATTTTTAACATGCTTTTATTAGCTTTTATCAGTATGTTTTTGATGATATTTCGTCCTGCAGTTTTACCCTCAGTTATTGTCGAAAAGTACAATAACTACCGCATTGTCAAAGCCAGTTATACACAAAAACCTACTGACTTAAGTGCTTAATTTTCAAATTCAAATCTTTATTGCTATAGGTTGTCACGACTTAGTAGCCTTTTTCAGGCATTGCAAATTTGAGAGAAGATGACCAGGTTACACAGTTTTTACTTAAGTATAAAATTATACGTTTTTTTAATTTTACTAAGCGAATAAAATGATAACTATAACTAAAATAGTAAATGTAGTAGTAAACAATTTTAAAATCATGAAAAAATAAAAAGATGACAGTTCAAAATATGCCCAAAACTAACTTTTAATTTTATATAATCTAATTAGATAGCAGAAGCAACTTTTTTTATATTATGTAAAGAAGATGGAAGATAGAGCAAGAAGAGAGATGCATGCAATACTTTATTGGTATTTTTATGATTTTCTTTACTATAAATAATGTAAAGTGAATATTAATTTTTGAAATCGATGGCTACCAGAAAAAGTTAAACATGCAAATTCAAATTGATAACTATTTTTGTATTAATTAACTGACACTATTTTTGAGTTAAATTTTTAAACTAAATTTTATGTTAAAGTAAATAAATTAAACCTTGCATGACCTCAAATTATCAGTTTTTATTGCAAATATATTTGCGTTGAGAGCTATTTTAATTGTAAATCACAGGACATTTTTTAATTGTTTAGCATATTGGTTTTATATATTTGGGTATGTCACATATTATTTAATTTAATTATTATTGTCTTCACTATATAGGTTCTCCTACTCATTGGCGAAAATTTTGATCATTCTGATGAAATTTGCGGCGCTGTTGTCAACGTCAGAGCAAAACTTGATAAAATTGGTAAATATTACATCTTAATAATTTTAAACGATAACTTCATTTATATAAGTCTAATAAAATCAGTATCTATGACATTCTTTATTTCCATATTTCAGGAGTATGGACAGCTGACACCTCGAAACAGCACGCAAACATTGAAATTGGTAGAAAAATTAAGGAGCAGTTAGGAATCCACGGGAAAATAGGCTTCCAAGTACATCGGGACACCATGGTCAAGCATAGTTCGGCCACGAAGAATCTGTACACTGTGTAGTTAGTATTGTTCGTCACTATATGTAACACACGTATGAGGTAGGTATGCAAATGTCAAGTGAACGTTTTTGTATTGAGAAACGAGCTAAATAGTACATAAGTATGAAGCAGAAAAATCGATTAAATTACTTCAAATTTTTTTGTCGATATTTCTCGAAAACTCTTGAATTGCTATCCTTTTAAAGTTAATTCGATTTTCTGAATTCAAAAAAGGTTAGTGATTCGTAAACAATATTTGTGAGTAAGATTTGAGTGGTTCAGCAATATGTAGGCTATCTCGTACTTCGTCGTTGTGTGTGTAAACATTGATTATCTACCATTGGTAATATAGGTCGATGTTAAGGAGTCGTCTCACATTATTTATCTTATTATAGTGTGCATGTTAAGTCGTGATTATAAATTTTAAGTCTGACTTTTGTACTAAACGTGTGCATTAGTTTATGTTGACCGCGGGCGAACCTGGTGGCGCTAGTGTCGCGGGCGCCACGTGATCCGTCAAATGTACTGCTAGCTATCTGGTTGCCGGATTTAAATTATTAGTATTATAATGGAAGTAACATTATTCTTACACTAGCACCTAATATTAAAAACACCTGGCTTGATTTATGTTAACACTGTCTGTTTTAGTCATTTTGTAACATCATTTCAGCGATGCAATGATACCATAAACATTAAATACAATTTTATAGAAAACCTATTATGCTGTTTTATTTTATAACCATATTACTAAAGTTAATTAGTATAAGTTGAATCAAGTGGCGTGCTGTTGGGGAGGCCTCAGCACCGGACTGAGATAGGCTGATGATGAAGATAAAGGGACGAACAGTACCAGAGTGTCATACTCTTTCCTTTTTGATTTCCTGCAAACTATGCGAAAGGATTTGGTAAATGTTTTACCTAGTGCTTAGAGCACGAGCTATTTGACCAGTGTTTTAGAGTTATTGCTTTTTGATCAGAATATAATGTATACTCCTTTGCAGAATGTACACATCGTGAAATGAGCAAACGCAGAATCAGCACCATACGCAAAACGTAAATAACGCAGAATGTACAAGTAGAACCAAAGATTTAAATCATGGCTATGTTAAACGTATAATATCGTAAAGAAACTAGGCTAGCAAAAGCATGCAGGAAGTTTTTTTTAGTAATTGAGTATCCAATAACCTGCAAGCTTCTGCGATCCTAGTACTTTCTATAAAAGGTACTTTCACTTTTTGTTTGTTCTGTTTGTCGCATGTGTTGAAATATACTTTTTTCTCCCAACCTTGATCCTTTTTGATCTTATCAACAACCCATAATGTCCCACTGTTGGGCTCGGGTCTCATCTCAGGAGAGCGTTAAGGCCATACGTCCCCACGCTGGTCAAGTGCGGGTTGGGATCTAGCACGACAACGTTGTGGCTACTTAATCTTGCCGTTGGATGTTTTAAGCTACCCAAAGGCCTCCAACTAAGCTTGACGACTGTTATCCTATGGTAACAACTGGGACCGACTGCTTAACTTAACCTCCGAATCACGGAGACGCTCATGGTAACATGTGGTATAGTCAATGAGAACTCCATATCTTAATCTAAATTTGCAAAACGTCACAAATCTGGTGCTCTGGGGCTCTCCAGTATAGGCCGTATAATCAAGAGTAAAGGGATTTGAGCCGTGGTAACCTCACTTACCTTCAGACTACATAACTACAATGCAACTTTATTGTTTATTTTCCTGGTTTATGCTTAGTGTGAAAAGGAAATATTATTTAAATGTAAATTAGACTAACTATCAACCGAGTGTTATATATTTTTTGATTTCGGTAATAATACGTAAAACCAAAAATGTTTTCACTGGCCGTAACACAAAAATACAATAAACTAGAACCACAAGTTATTTAAAATATTAGACAATCGAACAAAACTATATTTCTTAAAAAACAGCACGCATTATTTAATTGCTAGCAGGGAAGTACTTACAGGTTTGTTATCAGTGTATAACATGATGCATGCGATTTCATATCTATAAGTATTCATCACTTACTTAGTAACGGTATTTAAAAGACATACTCGGCTAACTCCCCACAGTTATAGAGCTAAACAATGTTAGATAATATTGTAGATAATTTTCTTTAACTGGTAACATTGGATTGTAATAGTCAGACGAGCCTAATTAAAACATTATTTTTGTTTTATCTTCAACAATTATCATCTGATAAGATGTTATGTTAATAACTTTTACACATATAATCGAATTAGGTTATGTCTACATATAATTATACTTTCTACAATTTTTTTTTTAAAGTGCTTGCAACACTTTAATTCCGGGAATTACTGGGTATAGGATCAAGTGGTAGTGTGATTCACAGTTGCGTATTAAACATATATAGACGAAATACTCCCAATACTCACAATTTTATTTAACAACACACCGGCCCGAATACTGGTACGTGTATTTTATTTATACAATTTTCAATTCGTTTATCTATTTATTAGTCGTAACAAACAGCTTAAATATACTAATATCTGTATATAATCAGATCTTAGACCGTATAAGTATTTGTATAAACAAATAAAAAATATTTTTTATTCAACGCGACCCTTTATTTTTACCCGACTACGTCAGAGGAAGCGTAATGTTTTTTGAGAGTAATATTTACTACTTTTTGAGGGTTTATGATTTTCTATTACGAAACCTCTCGAGGAATTGCATACGATGGACACTTTATCAATATATGAAACTCAAGAATTCTATGCTTGTGATTCTAACACGGGTTTTGGATTTGTGATTCTAACATACAAGTGACATGAGCCTCTGTTCAAGAAACTGAAAACTACTATGTAGGGGTTCTTTGAAGCCTTACCAGACTGGGTTTCTCATAATTAACATACATTACATAACCTAGTTTTAGTCCAAAGGTTGCTATAACACGGCTTTGCAACGAAAAAAGAAGACCATCCTATTTCGTCTTCATCTTTGTGTATACAATGGAAGTAATAATGGCATGTAAATATATGCTGAATCAATAAAGAAGCAAAGTACGACAAGTTGATGGAACCATGGTTCAAATCGCGTAACAAAGAGTATCGAGTCGAAAAAGCACTTTGTAAATTCAATACGGGAAAAATTTAGTACCTAGTATAAACAAAAATACGAGAAAGGCGTGGAAAGTAAGTAATTCTTTTCTTTTTATCCAGTTGTCGCTGGGCAGTTAGAGCAGGAGGCCTTTAAAGGAAAGGAATGCAAAAGTTCTTTAAATTAAATTTTATCTACTTGTTTGAACTCTTTGATTGCTATATATACTATTATATGGATATTCGTATAGCGGTAGAAAAGTATGTAGAAATGTCCTGTTGCAAGAATCAAGGCCTCTCCTTACCAAATCTCAATAAAATCGGTACAGTGGCAATTTACGCGTAAAACTGTAACAGACGGAGTTTTTTCGCATTTTTACTATTTTACTAGAGATAAACACACAGTGTAGGACGTCCACAAGCCAGGTGGAGCGATGATTTGCGCAAGACGGCTGGCAGGAGCTGGATGCGAGAAGCCATAGATCGAACTAAGTGGCGTGAAATTGGAGAGGCCTATGTCCAGCAGTGGACTGCGATAGGCTGATGATGATGATGATGAAACACACAGTTCTTTGCTGCATTTCTTTATCAGCATCGTCAGCGATAACCTGCTCTTCGTTATTCGTTGTTTGTACTTGTTATATTGTTATAAATCACGATATGATGTCATGTTTTGTAACACCTAACAACGAAAACACACAGAAGCAAAATTTAAATCTTCTTCCGATTGTCGTAATGCAACTTATCTGTTTAAATAGTTGTATGTCAAGGTCTAAACTTCATAAACGGAGAAACAGTTTTATTTATCTGTTGACGCATTAGTACACGTTGATAATATTAAATTCATTAAATTCATTAAAAGCCGTATGCCCTTAACCCTCTCCTGAGAGGAGACCCGAGCCCAGCAGTGGGACATTATGGGTTGTTGATAGCCACCTGCCCTGTGTCTAAAACGGGTACTTATTGATTGACCAATGTATTTTCGCACGAAAACAAAGGCAGCGAGCGATGGAATTACATCCAATAATTTTTGTCACAATCATGACATGAGACCTTACAAAAAATGAATTTCTACAAAAATAAACAACAAACAGTTATTATATTGAGGCACTATTGCAACTAAATAATTTCTATTTCATTGTAAAAATAAAATTTTTTCAATAGTACACACAAATGAATAGGTTTGTGAATAGGACAAACATGTACTTTGCAAATTTTTTTTTTCCGCTTAAATTTAAAACGTATAATGTATTACATTACGGTAAACTTAATCCCAACTTGATCTTTAAACATGTGGGTACTAATAAAATAACTAAACCGAGGTACTTAAACAATTGATTTGCGATTTTTAGTTATTTCTCACTTACGGTAAAACGTAATGTAGTTTTATTTAAATTTTTGCCATAACATGGTTATATATTCACACCTGCATCGATAAAGGAGCGGACGGAGACGTATCTAAAATCTAAATTTTGCCATCTACAACTTGTTTCGATCAAGACCAGGAGGAGGTTTAATGCAGTCAATGTGCGGCTTGGAAATTATACACGGGAAATTAAGTAGTATAAAAGAAAAGACGGGCAAGCAATGAAAAGAAAGAAAAATTCTTTTCTTTCTAACCGATTAATGCAACGCTGGGAAGTCGAGGCCTGTAGTACCTATAAAAGCAAGGTATTTAAATATTCTTCAAGTTGATTTGTATATATTTCTATTTTATGCTAGCAAAGAAAAATCGACTTTTCTTTTATTTATTGTTAACTTTTGACTACTTATTCCCTCACTTTGTTAAATATGTACCTGTAAGTCCGTGGGGTAAGGACCTGGTGATTTGTAACACAGGCATTCTATGCCTGTTACAAACACCAGCTCCTCACATTTGTAAACTAAACTATGTAAAATAATTAGTTTTAAGTGTATCATTGTGAGGAAATAAAGTAAAAATTTAGCCTATGTCCTTCCTCAAGAAACCGATTCTCTGCTAAACCAGCTAAATTGGCTGCAAAAACTGAGATAATTCTTTCGTATTATATTCGTATTATAATATTGTACTACATATGAATATATAATTCTATTTAGCATTTGTTTCTTTTAGTTTTAATTATGTTTTAGAAAAGTACAGTAGTGATCATTATCCAATTTTAGTTTCCCTCCTTATTTCAACCCTTTTGGAAAAATCACCCCCTCCTCTCTTAAATATATTCTTTCAGAGGCTGACTGTAAAATTGTTCCCAAACTCTCAAAAACTCGTTTTATTCTCTCCCTAGCCTAGGCCATAGATCCTTATTTTTTGATGATCGCTCTATGGTGATGGAATGTTGCGACGCATTCGTAGGGGCGATCAGGTCGAGTGCAGACAGCTGCTTCTAAATTAAAAATTCTAGTAGGGGCAAAATACCTCTTGGTGGGACAGTGAATATACCAGAGCCATCAAGCAAAGAAAAGAGACTGAAAGAAGATATAATGCCAACATGACCACTCATAATCTTCTGCAGTTCCAAAACGTGTACGCTTCCAGAAAAAGACTCCTGCAACACAAAAAGCGCCCTGGATGGGTTAATTTCTGCTCTTCTCTGTCCTCTTCCACCCCACTCTCAACTGTGTGGAAGAACATCAATCGGTTCCGATCTGGTTGTTCTCTCACAGTCTCCTCCCGTATCTGCCCTGACACAGCTGAACTTTTCTTTAGTAAAAATCCTCCTCCCTACGTCTCTCATCTTGATGAAATTTCTCTTCCAGAAATATCCTTCCAATCCCAATGCTCTCATGACAACCCATTCTCCGTGGAAGAACTAAACACGGTTCTTAATAACGTGCAAGACTCGGCTCCTGGCTTTGATGGAATTCCTTATTCCTTTTTAGTCTACACTGGACCCTGTACAAAATTTTACTTCTTAAATATTCTAAATTTTTGCTGTGCTCACGGTTGGATCCCTGATAAATGGAAAACCCAAATCATCATCCCCATCTTTAAACCAGGCAAACATGCTGGTGATCCTAACAGTTTTAGGCCAATTGCTCTCTCATCGGTCTTTGCTTAATTGCTTGAACATCTTATTAAAAACTGCCTTGAATGGATTGGCTTCCGCAAAGGGCTCAGTGCCATGGACAGTGTTGCTGTATTGGTAACTGATATCCGTCTTTCTGTCTCAAAATGCATCCCTTGTAACATCTTTTCTTGACATAGCTGCAGCATATGACAATGTCCTAATACCCATTCTCAGGCAGAAACTGCAGCAGCTGAGACTACCGGTTAGGATGATTCATTGCATATGTGCAATGCTTGTGTCTCGAACTCTGATCCTAAGGATCTTAGGGATTCTTCTGAAGAGTTTGTTTAGAGAAGGACTTGGAAAGGCTTACCACAGGGCTCTGTACTGAGTCCTTTACTCTATAATCTATGCACTGCTGACATGAGCTCATGTCTGAATAATAATTGCAGTATATTACAGTATGCCGACGTTCTGGCTCTGTATGTTACCAATCATTCCATCCAAGTTGCAGCCACATCACCCTCTTTTTCCCTTAATTCTCTTTGGCAGTGGCTATCAGTTCAGGGTCTAAGCCTTTCTGTACAGAAAAGTGCTATAGTTGTATTTACAAGAAAGAAGACTCTGCCACAGATTGATATTCAAATACAGCTGCAGGTTCCAGTTCCACTTGTAAATAGATTTAACTTTTTAGGAGTATACCTAGATTCCAGGTTAACTGGCGTTCATCACATTAACCATCTAGCTTCAAAGTGTAAACGGGTTATCCCAATATTAAAGGCCTTAGTTGGAGTCTGGTGGGTAGCCCACACATACACCTTGGAGCTAGTGTATAACGCCTTACTACGCAGCATATTGGACTATGGCCTTTTTCTATTGATTCCATGCAATAAAACTGCTTTAACAACCCTTGATCGACTACAATTTAAGGTGTCTCCGAATCATAACTGGTCGCATGAAGTCCTCCCCTATTAATGCTTCACAGATTGAATGTTCTGACCCACCTTTAACCTTAAGAAGACAATTCTTTGCTTCTCCATTTATCCTAAAATTTTTATTTAAATACTCACACCCTCTTCTACAAAAAAATTGTGATTTGGACACTCTGTGTAATTCCTCTTCACACTGGTCTCACTAAACAAATTCCGTTGATTCTACAATCCTTTCACCTCTTCATTCCTTTTATAAACTCTGCTGTAAAATTTGACAAACTTCCTCTTTTCTCTTTTTAGTATAGTATATTCTGTTTTAAACGTAATATCATTCTGGATTCTTGAATTCCTTAGTGTTCCAACTCTGCAGCTACCGCCTTTAATTCTCTTTTGGATGATCACTGGGTTGGGTTTGAAAGATTTTTTACAAACGCATCCAAATTGTCTAGTGATAGTTACACTGGAGCCGCTGTGTACTACCAATATTCCAAAAATATCTTACAATTTAAGTGTCCGAAAGAGGCCTCAATATTTACGGGCGAATCTGTCGCCATTTTAGAGGCATGCTTGTATATTGAGAGTCATAACATCTCCAAGGCAGTGATATTCACATCTGTGAAAGGAATCTTCATTTAGTTGCTTTAAAGCCCTTCTGCAAGACCCATTCCACAATAAATTCACAGCCCTCTGATCCTGCAAATTAAAGAAAGCCTTTTTAAGAGTTTGAGTAAAGGTAGAATGATCCAACTGGTATGGATTCCTAACCATACTGGCATTGCGGTCAACGTATGTGCAGACGCTTTGGCTAGAAATGCTATCAGTTCCGCTGTGGCTGCCCAAAAACACCTTAAACATCAGCATTATGACCTTTTAAGGATGCCCCAAGAAGAGTTGATCCCATCCTGGCAGCTAGAATGGGACAGCTCCTCTCAGCATAAGGGACGGCATTACTATGCAATACAGCCATGCATAACCCTGAAATCGTGGTACTTTGAATTTAAAAAGGTATCCAAATCTGTTATCTCTTCCATATGCAGAGTCCGCATTGGACACTGTAGCTCACCTGTCTTTTTGCATAAAATCCGGGTACGGGATACATCTATTCTATGTGAATGTAGATTAGATGAAGGCAGTCTGGACCACATTTTCTCAAACTATTCCAATAATAACCCATCCTTAGACCTCTACTCCTACCTATCAAAACTAAAAATCTCCACCCCTATAAACTTTCAATCCCTACCAACCTTTACATCCCCTAAGCTCATCCTAACCTTAATGACCTTTATTCGATGTAATAACATCAAACTCTGACCTATGTTCCTATGAATGTTATAATGTTGATTTGTGTTTGTCGTTCAATTATTGTTTTATATAATTAATCCATATTTTATTTATTTCTGTTTGTCCTTATGTTTTAGTGCACCAGCTACAGCAAACAGCCCCACATTTAGTCCACTGCTTACTTTTGGAAAATTTCGGATAGCTGCAAAAATTTTAATTTCTCTCTAAAAAAATATTTACAAACCCACGTATATCCATCTCACTTAAGATTGTCGACACTGGCACAGTTTGACATTTCCAAGAAAAAGAAAGTAAGAAAAATATCGCGACCTATCATAACGTCTTGTTTTAAACTGTTATCGGGTAGGATGTAAAATAAAATCGTTAAACTTTTACCATCAATAATTACGTTTACCATTACCAATACCGGTTATGTACATAGACGTTTTATAGCATGAGCCTGAAAATTTGTTAGCGACACTACGTTTCATGAGAGAGCATTCGGCACCAGAATCAAAAGAAAATAGTAACTTCTCATCAAGATGTCCTAGTTGACCCATCACGCCTCGTGCCTCGCAGTAGACGACGCGATGCTGTTGCTGCGCTCCGCTAGTGCTTGCGCCGCTGCAGGTGCCTGCCGCGTTGACAGCGCTGTTGCCGTGTGTGCCGAAATTCGGACAGTGTGATTCTTCTTCCTTGGGTCGATTATTTATGGTTATGAATGTAGCCACCATGGTTACAGCACAATCATAACGGCCAAGAAACAAATCTTTGAAATAGTTCCAAGTCATAATCGAATGTGAAACTTGTGACAGCCACGAAGAAGGCTGCCTTTCAATGCCTTGCTGAGTGTAATGATCAGAGCACCTCCTTCCAATGGCTGTTCAGCCATACAAATATCAATGGTTGAGCACCAACCACGAGCGTCAGCATCGCTGGAGTCCGGATTGAACTGCGGGAGCGATGGTGGAGCTTGACGCGGCTTCATCGCTTCAATGAGGTGGTCCATATTTCGCTGCTCTAGCTCCATGATCATTCGCCAGCGACTTTCTTCGGTATTTGGTGTGTTTGATTCTTCAGTGAATCTTACTTCTGATAATGACGCCTGAGAGGTCTGCGCAGCGCGCCCATTATCAGTGTGGTTTTGAGGTAAAGATGCCATGGCGTAGGTCTCAAGAAACACTAACAATACCAAATACCATCGATCCCGACTGGAGGTCCAATCTGATCTGATCTGATCTGAAGTTTTGAGCCCAGTTCTCTTGGGGCTCACCTTTTTATATCTCTAATCGACACCCCTCCAACCGATTCCGTTCACGTGACGTAAGACGTTGCGTTCCACGGTTTAAAAAAATAACTGAGCGTCTATACTAATATTATCAAAGAGGTGACATATTTATAGGGCGAATGTGTGTGGAAGTGTCGGATGAGGTCGTCCACGGCAAATATTTATTGCTATCGCGATCAAATTGTTGATGTTTTGAAAAAGGGTAATGTGAAGAGCACTAGGAACTGACGAGCTGTTCATCAATCGCTGTATGCATGGAGCCATTGATGAATATGGACGAAGCAAAAGAGGTGTGTTAGGACCGTACTAAGTGGAGATCAATTGTCTCTGCCTACCCCTCTGGGAAAAAGGCATGATTCTATGTATGTATGTATATGTGTATGTATGTATGTATATATGTATGTATGTATGTATGTATCTATCTATATATGTATACATGTATGTATGTATGTTTGTATGTATACGTGAAATTAAATGCGCCTTTCTTAAATTTTCTAGTATATTTTGTAGTCGAGAATATTTGAGAACGTTGAATATTGCGATAAGTTTACCTTGCGAAGAATATCTTATCCGAATATCGTGTCCAGAAAAGTTTTATTAGACTCGCACCCATTGAGACTCAAAAATATGTGTATATAGATAATATTAATTCTTAAGTTTATGTGTGAATACAATCGTTCGGTTGGTTTGCGGGAGTTTATAGTTATACTAAATACCTACATTTTATTATTTACCGAAAATAATGATAACGGAGAAAGGAAGTGTGATGAATATTCTTTATTACCCGACTACGAAAGAAGGTGGGTTATGGTTTTCGAGTTTAGGTATGTTTGAGTGTGTATATTTCTTTAGCATGCCCTAGAGCCTAAACGGCTTGTCATATTTTTATGTGAGAGGTGTCAACAGAATTGTTTTAGTCGTGAAAGTAACACTGGGTATATCAAAATTAAAAAAAATATATACGCAGTCGGGTTTTTAATTATTAAATAATTCATTGCTTTTTGAATTATTTTTTTACCCGACTACGGAACCCTAAAGGAAGGGTAGTAGTGTTGGTAGCAGGTAGTCCACGTATGTTTGGAAGTTTCACCGTAGGGTCTAAAATACTGAACTGATATTTATGAATGAGGTGTAAATAAATTTCTGATAATGACCTGGATCACTTAGACTATATATTTTTTTATTTAAAGGTTCTACATAGTGTTGTGTATCTTTTTTCGCCTCTCCTTGTTCTTCCTTGTTTAGCAGTCTTGAAGTTCACCATAAATTCTAAAAAAATGTTTTAATATCCGTTCAACACTATAATGTTTCTATTTCCAGGCTGACTTATTATTAACACGCTGTTACAATGAATAACTCGGGTGAACAGAAGCATCCGTTAAAGAACGAGTGGAGTTTCTGGATGAACACTAACAGATATAAGGAATGGACAGCCAATTTGGTCGAACTAACGACTTTTAATACAGTCGAAGATTATTGGTGGTAAGTTGTTTGTATATCAATCAATACATATAATAAAACCGTAACTGGTCGCTGTCTGTACACGGAAGATCATCCTATAAGAAAAACTATTATAAGGGGGTTTTATGAAGGCGATAGAATCCAAGCAATGATTTTTAGAATATTTGTTTGTTTATCTGTATGCCTGTACGTTTGTGCACGCTAATCTCAGAAACGGCTTAATTAATTCGAATGCGATTCGCTCCACTTAACATTTAGTGCTTGTATCATTTCAATCGGTTCATAAATAAAAAAGTTTATCACTTTTAATAATCAACGTGATAACCGATATTGCCCCCCATCCCCCTATCCCCTTCACATTTCTAAAAGCCGGTAACACACTTGTGAGGCCTCTGGTGTTGCGGGTGTCCATGGGCGGCGGTACTCGCTTACCACCAGGCGTTACGTCGACTCGTTTTCCCCCTATTCTATAAAAAAAATAATTTAATTTACGCGGACATATTAGCAGGCAAATGGCAGTAAATATAATAAAATTGTAGGAGGTCGATGTCTGTACATTAAAGATATTATAGAAAAACTAATAATCTTTAATAAAGTAACAGCATTAAGAATTTTTGTCTGTTTGTCAGTGGGTTTGTGCGCTCTAATTTCAGAAGTGACTTAAAAGGTTAAGATGCGATTTTATTTTGTGTATCGTGCTAAATTTTACTTAACATTTTTGTTAAATTTCAATCAGTTCAAAAGTAAAAAAGTTATGTCAGTTTAAAGCATCACCGCAATATCCGACGTATACGCGGATGGTGCTACTGACAAAAGTTAATCTTTAGTATATATTTAGAAATATTGTTTCGAGGAAAAGATTATTCGCGAACAATGCTTGAGCTTCACAGAGAGTTCTCATCGATCTCTTGTGGCTCGGAATAATGAACCTTACAGTGATATACATAGCGTCGAATAGCGGTTGATTGTTGCTTCCAGCGATCCCGCCGCGTCCTCGGTACAGTGGATGGCTTGATATGTAAGTGTGTTTATTGACAGCAATGGTTACTGCTGCATGTGAGAGTGTGAAGTTCTTTTAATTACCAAATAAATTTTAAATGCGGCTTTGTCCACGTATGTCTGTTATAACGATAAAAAGTCCAATCTACCTCTATACCGAAATTCATCCAAATTGGTTTAGGAATTTTAGTATGAAAGTTTGAATATTCATAGGTAGGATTTACTTGCTAACATTCAAAGATGTACTTACCACAATTTTTGATGGTCTTGTGGTTAGCGCGGTCGCCACGCCACACATTACTGTACTAAGAGAGAAGGTTCAAACCCCACATGACACAACACTTTGTAACCCAAAAATTGTTGTTTTGAGTCTTGATGTCCTTTGTGTCCGTTTCATGTACGTTTATAATGTGGGGGATATTATAATGTATGACACCGAATTTGTATTTCTAATGCGGGTGTTGTGTTTTAAAAAGAAAAACAATGTTTCTTCCAGTCTATATCACCACATGAAATTACCATCCGAGTTGAACACCGGCCAGGACTATGCTATATTCAAGAAGGGGATCAAGCCTATGTGGGAAGACGCCGGCAATCAAAATGGAGGGCGATGGCAGATTCTCTTCAATAACTTAAATTATCATGTGTTGGATGCTGTCTGGCTAGATGCTGTAAGTCCGAACATTCATACTACAGCTAAATTTGGTTTTATGGAATAGGCCAAATGAGCAGACGTATCGCCTGATGGTAAGGGAATACCAGATGCATCACAAGTGCGTTGCCGGCTTTTGCCGGATGAGGAGGAGGATGGGGGGAAGGAGTATGGGCCTCCGGTGTCCTGACTCACCCGGTGAAACACAGCGCAAGTGCTGTTTATTGTTTATAGTGTTATTTGCTTTCATATTTTTATATTTCCAAATTTGGCGAGATTCCTAATGCAAAAATGCGTTACATTTCAGGTGTTGCTTCTGATAGGTGAAAATTTCCAAAATGGAGATATTATCTGTGGTGTCGTCGTAAACGTTCGGCCAAAAAATAAAATATGTGAGTATTTTAGTTTTCTTACTTCAGTTTTAAAGTTGTCCTTTGATAAGTCCCTTTACCCTTATTTCAAGTATTCTATATTGTAAGAAATGTGAGAAAACTTTGGTGAAGAAGTTGAAGAGCATTTTCAACGCATATTGCAATAATTTTAGTTAATTGTATAAATTAATATCTGAAGTAAATAATTTGTACCCCCTTTAACGAAAATTATGCGAACGGAGGAGTATAAAATTTTACACTGTCAAGTTTGCGTGGAGGAGTAAAAGCTAAAAAAGAAAAAAAATATGAACAAATTTCGAACATTGGGCGATCACCAGCTGTAATGATTCTGCACAAAAAATCTCTGTTGTAATTATTTAACATGTTTAAATCTCCCGTTCTAGTCAATAGACGTTCGTTTTAACAGCCTTATTAATAATTTATTTCAGCTATATGGACGAACAGCTTCAACTCTTCAGCAGTGATTGAAATAGGTAGGAAACTAAAGTCACAGTTGAATATTCCTAATAAACTCCAATATTACAAACACAATATGTCAAAATCAATGTACACGGTTTAGCCTTTTAACGTAATTTTATTATAGTTGCTTCAGCGGTACGACTGAATAATAATATCCACGACTTCATGTCATGTAGCTTATGTTTTTATCAACTAAAAAAATGACTTTTTCTTTCCCCCATCTCGGAATGAGAATTTTTGCCCTTCCATGTCCGCATGCAAAAGCCGTTTTTATACGCTTTAAGATAAAGTCAATTGAATTTAGAACATCATGTGCACTAAGTTTGTGAGTTCAGAACATATTCAACCTATTTATCATGCTGCTGAATTTATCATACAACCTTTTTTAACTTGTTAAAATCTCAGAATCGGAACTTTTTCGAAGTACTTTTTTTATTTTTTTTTGCCGGCGCCCTTTTCTTTTTGCGTCATATTGTTTTTTTAACAATTAGGCTACTCGACGTTGGCTGAATGCACAGATCGTGCCAAGCCAGAAAAGAAAAAAACCTTAGGTTAAAAAAAAAAAACTTGAAAACAGTAAAAAACCTAAAAGGAGTAAGTAATTCTAGCGACGAAGAAGTTTATTTGACGCGAACAGAACTAAAATTATTAGAAGGCGGTAGTAAATAAAAATAAAATGAATAAAAATAGCCTTCATTTCCTGTTACCAGTTTTGTAGTTCGTTTTTATAATTTTTTAGTTGAATCTAATTGATAATAACTTAAATGATATCTGATCAACTACCGTTATCGGTAACCAGGTCAGGTTGTCTTCTGATAAGGGCCTCCTCCAATTCCCTCCACTTGTTTCGGTCTAGCGACTTCTTCTCCGTCCATTTGGCTGATCCATTTCCCATCTTTTTAACGGTCTTCCTCTATGTCTCTTCCCATACCTGGGATACCACTCTGTAACTTTTTTAGTCCATTCCTCTGCTTTTGATCTCCACATATACACTGTTCATTTCCATTTCAACGATCTTGTTTTTGTTCCTACATCTGCCACCTTGGTTATTTCTCTAATTTTGGTAGCTTTCAATTCATCTTTAGTCTTAGATCCATCATACTTCTTTTCCTGCCTCTTTGACACACTCTTAATTTTTGTTTAATCTTTCGGGTGGATGGCCAGGCCTGGCAACAGTATGTGATACACGAAAGGATGCAAGTACTATACCATTTTGTTTTTTTATAAACAGGTATGTTTTTATTTTGTAAGGACCTCTTTGAGCGACCAATATTTTTGCCAACTATTATTTATTTTTCAGTATACTTCTTTGTTAGATAGGTCCTTTACCGATAATAATGCGGTAGTACCTAGTACTGAACTAAACTGAAATAACAGCATATTGTGATTGTGAATGTTTTTTTTTGCATTTAGACATTTCCTCACCGAGGTAGGATGGAAAGTTACGTGTTGCACATGAGTGTAAACATTTTTCACCTAGTGCTTTTTTGATTCCCTCGCTTACGTTCAGGATTTAATTTTTGAATCCTTCGCTTGCTCGCTCATCAAAATTGAGCATGCGCTTAATTAGTAACTTTGCGCTCTGGTATAACAAATACCTATTATGCATTGAGCATATATTACTAAGTAAAAAACAGACATCGCTTTAAGTATTTTTGCTCCAAACGTTGATGTCTCGGGACATCAACGCAAATAGTCACTCTGCTGAGCTCGTAGTGAGCGAACGCCAAAAGATGGAAATTTTTTTTATTCAAAAACGCCACATAAAAAGAAAAAAAGATAGTGGTTGTAACTTATCATCGATAAGTGAACAAAACGTTATGTAAACTACTGTTCTACAAATGATTCGAAATATTTTTTCTACCTACCATTTATGAATGAAAATCATAGATTAAGAAATGTGCATGATTCAGACTTGACACGTAATTAAATAGTGGTAGTTGTAAGTAGCTACTTGGTAAATCTTCAATGTACAAAGTACTATGTAATTTTTTATGTGAGACATTTCATGATTGTTTATGTAATAGTATTAATTTTAAATGGAAAATCATATGTTTATTTCGAACAATTTGTATATTGTGTTTTAATATTAATATTATGTCCTCATATATCTCTCATACAATTTGGAAATATTTTTCTTTGTGTTCTTAACTTTATGGTGTCTAGTATGGAAGTCTGTCCAATATGAAAACAGAACAGAAACTTACACGTAGGAAATATTTCTTTATATGTAGCACGGCCTCTCATTCTATCTGAATTGAACTGAAATCAATGACCATTAAATACATGGGTGGTTTGTGTAATTCTTCAGAGGATATTAACAGGATACGCTTTTCTACTACAATTATTATAATAAAAGTATTATTATTGTCAGAATGTGTCGTCTTTATTGTGAAATTACGGTAATGAACCGATGATTTCATAGTAATAAGGCCGTAGGAGTCTTTTGTAAACATAAAATGTGATATTAATGTATTTTGTAATAATGTAGTCTTTCACAGTGAACTATTTTAAGGTGTTAAGTGTAATACAGAGAAAAATAATATTTGTTGTACACTAAATAATTCAGTTAACCTAAAATATTATATCAATTGAATGACCATGTACAAATGGCAGTAAAGTTGTTAATTTAAATGGTAAGCATTTTAAAATAAACCAACATAAATATTGTATTTTTTTAATGTAAATATAAGTATCTACAATTGAAGTCATGTTTTAAATGTTCAATTTATCTACCTCAGTGAATTTAAAGAGGAAATATGACTTTCTAGAAAGGCGTTCCTCTTGTACATAATTGTGAATGAACAGTACGAAGGTCTTGGATATACTATACCACGCTGACAAGACGGATTGGCATCCAGTTTGTTTAAAATTTACCTTCCTATTGTTCCTTCAATGGTATCACGGAGTGTTTTGTTTTGTAGTACGTTAGTTTTTGGAGTATTTTAATAAAATGAAAATCAGGTCTAGTATTATGCCTACCGATTAAGGACTACCGAATTTGATTCAGATACGTTTTTAAGGTGCTTTTCTCTTTGAGTGTTCTTAACTGTTATGCAAGTACCTCTTGTCAACTGGTTAGATTATCATATAATCCAAGATCAACTGTTTGAAGTACATGAGTTCTATTCTAATAGTTTTAGAGTCGTCGTTTTTTTATTACTTACTATATTTTTTCCTGTTAATATTACTTAAACTGCAGCGCCATAGTGTGACGCTCGTTTTTACCCGCCTGCGAAAGAAGGAGGGTTATGTTTTTCGAGTGTACGTATGTATGTATGTATATTGATTTGCCACGCCCTACAGCCTAAACGGCTTGTCGTATTTTTGTGTGAGTGGTGTCAATTGAATCGTCTTAGTCGTGAGCGTGACACTGGCTACATCAAAATTGAAATAAAAAAAAACAAAATTAAGGATTTTTGGAGCTAAAAAGTAATGTCAAAAAAAAGTTTTCAATATACATCGAGTGTGCTATCAAAATAAAGAATATTTAACGGTGATTACGTATATATAACTTATTTGTTTTGTATATGATATTGACGAGGGGGGGTTTTATTTTTTAGATTCTAGATTATGGTTATGGCTAGACTAAGTTCCTCGGTGGCGCAGTGGTAGTTGCGCATGAGGGTTCGATTCCTGAGTCGGACCAAATGTTTGTATGATCTGCAAATATTTGTTTCGGAGTTTGGGTGTTTTCTATGTATAATGTGTATGTATTTACAAAAAAGTATACATATATTTATATCAGTTGTCTAGTACCCATGTACAAGCTCTACTTAGTATGGGATCAGATGGCGATGTGTATAAATAAAATAAAACCAAAAAAAAAGAGAAAAGAAAAGTCTTCGAACCAGAAAAATGCTTGTTTAAAAAGTCAGTTTCCAGTCTCGTGTCAATTGATAAGGTTTAAAACATCAGTCATAATAGCAATAATAAAAACTTTATTTGTAAGCTAAATATTGAAGACGAAAACGTTTATAATATCGTGCAAGTTCTAGAATTTGTCTGGTTTCTTATCTCTGTTTCTACTGTTTCTTCAACTTTATGGATGCCCTCCTCAGCTGTGTCTAGGCCTTTGTGCACGTTTTCTGCAAAATGAACCTATGTTATTGCAAAATCGGAAACTGAAAAGTTAATATATTTTAATATTAATAATGATGAAAATACACGTTTAGGTTGAGGATTTTCAAATATTTGGGACATAGAATACGAGGAAAATATTACACATTTCTTACTGTAAAACTGTTAAAAGGTTTATAAACATAAATACTAACCAACAACTTTTTCTTCTATGACTTTCCCTTTGCCCATACATGAGTTTTCCTTGTCTCTAATCGTTTGGAAAATTTTCGCAAAACGCCCCTTTTCTGGTGACTTCTGAACAACAACATCATTTTCTTCATTATGCTCGGTCTCCTCTGCACCATCAATGTGATCTTCACTACGAACGATAGGCATAACAGCTTGTGTTTTTGCTGCTTTTTCTACCTGGGGACTGGATTTACCGGAACCGCAAGGTATCGTTTCATTCTCGGACTGTCCAGTTTCACTCTTTTCATCACTATGCTTACTCAATCCCGGACTTATTTGCGTTAAATCAGGAACATGAAGTAGCTCGGGCAATATAGGCGTTTTCGGGGGAGGTGTATTGGCTATGTCTGTTGTTTTCTTCGGAATGTCAAGTGCTTTCTTTGCCTCATCATATACATCATGCACTGGAGAAATTATGGCTGCTTTCTTTACAAATTCTTCAACAACTTGCACTTTCTCATTAACTTTATCTGTAACAGTTGTAACAACTTCTTCTATTTTAGTGTCAGCTTTGTCTTTCGCTGTATCCATGCTCTGAATAAACTCATCTATTTTCGCCTCGATCGGCGAAGATAAATCAATTTTGTCCATGTTAATATCAGTTACGTCGTGCGTGCTAGCATTTTCATTCTCAAGGTCATTTATGTTTACTATGTGGGAGCCACTGACGTTCGCCTCTAATGAATCTATCGATCCGGTCTCTGAGTTCACGTTTCCATTCACGGCATCGGCATTGTTCACTTCGACGTTTGAGTTTGTGATGTCCTCGATGACATGTGAGTGCTCTTCCGTTTTATTCATGTTTGGTATTTTCTGTAGAGGCGGTAACTCCGTCAAAGAAATAAGTCTAGTTCGTTCGTCGATTATGTTGAAGTCGTTGTTAGTGAAATCCGCGTTTGAGCCTTTGGTAGCTGTCAATAGAGTGTGGCAACCGCCGCACGCCACATTGTCGACTACGTGCCCATTCATTGCTGTGACCCGCTTAGGTGTGTATTGATTTGGAACTGGTTCGTTAGGGTCGGCATCGTCGATTTCTTCTAAACAGAGTTTGTTGTGACGGGACTCGCCGCACGTATAGAGTAGTCCGTTGTCTGAAACGTAAATGTATTTTAACGTGTACGTTCACCTGCGACAAATGGAAATCGAAGACTGATGATCACACTGCCCCGCACCCCGACTGAGGTAATTTGGTCACTGTTGCCGTGATAATAAAAGTAATAAATTACATTGAATGTCGTATATGTGTCAGCCGTAATTGCCGTTTTAACACGACTGGTATAGTGGTTCGAATGAGCTACATGTGGTGAGTCATTTCCTCGTAGTGTTATTGCATATTATTTCTATAGTCCGGCTTTTGTAACATGTATTGATTGTTTATAAACAAAATTTAATATGAACAGTAGACATGTAATGTAGTACTTTTGGATTATGTAGGATGTGTCTTTTGCAATATGGTTAAAATTATTTGTACTTTTATAAGACCTAGCATAGTTTGTATTGTGAATTTTAGAACACGGCTGAATACGTACATTACAAACGTAATTTGTTAAGACGATAGAACATTTTCCATATTTACAAACCTACATGTACACTGAATTATCCGGTGGTGCGATAAAGCATTCGCCCTCTACGGGTACAATTTCATGCTCAGTTCATATATTTCCACGCATCAGTACAGCTAGTTATATTACAACAACAATAATAATTAAAACGCATTTTCTTCAGTGAGAATGTTTCGTATATGTTATGTATATGAATTTAAATATGTAAATAAAAATGATTCGCCAAATGTGTTGTTAAACGCAAAACTCGTGGCGCAGTGGTAGTGTATGCGACAGCTGTACTTGAGGTCTCAAATCATGGGTCGGACCAAATGTTTGTATGATCTAATCTAATTGTTTCGGAGTTGGAGTGTTTTCTATGTATAATATGTATTTATTTACAAAAGATATTGGTATTCATCGGTAAATCTAGCTTTTAGCTCTGATTAGTTTGAAGTTCGATGACGTTTTGTGTTAGGTGTCCAAAATATAAAAAAAGATTATTTTTTTATGGAGAGATTAACAAAAAACTGAAACTAACAACCGCGAGATAATAGCTGAGCCTCGCGGTATCACCGATTATTAATAATTAGTTGAGCCCCATGGTGTTACCCGTATCTGTTTTTGTAACCGCGGGTCGAAGCTCTTGGTAATGTATGGACATTTGAAAATATTTGAAGTGTGTTATATGTTACATTAAATTAATTTTAGCTAAATAATGGCTGCCGTTTATATGATTACCATAAAATTAAAAAGTTTTCGAGTGATGTCAAAATTATATATACCTGAAGGACACTGTGGAAAAAAGCTGTTCGTTTTTCTTTCAGAATAATTAAATTTAACATCAAAGAAATATGAGTATGTGAAAGGAGTCAATGAATAAATAATTTTCCTTCAAAGTGCGGTTAAGTTAGATTAATAAATAAATATCGTGAGAGTAGGCATTAATTTACATACAACTGTACTATAAAAAATGAGAATCACGACTTTTTTTTACGTGTGGAAACCCCCACGGGCCGTCACCCCAACGGTGTTTGTGGCGGGGCGGTGTGTTGGAATCGAACCGACTAAAACCACACGATGTGCCACTCTGCGCCTGTGCCGGAAGGGATCCGGGACCCGCTTTAGTACGACATCCAGACTCAAATGTGAATTACGACCTACCATAAGCTTCTTTCAAAGACATTCAAATACAAGTAGCTAGACATTCGCTTAAATATGAATTTCCATGGTAACACTATTGTTATCTGCCATTTAATTATACAGAGAATGATCTGTCGCTGCATCCATCTTTATTAAAAAAGCATTTGTTCTGAGTAATAGTTAATAATTCCGCAGAGCATGGATTCGAAATTTGATTGTTACTGTTTTACCTATTATATTATCTACTGCAATGATAATAAAGGTAATGATAAATGCATAGCTCTCCGATCATTACTGACGTAGCTTGCTTAGCATTTAAAACTAAATAACTTTGTTCTTTTGACGATTTTAAATGATTTATCAGCATACGTCATGATTCAAGTTTGTCGATTGTACCTCGCTTATGTCTATTGGAGAGACCCGAAACCTTTAATCTCCAACATTTCAACCATATATTCACCTTACTTTTACTAGACCTTGTGAAACTCATTGAACTCTTCAACTATTTAATGTCTACAGCTAAATTATTAATTCTACCATTAATGTATAACGGAATACCTGTAACAAATGCCGTATGCATGGCTCCACAGGCAACCAGTTTCAGTTGAAATCCTTCAAACATCTTCTCCATATCTATCTCAGTAGGTTCTGTGACGTGTTGGACATCCTTCGGCAAGCCCAGCTGTCCTTTTTCGTTGGAACCGAAAGCTAGGATCTTGCTCTCGTCCATTGACAGCAGGAAGGTGTGTGCGGCCCCACAGCAGGCGCTTTTGATTGGAAGGCTTATGGGCAAGACTTCTGGGACGTAGACTGTTGAGGGTTTATCTGGTATCCCCAGTTTCTGGTTTTCGTTATCGCCAGTTATAAAGACTGCGCCTTTAGCTGTTAAAAGTGAAAACATGATTTAACTAAAAAAAAAAACTAAAATTTACGTTTTAAAATATAAATTAATAACGCCGAAAACATGAACGAAAGCGATGAACGCTAAAATGAATACTATAGTTTGTGTACCAGTGATAAAGACGGTGTGGTAGTATCCACATTCAACGAAGGAGATCTTCTCCATGAACTTGAGTTCAGTAAACTTGAGGCTCGAGCGGGTGTCCTCGCCAAGACCCAGCTGCCCCTCAGTGTTCGAGCCACAGACAAAAACGCGCCCATCGTCTAAAAAACAAACAGAAGAGACAGAAAATTAAAGATAAGCCTATGATCAAGGTATGTAAAAATATACCTTCGGGGACTTCGTCAACATGCAGCTTACGGATACTAAACTATATCCAAGCTTAGTAAATCTTACTAACGTCTTAGTAACTTTTCAAACCAACTAGTAAGTGTACATAGCATATCTAGGTACGTATAATATTCTTAAAGCTGGTTAATTCACACTAAGTTTTGTTTTGCAAAGCAACTTTGTTTTGTATTAGGCAAAGCTGACATACCAGTTAGTATAGCAGTGTGGTTGCTCCCAGCCGACACCTGCCTGATGGGTCCAGCTTCATCACTGAGTTCCACAAACTGAGGGACCGTGTGGTGTTCCATATCTCCTGTTCCGAGCTGGCCTTCATCGTTGCATCCCACCGTATAGATGGCGTTTGAATCTGGTTTCAAAAGCATGTTTTTAGATTGTAGGTATTCCAGAGTCAAGATCTTTGGCACTATTTACTGACCACATGGTTAGGTTCATGGCTGATGGATGTATGATAGTGATAATAACCGTAAATGCTGATAATTCAGTTAGCAAACGGGATTTCAAGGTCAGAATTTCTTAGTTTTATTTTTTTTAAGCCTGGGAAAATGCCTGATGGAAAGCATGAATAGAATCGAAGAGCCCAAGTCCAAGGGCCACCATAACAATTACGAAGTCAGACAATGCAGCATATTGATCCATACCACACTTAGATGTCTGAAATATATTGAATAATAATTATTATTAATTTAAAGTAAATATTACTAAAGTCATCATAAGCAGTTAACAAACCTAGGAATAATGTTTTTTCCTAAATACTTCTTCTATTTTGATCAACATAAAAAAAACATTCAGATTCGTGTAAAGAGTGTAAGAAATTATATTTGTCAATAACGCATACAGGCTTATCACATTATCTTTTATACGTACTGTAATTGTATGTATGTGTACCAATAAACTTTTATCGTACCATCTATTTTATCTATCTACAAATAGAGGTATTCAATGTATTTATTCTATGTACAGTGATACCTGGTTAAGTGAGACATCAAGGGAACTGCAAACTTGTCTCACTTATAGAGGTATTCCACTTACCCAGTGTCTCAGATATCCAGGTGTAAATAAATATCTGTCTCATTTACAGATGGTTCTATTACTAGAGGTCAAAACACAGGTTATTTCAGTTATGGAGGGGCAATAGGTGTGATTATAAAATATGGTATTCTGTAAACACTGTATTGAATACTATGAATTTTAATTTGTATTGGAAATAAAAAAAGTATTAAACAAAAATATTTTAGTACGTTTTTTACAAATAGTACAAAAATGTAAACAGAATATATCGATTATTAAAATCTGTCATTTTGGTTTGTATTTTGAAACTAACAGCTATCAGATGTTTCCGATGTTATAAATTTTATACAAATTTGTTATAGAGGTATAAATTTGTTATAGTGGTAATTATGTCGATAAAATCGAAAACCGAATCCCAGATATAGAGGTTTGATTGAGGCTATAACATCCCACCAGCAGAAGATCAATTCAGTGCCAAAGTGTTGGGACCTTAGCTTGAGACCCAGTTATGGAGGTTTCTCACTTATCCAGGTCCCACTTAACCCAGTTTCACTGTATATATATATATTGATTGATAGATATAAATATACTAATTGCGACTATAAACTTGAAAAGGTACATTTCAAAATTGTATGATTCAGTTAATTTAATATGGCACGAAACCTTACTCCCAGTTTGGATAAATATTTGTTTATTGTCTTTCCTATATCACCAGGGATAGATATCCGTGTCCAATACAAATTTAAAGAAAAAATACCATCTCTATGGATTCAATATGAATAGTCTCATGGATAATTCAGGAATGAAGAATACATTTTAGTCTTTTAGTCAGCGATACTTTTAAAATGATTATGAGCCTTAACTCTTAAGTCTACTTTTCATAAAACGCACTTACCCGTGACAAATACAGTGTGTGCTCTTCCACACGCTACGAAGAGTGCCCTGTGTGGCTTAAGCCACTTGACACAGCTCGGCCTGGTTACCTCGTCCTTGTGACCCAGACCCAGCTGCCCCCACGCATTACCGCCGAACACAAAGACTCGACCATTCTCTGCAACCAAACAAAAATATACAACGTGTTTTGTTCTTTAGACAGACTACTGGCACATTAGGAAATATTCTTTAGTTACGTAAGAACACAAGAATTTTAAGAAAAAAGACCAGACATTAACCTGGACCTGGATCCATGTGAGCATAAAATCTATTTTGCAATTCTTGCAGCGAAGTTATTAGGCCAATTTAAAAAGTAAATTTTTAATTTTCAGTAGACAATAACGAAAAGACTATTTTGTTACGACCTTTCACCGAGCTTCGCACCTTTCCCTTTTGCCGAAAAGTAACGTTTCGATTGATACGTATCCATTATGTATCCAGTATGACTACACGGTTGGCCTGGTGGTTTCAGTGGTCGCCACACCACTTCCTACTGCGCCAAGTGTTGTGGGTTCAAATCCTACATGGGACAACACTTTGTGTGATCCATAAATTATTGTTCTAAGTCTGGGTGTACTTTGTGTCCGTTTCATGTATGTTTGTAAAGATCCCCGCGACACAGGAATATATATTCCTAATGCGGGAGTTGTCTTTTATTTGTCTTTTATTTAGATTATGATCTCTGTTGTGGTAACTCGGTTAATTGCTTAGCAATTCATAAATCTTTATACTGCCCGCGGATATTGCTGTAGTTGATTTTGGCTTATCTAAAAAAAGTAGCGTAAGTAATTTCTTATATCCTTAGCTGCCAGTAAAAGTTCAGTCTAAATCGGTCCAACCGTTCCAGAGATTAGCCGGAATAAAAAAACAGACAAGAACAAAAAAAACTTTTTTTATGTAAGTACCATGTATACTTTTAACGCTACACAGAGACAATTAAATTTTATTTATTTGTACAGATAAAGTCTTACGACATATGACAGCACTGTGCTCGTCTCCGCATGATATGGCGACGATGGGGTCATTCTTGATGAAGAAATGACTCGGCTCGTTCTCGGCGAAGTGCGACTTGCCGAATGTGAATACGGCACCGGTTTCTGCAACGAAAGAATAAAACCATATTTAATATTTGGTTATCTGTCACTGAGGCGCTCATAACCCACTTGCGCTCAGTGATTAGAAACAATCACCGAGGGTAAGCAACGACGACGCCGTCAGTACCTGGATGGGTGATCGCTAGTGGCATGTTACCATCAGCGTTTCCGTGATTTGGAGGCTTAAGCAGTCGGTCCCGGTTGTAATCATAGGATAACAGTCGTGAAGCTTAGTTGGAGGCCTTTGGGCGGCTTGAAAACATCCAACGGTAAGATTACGTAGCCACAACGTATTCTTGCCAGTTCCCAATCCGCACTTGGCCAGCGTAGGGACGTATGCCTTACTCTCTCCTGAGAGGAGACCTGAGCCCAGCTGTGGGACATTATGGGTTGATGATGAATCTGTCACTTCGAAGCTAGGGCAGAACTTTGTATAGAGTTTAGTTTATCGCCACTTTTTTAAACACTATTCATAGATATAGGTAAGTTTTAAAATATAATATTATATTAATATTAGGTGATCAGCGCAAATTTTAATGAATGTCTCAAAAGGAAATATTTTTTCCTCGTCTTCAACAATAATTGCAATATTTTCTATTGAAATTCGGTTTCTATTTGTTGCAGTGTTGAAAACCATAGCCTTTCTCGATGAATGGACTATCCAACAAACAAAGAACCAGCGAAATTGGTACAGCCATTCTCGTGTGATGCTGTGGCCAAAATAATTAGGAATTCATTTATATGTGTATCATTCATTCAATATATCGAAATCGTCTTATTTTGAAAATAAAACTTAAGTGCTGATGTGTCCTGATCAATAATTTTTATTGCAGCAAAATATATTTCATTCTTAATATAATATACATTCAAAGGGTAGATCAGGGTTACGCGTCGACGTGACCTTTGTATTATCATTGTAATAACAACTGCGGTGATCGAAACGAATAAAAGATATGTATGTATGAATACCTTTAATCTAACTAAGAAAGTATCTACTCTGATTTCAGTTAATAGATGAAAAGTTATTACAGTAATGTAGGACTGTGGCTGAATCACGATTGTGAGACAACGCAACTGACTTATTGACATCAAGGTCTCTTTGCTATTTGAATGCTTTGAAGTGAATCGGTTGATTGGAATCACTTGGAGTCTGATTCTTGTGTCAACTTTTAAATAGAACGTCTGTTATAAAATTAAGATTCACTATTATAAGTGTGTGGTATTTACTATAGTTATATATGAACGTATATACGTTATATAGGTATTAAAGGTTTTTACTCATAAACCCATATTGAATAACATGTGTTATAAGTAAGGATTCCAACCTCGTATAAAATATTTTATAACCTTATAATTTAAAAATTAAGTAAATAGATGATTTATATAATATCTTGGCGCCTCCCGCTTGTCAACTTCCGGTGCGACTTGCAAATATTGTTAATGACGTCTGTACTCTTTTATACAATGATACTTCCGGCGTAATAAATCTTTCATGTTATCTTTAATCCTTTATCATCAAATAATAATATGTTGATAATCATTAAAATATTAATAATAAACAATGTTTAGTATTATCTGCTGAGTTTGGGAATTTAGTATTGAATTGGGTTCGGTGTCAGATGATATAAATGGCGCCGGTTGGAGTAATGCTTAGACATATATATTCTAGCCATTCTACTTGATGTGCATTGAAGAATATTCTAAGTTTTTGATAATATAATGTGTTGCTGTCCCGACATCTTCACTATGCGCGTAACACATACTTGAATTCAATATTATAATAATTATAGGTCTGCAGTACAAATACTAGAGAATTTAAATTACTAGCTTTGCAGCATTTTGAGCGATTTTTTGTACATGGTCGTAATAATACTAGTAGAAATCATAAAAGTAATAATACTAATATAAGGCTTACAATTGTTGTCTGATGTATCTACTATCGACAAAAAAATTACCGTGGGAGAGCCACGCTTCGGCATACATGGGCCGGGTACACCGGACTGACACTAAGGCCTGACAGAAAACCGGTCTGAAACAGCGCTTGAGTGAATGAGGCCTATACTCCAAACCTTCCCCCCATCCCCCAAAGGCCGGCAACGCACTTGTGACGTCTCCGATGTTAGTTACTTGAGTTTATGGCCGGCGGTAATCGCTTACCATCGGGCTATAACGTCTGCTCATTTGACCCTTATTCCAAAAAAAATAGTGCCTAGGATGAAGTTAAACAATAGTTTCACTCAGTTTTGACTCTACAAATGGGTAGTGTTCGCGTTGACTTTTGTCATTAAATTAAAAGTGACCTTGTGTGCAAAGAAAAAGGTTCAAAGTTCTAAGAAAACTAAGTCGTTACTAATTTTGTTAAAGTATTACGTCATGTCATGAGAACAGACGTATAATTTAATAAAAGAGTAATGTTCCCCAAATATATGGCTGTACCTTACGTATGTAAATTGTCGGACGATTTTGTCTAACTGTTATGACTAAAACCGGATGAAAATTCAATACAGATTATTTCTATTTGTCTTAATAATTTTTGGTTTAAACTTCAAATAAACATATAAAAGCCTGCGAGAAGACATACCTCAATTAATATCTCAAAAACATTCTTTGATTGGAAAAGATTATACTTTTTCAACTGCATAGCATTTTGTACATCCTTGAAATTTCAAACAAAGCGTTCACTAATATGTACTATACAATATTTATTTTTAATAACTCCTTATACATGTTTTTAATTGTCCTTCATCTGAAAACGTACCAATCAAGCAAGACTATTGTACTACTCATATACGTTCGAATATACTATGAATATGCAAAAAATCTAATGTCGTTGAAGAGGCCAAAATTACAGGCACTGCCATAATTGGTACCGAAAATGAAAATAGGTATAAAAGAACTATTAGTATGTAGCACGGAACTTCCGGTGAATGACCTTGGACTTTATATTTAATGTGAGATTAGCCACTATAGCCCTTTAATGGCTTACGACTTATTTTTAGAATATAACTAAACCTACGAGTTAAAAAATTCATGGAATCTAACACACGTTTTTCCTTTTAAATCGCTGTATTTGTTAAAAAATCACATCCCCAATTAAAAGCCTTTTCTTTCTAATACAACTAACTAAATTTGTTGAACGACTTCGTGAAATTTGAGACAGTGGTACAATAATGCACGTAGTACTTAACATTTCCAAATATTATTGATACTCTTGAATGAAAGAGCTACATTGTTAAGTGTATTGACGGTGCTCCACAATGTAGTAAATGATTGAAAATAGGTACTGACGTCACGACTAAGTATTTCATACAAAAATATATCGCGTATATCGTTTTGACGGATTGAGAAGATTATGATTTAACTTCGCAATCTTCTATCCAATTTTTTATTCTCTGAAGAGTTCTCCACAAGGTGGTTAGAGCCCAGTGATTAGAAACAATTACCGAGGATAAGCAACGACGACGCGGTTATTACGTGATGGGTAATACCACACCACACCCACTTTTACTGCCATTGCTGGTCTTAAGCCACTCATTAAACAGAAGGTTGGATAGGCATTATAATTGGAGAGGCCTATGTCTCCGTGATTCGGAGGTCACCTTTAGCAGTTGGTCCCAGTTGTTATCGTAGGATAACAGTCGTAAAGCTGTTTGAGGCCTTTGGGCGGCTTGAAAATATCCAGCGACAAAATTACGTAGTCACAATGTTGTCTTGCCAGTCCCCAACGCGCCCTCGGCCAACGTGAGGACGTATGCCCTTCTATGCCCTCTATGCCCTTCGTATGGCTCTTCTGAGAGGGGACTTGAGCCCAGCAGTGGGACATTATGGGTTGATGAGTTCTCCACTTCATTGAATGATTGTGGAGAACTCATTTAGGAATACCGAGTCTGTTTTTGAAATATTGGCTGTATTTCTGGCTTTAGTACTATCTTCAATAAATTAAACACTATTTATGAAAATAAACGTATTTTTTATGAAAATAAAAACATAACTAATCTAAGGCCATGAATTACTTAGTCTTTAGCAAATCTATGTTAATTTTTAGGTAATTTAATAAACTTTAAGCTTTCAGCTCGGTCTAAGTAATTAACTTTATCAGATTGATTGTACTTAGATAACTTTAGACCTTGAGAGTGACTAACACCTAAGTGGAATGTAAAAGAGAAAATTGATTTGTCACAAAAATGGTTTTTTATAACCTATTACAGAAAGGTGTACATTTTTTTCTTATCATATTATAATTTTTTTAATAATATATTAACGTCCTCCAATCACATCACTTCCGGAAACACGTAGTGACCTGAAAAGGCTGCTGAGCTTCTGGGATGATCTAGTATGGTTGGAGTGAGGTGAGGTGGATCTTCTTGATGACAATCCCACATACAAGGGCCCAATCAAGAGGCGCGGAAATAAGGAGGCGAAACAAACAAACAAACGTTCTACGTTGAAATTTAATATATTTTGGTATTATTTAACCATTAGAAATGGGCAGACACACAAAATTGGCGTAGCCATAGATATAATAGCAAATGTTAAAATGTAGTAGGTGGTTCTCATGGCATGCATGCATGGTCTCCATGAACAGGAAAGACCAGCGTAGGACTTCCAGCAAAAATGTAGACAGATGAACTTCTAAAGATTGACAGGATGTTTTCAGTTCACTTTCTTAGTTTTCTTTAAGTCAGTGAATGTTTTAAGGTTAAGAAGAACAAGATGTAATGGTGAACGCAATCCATATTTTAATGTTTTTCCTACGTATTTCTTGTCACCAAGATATAGTGAGGGACGATCTTCTTCACGATGACTTTCCAAGTGATTATTTTTATATGAGCTTGCATAAGCAAAGTAACTCCACTCTGCCTGATAGAAAACATGAGCAGAATCCAAGAGTAGTGGTCAGTGTACTCATTGCGACTAAAGACAATGCAACGATGTAGCATCGTGACTCACACTATAGCGGGCTATTGAGATGACTCGGTGTCATTGGGCCTCCGGTCTCGCCCTCAACAACGAAACACAACAGCACGAATGCTAATATTTTAGATTGATTTTTTGTGCGAGTGTAGTACCGCCCCGTTGATGCTAAAATAAGCGTGGCTCTACTACTTTGTGACTTCTCCTCCAAGTCTTGGATATCTTCTTGTATATCATAGGTATCTTGAATATCATAGGTATGTATGAAGTATGTTAAGACATGACAATGATGTGGCAGTTTTTGCATTTCAATATCGTAGACAAAAGTTACAAAGCCGTACACGGCGAACATTGTAATGCCCGCCTCCTTTTGTTATTCTCGATTACTGAAATGCTTTTCATATTCAGGTCAAGGTGTTATTAATAAAATAAACTACTTACAATGTTATCAAGGATTACATTTAAATTCAGGACAATGTTTTAATTTAAAAATTTCACGCAATTCATGGCAGACTGAGACGGGTTGTCGGGACAAGGTCGTCTATGAACAAAAACTGAATAAATATTTCCATGAAACTTCTTAATAGTTTTACTAGTTTTTTTCCCGCAGCTGGAGCTGCTGGCAAAATCGCAAAATGTAAAACCGGTTGAACTAGTAGCCGACCCTAAATAATCTTGGGAATAATAAAGGCTAGGAAGATGATGGAAATTTAGTTCGGTGATGCAACGACATAATAAGCAACAATGGCGCGGATATAGCTACTACAAGGAAAAGAGGAGAAGAGAAGTCTATCATTTTACTACCTCGGTGGTGCAAGTGGTAATCGTAAGTGTAAGCGACTGCTATGCTTGAGGTCTCTGGTTCGATTCCCAGGTCGGACCAAATATTTTTAAAGTTTGGTGTTTTCTATGTACAAAATGTATGTATTTATAAAAAAAGTATGTATACTTTTTTATTACCTAGTACCTAGTAGTAGTTTCTATTAATTACCTAGTACCCATAACCAAACCTCCGCTTATCTCAAGGCTGGATAGCGTTGAGTGTATGATTTGCGAAAATATTTAATTAATTATCATGTCCTCAACCATTCCTCTAATATTATGTCCATTGCTTAATACCGTATAGTACAGAGTTTTACGTGTACAACTGCATACACCATTGTAGTGAGCGTGACGTGTTGCAAAACAAGGCTAGCGTGTAATGAAATGCAGCATTTATTGTTTTATGATAATTAAGTTAAATGCATGCCGCGTCACAACGCTCCCTCTAATAGTTTATACTGGTTTTTTTATTCTTATAATATACAATAGTGACGACGTATATATATACACAAGACGTAGATATACATACAATAGGAACATCCATCGACATACATATAAATTATGACTGCGTATGAGGTTTTTTCCAGTCCCCAACCCGCACTCGGCCAGCGTGGGGACGTATGGCCTTAACCCTCTCCTGAGAGGAATCCCGAGCCCAGCAGTGGTACATTATGGGTTGTTGATGATGATTGATGATGAGGTTTTTTCATACATTTTATAATTATTCTTAATCTTATAGGTAAAAATTTTAAAAAATGCCTATAATTTTCCTATTTTAAATGGAACTTTGTCAAATATTTATCAGTCTGAGACCTAGGATAAATTTCTGTTTAACGGCACAGTTAGAAATATTCATAAAACAAATTGAATTAGTCCATTTTATCACACATATACACATACTATCATTTAAATATATTGTATATTGTCTTAACTAGATGCATCTCGCAATTTCAAAGAAGCTTCAGCAATGATCACAATGACATCTTATTCTTGCCCGATCTACGTTATTTCTTCAAAACAAATGTTAAAATAATAGAGAAAAAATCTTTATGAAGCTTGCTTTTTTTGTAATATTAATTAATAAAGTGGCCCAATAAGACTTCACGTTTTATAAAATAAAAACATGAATTTTTGAGAGTGTTGTGAATTATTTAGTAGATTGTAAAAAAAACATGTTCCTACTAAGTATGGAATAAAATATCCGTCAAATGCCCAGTGGCTTTGATGACAGGCCATTTTTTCTAGATGTATTTCAGATGACAGGCCATTTTTTCTAGATGTATTTCATTGACGCCGCGTTGGATCTCAGTTTTGAGCTCAAAATTTGCTTCCGGTTTATACACCCGAAATTTCACGTAATCTCAAAGAATTAAGATGCATTGTCACGACTGAAAATTCTTCGAAGTGTGCGAACGGTCTTAGGTTTCATAATTGTAACTCGTTGTTCTTTCATATAACGTTCCATTTTTAATAATCAGAATAAACATATGTTACAGCTGCAAAATTTAAAGAGTTACCTCATGCATAAAGAAATAATGGCACTAAATTTAAAAAGTGCACTCATATTGAGACAACAATATACTACTGCTAAAATATATATATACGTTGGCTATATACATAATAATAAAAATATACACTACTTTTATTTGGCACTGAAGATGATCTCTTAAAAGGAGGAAGACGAATAATACCGGTCATTATTTCACCACAGTAGAATTATCCACTATAATAACTAAAGTTCTTGACCAAACCAAAGCAATGGTCTCTTGACCACAAACCGTTCTCAACTGAGAACCGTTCAATTACAATAAATCTTTGGAATCCTTTCAGACGTGTTTGAAATAATCGGGTCAATAAGCCATTAGACCTTCTGAATGTATCAAATATTACAAATTGTAACTAATGACCCAATGAAAGTTATAATCAAATTCATTAGTAATAAAAATACAAATGTACGACTAACAGAAAGTATTCCATAATTACATGTGGTGGAATGCCGACATGTTTGTACAAAATTAAAGACAAGGACGATTTTCAACTTTCCCTCTAATATGTTACTGGCAATATATTATAATTCGATAAAAATGTAAAAACATTCGTTTTTCAAATAACGTTTATAGAAGTAATGGAAATTTAAATGAGAATGCAGATGGGTAAGGTTTGTTTACTTCAAGAAAACGATAAACGGAAGGAGAAATGGAAATTCCTTGACATTATTTTGGTGAAAACTTCTTTGTAGACTATGAACCAATAAAAAAATCACTCAATAACCTTTCAAAATCCAGTAGCACTATTAGATATATGACATATCTAGTTGTTGTTTGACTTGTCTTTACAATAGAAAGAAGATACCCTGTTGAAAATGCTTGTCCCACGTTTGATGTTGGGGAGTTGAAGGTATAAATAAATTTCAATGCGCGATACAGATTCAGTAGTTAATTCTTGGTTCGGTGTGCACTTGAGATGGTATTGAAATATGAATGAAATATCACACCAGCCTTTTACTACTATTGGTGGTCATAAGCCACTCATTATATAGGAGATTCTGGCCTACTACACCATTGGCATTATAATTGGAGAGGCCTACGGCTCCGTGATTCCGAGGTCACGTTAAGCAGTTGGTCTCGGTTGTTATCGTAGGATAACAGTCGTAAAACTTAGTTGAAAGCCTTTGAGCGGCTTAAAAACATCCAACGGCAGGATTATGAATAAAAGAAATATGTCAGATGGAGCGAACAAATATTGTTTCCTCTCTTCAATACACATCAGATTCATTTCTCTAATTAATTACAATAAAACAATCAGTTACTAACAAATGAACTTATTACTATAACTCTTTGCAGTCAATTTTTAATACTATCCCTTAACGCAGATTATGTATTGAAACTTCCAAGTTTCAACATTTACTATGAACTTTCAAGTAGGTACATCTAAAACGATATAACTCTGGTTATTTATGTATATATTAAATTTAAAAAACACCTTGCTATTTTCCAATCTCTAAAAAGATTCTGGCCACTAACAACGCACAAAGAAATGCGAGCCAAGTTCTTCTGCATAACTGGGAGAGAAAAAAAAAACAATACACAAAGACCGTATCTGTCAAAGTCACAAAAGAAACAAATAATTGAAAATTTGATTAGGGAACACTTCACCTGGTATGTCGTCTGTCATGGCGGCTAACGTAAGTCCATTGTACACAGTGTGGTAAGGCGGCCGCGAGGCGAATACTGACCGCTGGTCGCACGTGCCACCCCTAAACCACCACTGTAGAACAAAGACCTATGGTTTAATGGATATATCACTTTAATTCGATAACAGAAACTTTTATTTTGTGTTGAAAGTATTTTAAACTATAACTTGTCTTAAGGCAAAAATGCAATACTGGAATACTTGAGAAAAAGTAATAATATGGTAGAAAGAAAAGATGATATAGTAGATCAATGATACATATTAAGAAGCAAGAATAACCCTAGATTGAATAACCGGCTGAACGCGATTATCGGCCTAGCTTGTCACAAATAGTTTTGACAGAATAGGTCTCCAGGTGTATTGAGGAACATTCTAATACAGAAGTTTTAGCGAAAGAACTTTTACTGTACTTATTAATGACGGTGTTTGATGAGTTAAAAGAGAAAGGTAAGATCAAATTAAATTTATTTTGTAATCATAATAATACATTTAGTTACGAAGAAATAATATTTAATAATAAATATTTCATATACATTATCTAATAGTCTTACTTGATCTATTCATTCAGACCTTATTCGGTTGATTATAATTCTTTTGAGATCTAAACAGTGACTACGGGCCTACGAATGCAACTAGCATTCGTAGGCCCTAAGAGTATTCTTAGTTTTTCTTTCGCAAATGTTCGTACTGAATTTTTGTTTGCAAGTCATTTTTTAATTTAATTTGATTGGTTTAAAAATTTGGTAATACTGACAATCGACAGCCTGATAACCTTTGGCAAGAACGGAATGAAAATGCTGCTAAAACCATTTACTTCGCAAATAAGACCTTAATTATTAAATACAAACATTTTTTCAACTAAGAACTCTCTTCCGTAGAAACTATATCCCTGGCCAATGTTATTGTCGTACAAACCACTGGTAACCAAAACATCATGATTCACTCTGCCCCTCCGCGTCCCTCAAAACATTCAGCGATTGAAGGACGCTAGTAATTTTTCTGAGTTCAAATAGAGCTGGTCATCAATTTACTAAAATAGTTTTTGTAATGTGGCAATAAATATCGTCTGTAGGTTTGTTTACAGAGTAATTGTCCGTATACGTGCAACTGTTGGGCACTTTTGTGCCGCTGGTGGCTTTTGCCGGTGTTCGTCCATTGTAGTCCACAGCTGGACATAGGTCTCTCTTTTGAAAAGAGGTGTTGGCCTTCTATACCACGTTGGTCAGGAGACAGAAAAGTGATATATTTGAAGAAGAAACCTTCTTCAAATATATCGCTTTGATTAATTTTCAATGTTACCTATTCGTGCAAAAATCTGTTTTGTTTAAAGGCAATTTTGGTCGAACCATACAAGCTACAATACTACCAACGTGACGTGTTGAGACTCGTTTAGAGTTTATGTAGAGATCGAATAAATATATTCTATATATATGGAAAATAATATTATAAAGATTGTTTATTTCTGAAATGTTCATGCTTTAATCACTTTTAACGATCACCGTTAAGTATAATACATATTGTAAGAAATACAGAAAAGCTTAAAATTATTTACTAGCTTATGCCTGCAGTTAAGCTTGCGTGTATATCAGTAAATGCGGTATAGAACAGCCTGTCTTTCCTCAGTTATAAAAGTATTCATCTTCTCACTCGCTTCACTTAATTATATATTACTCTTGGCAGAGCGGTCGTGGTCCCGTAGAGCCGTCTATGCCACAAGCATAGAGGCGGACAAAGCCCCTCGTACAATTTCCCGCCATCTCACCCCGTCGGCAGACTGTGTGCTGCAGTAAGACACACGGTTTCCGATTGTGGACTCCACCTGGTCGATCCAGCGCATGGGTGCCCTGCCGCGTAGTCTGTCCATACCTTCATTGAAATCAATGTATCAATTTAACTGTGAAAGCGTAACAAACAGGAAAAGTTACTTTTGAATGTATAACAGTAGTATGGATTTATAAAGGACTTTCAAGTTAAATGATGCCTACGAAGCCGCGGCTAAGAATTAGTAAGAAATAAATCCTTAACAGCTGTTAGCTCACTACCCAACTTTATGTCAATTGGTGCGTTTGCTTGTGTACAATTTTAGGTTACTGTGGTCGCTTCACTTCCGCTGGTGGTAATAAAAACATTTATTGCGAGGCTGCTAAAAAGATAATTTATGTTTTTCCAGTGTATGTATGTATGTATATTTCTTTGGCACGCCTTCTAGCCTGAACGGCTTGTTGTATTTTTAAGTGAGTGGTGTCAATAGATTTGTCTTACTCGTGAGAGTGACACTGGGTATATGATTAAAAAAACAAAATAGACATACCTGAACAAAGTAAATAAATAAAGATGGCAAATATTTACGCAATAAGATTTTTAAAATAATTCTACTTGTAATCGTTTATAAATACCATAAAACTTCGAACCTATCGAAAACTATAAACTATTAACACAGACCAATTATCCTTTTGGTACCAATTTCTCCACCCTTTCCATAATCGTATCAGGTTATATCGATATATTCGTTACTCGTTTATGTGCATCGACTATCATCGTGCGCCTTGACCTGAATCGATTATATCATTGAAGCTTTCTTTGATTACTTCTTCAGTCTTTGAAAATTGTAAGGTTTGAGTATGTGTAATTATTGCTAGTTTTTTTCTTCTATAAAGATTTAATTAACTTGATCAATTATTGCTTTTAAAATCATGGGCGACACCACATACACCGAATACTAGTGCCTTAAATAAAAAAATGCATGTGTGTAGTAATTTTAATTTTAAAACTAGACATACATCTCAACATAATAGACCAAAAAAATGCATGTGTGTAGCAAACTTTTGGACAGTGTACTCGTACATACAGTGAATATTTGTCCATAGTCCGTCAACATCAGTTGTACGCAATTTTACAATTTCGTGAATAATGCTCAATGTAATATTTTAGTTTTAAGTGTTCTATTGATTTGATTTTTCACCTTAAATAGTCCGCTAGAAAGAAACCTCACTTTGGTAAGGGTTACGCATTGATATAATTTATTTATTAATTCATCATTATGGTTTGGATATCACAATTTCAATTTTAAACATACATTAAATTCCAGTATTTATTTAATGTAAGTACATTCTTTAGTACATAAAATGAACAGAATAATACATAATAAGTAAGGAATTATAAAAAAAACCCTCAACTACGTCAATATCTCCCATCTTTATAAAATTATTGAACCACTGAAAAAATAGAAAGACTTTTTCATTTATTTTTTATTTGTTTTTTTTAAATCTTGATGTACATAGTGTCACTCTCACGATAAGACGAACCTATTGACACCACTCACATAAAAATACGTTTAGGCTCCAGGGCATGCCAAAGAAATATACATACTTACACTCGAAAAACATAACCCTTTCGCAGTCGGGTAAAAAGGTTTCTCTACAAATGTGTGTCCATCTATTCCACACTTGCTACTAACAGAAGCATCGTGATATGGTTTGTATCAATGAATGATACTATGAGACCTTTCTGATTAGTTATTAATACAATAACTATCATAACGTTAGATTATTGTATTTTCAGATGTTAAGTAATACGGGCTATTTATCTATTAAACTTATAATATATTTGTGATATGGGCATTTACTCGTACATGTATGTAAGGCCAGATATCCATGTTTTATTTTTTTGTTTATAGCGGCCAAACGAGTAGACGCCTGATGGTTAGCGATTACCGACGCCCATGGACACCCGCAACACCAGAGGCGTCACAAGTGCGTTGACGGCCTTTGGGGGATGAGGGAGGGGTTGAGATATGCGCCGCCACTATCCTCACGCACACGGTAAAACACAGCACAAGCGCTGTTTCAAACCGGTTTTCTGTGAGGCCATGGTATCACTCCACTTATACCGAAGCGTGGCACTCCCACGTGGGAGTCGGCTATTCGATGTCAGAGTATATAAAAATAATAATGATAAAAACGTTTATTTCTCATCAAAACCGAAATACAATAATTAGTTCAAGAAGTGATTAACAAAATAGCTAGGTAGTACTTCGGTTGAGGATCGCTGGTGCCCCTGGTAGGTCTGTGTTGCAGATCACCAGAGTAAATAATATACTTATATATACAGGGTATCCTTGAAAATGGGACAGTCAGTTTTCAGGTCTCTCTTCAGTAAAAATCTCAACGTATTATCAAGTTTGTCTTGCCATCAATATGTCTAAGTCATAAGTTCCACGCATTAGTCATATCAATCTTCCCGCAGAAAATCCCGGATCCCTCCCGTCTCAGGCGCAGAGTGGCACAACGTGTGGTTTTAGTCGGTTCGATTCCGACACACCGCCCCGCCGCAAACCTCGGTGGGGGGAAGGCCCGGGGGATTTCCAAACGTAAAAAAAGTGGTTTAAACAGCTATCACGCCGCTTTCTATGCGCTGAGTGTTGTGGGTTCAAACCCCACATGAGACAACACCTGTTATGATCTACAAATTGTTGCCCTGAGCTAGGTGTTTTTTGTGTTCATTTCGTGTACCTATGTTTATCAAGTCAAATCAAATATACCCTTAGGTGTTTGTTTTAAAAAAATGGATTTTGTGTATATCTAATACAATAATATATTTTATTACCTTCCCATTCCTGCCTTATGCCGCGTTGTTTCCTGTCAGTCACCCCTAAATTACCAAGGTGACCATCATAAGTTCTTCGAACTTTCTTTTCAAGCAGAACCTTTAATTAGAGTACAAATATGCCCACTTAACCTGTAGTTTATTCAATTTGTAGTTCGTTTTCCTACCAGTAAATGAACTAATTATGTATATTCGATAGCCTGTTCGCTTTCTGTCAGTTCTCATATCAGAGTTCAGGCACCTTCATAAGTTCATTACCGTTTAGACTAAGAATTAGACCGCGGTTTCGTTTTAGCGGATCTTTGAGCGGGGGGATTGTTTATTTTGTAACTTCGATTTGTGCTATAAATGTTAAACCTAAATCATAAAGACAACCAGATTGTTGCAACCAGAGCCAGCATTTGTGTGCTAGTTATTATATTTTTTTTAGGAGCAGACAGGTCAATCAATATCATGTGACTACCGCCGTCCATGGAAACCTAAAAGTCAAGAAAAACAAGTACACGTTAAGTTTTGTTTCTCGGTGAGACCTCATAGAATTGGGAGAAGGATAGATAGATAGAGGATGATGAAGACAAGAGCAAGTAGAAAAAAAAGTAACATAGCTGCAAAAAAGTTTAGTTTTTGGCAATTGGCACGTTTAAAATATTAACATTATCGTACTGCAAACGTAGTTAGATCATTTCCTAGCTCGGTTTCCTGTGCCAGAAACATAAGTACAATACTCAGCTACATATTCCGCCATTAAAAATAACCGTCTTGACGTTCGTTTGGCTGAAGTCGCAGCTGACTAGCTTCTGTGTATGTCTAAGTGGAGTTGCGTGAAATGCTTAATGGCAATGACCCTAGTTAACGTCAGTATTAAACGGTATGGTATGGGTGGAAGTCCTTTCTGAGGCGTATGGTGATAAATATCTAGAAGTTACGAGAAAAGAGCTGAAAACTCTGTTACTTCTTAAAGGAACATAATAATTTTAAGAAGATAATTTAGCTATCATATGTCTTTCTTTATCATTTGTTTGTCCTTTTCACAAATTCATTTGGTTTGGTGTAACTCGTTTTCGTCTTTCATTCACCGTTTTGAAGTGAAACTTCTTTAGGCGCATGAGGGTAAAATTTTTACAAATGTAACGTCACGCAAGTATGCAATGGAAGTGTCGAAAAAGACAGAGAGAGCGATCGAGACCGATTGAGAGAGAGTAAGACAAGGCGAACGTAGCATGAAGCAACTAGCGATGGAGTGAGAGTAGGGAGCAAGCAAGTTAGAAAGATCGAGAAAAAAGTGAGATAGAGCGATTGTCGTATCACGCACAGTGCCATGGAGCGAGAGGTGGGAGAGAGCTAAGAAGTTTCACTTCTGACATGTGTACTTTGTAGGCACGAACTTTTTTTTTCTAAAGAAATGACTATCACTGCTTCCAGGCTCTTTCTAAAACGTAAGTCCTTACTTAGTCCATCATATTTTAACCAAACATCAGTTATATTCCTATCGTATTAAAAAATAAAAAGTTTTTTTATTGAATCCAGGGGGCAAACGAGCAAACGTCGACACGTTTGCTTGGGTTTGAGTGGCTTTGGGTTGGAGAGTGGGCTTTCGGTATTTTACACATTCGGTAAAATACAGCGCAGGCACAGTTTCACACCGGTTTTCAGTGCGGTCACTCCGGTCGTGCCGGCCCATTCATGTTGAAGCATTGCTCTTCCAGGGTATAATTTTAACTCTTGGCTTCGTTTACATTAATGTAAATCCATTTATATTTCCTGAAAAAAAAACAGTAGTTTATCACGAATAACAGTCCTAGAGACAGAGGCTGTAAGTTACGAAGACTCATAGTACAAAAGTAAGAGACGAGTTACTAACAAATAAGCATGCAAACAAACTCACATTTATAGTAAGGTCAGGATACCCGTCAACAACTACCACGCAGTTTATTTCAGGTTAAATTTGAAGGTCCCTCTGACTTCATCAAATTCAAGCTAACATCAGATAAGCTCAACGCTATTTCGTACCGCTTAATTCATCAATCAAAAAGCTTCGTAATTCCTAGTAAACCATTTATTATTCGCGTTTTATGACTCATTTACTGTCCTTGAATTACACCTTGTTCTCTAGTACAATTGGCATTACATCACTTTTTTAAGTATTTATAATATTATCTTAATCAGTTACATGACGCCTGCATGTAGCTGAAATGCGAATGTTGAGATGCATGTGTAGTGTGACTAGAATGGATAAGGTTAAGAATGACTACATCAGAGGAAGCCTGAAAGTAGCACCAGTGGATGAAAAGTTGAGAAGCAACAGATTAACCTGGTATGGACATGTGATGCGTAGAGATGAGCAAAATGTAGTTAAGGAAGTTTTAACTATGGAAGTTGACGGATATAGGAATAGAGGACGACCAAAGAAAAAATGGATGGACTGCGTAAGAGAGGATATGGGTAGGAATGAAGTAAACAGTGAATTGAGGCGTGATAGAGGAGAATGGAGGAAGAAAACTCATTGCACCGACCCCAAATAAAGTTGAGAAACGGGTAGGGAGATGATGATGATGATGATGATAATATTATCTTAATACCAATAATAAACATCTTAAAATATTAAATAATATATGAACGATTATTTGTAATGATACGTAAGTCTAGAAAACAAAAGTTCGAATTAAATTGGCAAATTGATTAATTTGAAACATATGTAAAAAATGTTCAAAAGATGACCACCAGGCTATATATCTAATATTTACTAGAACTTGAACTTATATTTACTAAAATATATGGTATACAAAGTAACAAAAATTTTGGTAAATATTATAATATTTACCAAAATTTTTTGAATTGCAGAATTTAGTTTGAAAAGTAAAAAGAGCAGTTTGGAGAGTTACGCATTCTTAAAAGTAGTCTTTGCCTAATACTTTGAACTGACCTGTCGTTTAATTAACAATGAAAAGTCATGATTAATTAAACATGCTGTTGCTCTAATAATTACTGATACTGATTTTTTAAACCATAGGTGGCCGCCAAGCCGCAGGTTCAAGGTCCACGCTGTCTTGAACTTTATTGTGCGTGTGACTCTGACCGCCAATATCTTCTGAGGACTCAAGAGTTTCGCCCTATTCTAGGCGGCCAGACCCGCTAATCATACAGTGACATCGACCGGACAACCCCCGTGTAGAGCCGTCTTGTCGCGACGCTGGCTCCACCCAGATAGAACCACCCAAACGACCAGCATCAAAGCAAACTGCCGTAAGTGCTCGTCAAAGAGCTACATGCTTTCAAGGAAGTTAGTTTATCTGGGAGGGTACAGGCTCTGCCTAGCTTGGGGTTAGACGGCCGTGTGTGAGATTTGACAGGTTAATTATTATTCATTGTCAATACATTAAGTTAGTCAACAGAGCTCTATTATGAGTGAGTGACAAGGGAGATTATACTTGCTGGCATCATCTACTCCAAGCTTCGTTTTGTAAATAAAACAATAACACATTTAAAATATATACATAAAAACCTTTAATTATCTGTTACTGCTATTCAGTCCAGTGCTTCTATTATCGAAGTGGGACCATAAGTACTGTAGTTCCCTTACTTCGTCTAAAAACTGAAATAACGCAAACCTTAAAACTTAAAAGGGTTTTGTAAGCAAGGTAATTCAAACATATTTTAGCTTTTGACTTTAAAATTTCTATGACCTAAGGTTACAGAAGAAATAAAATCAGTTTAAAAAAATAATAACTAAAAGTATATTTTCTGAAGATTATAAGTAGCTATTATACGTTTAGGTATCAGATAAGGTAGGCGCTGGTCGGTCTGGTGTTAACACGCGAGATTGTATCGGCAAATGTTAAAGCACCTTTTTGTTGTATGTTCTAAACAGGTACGTTGCCTTGTGATTTGCATTACATTAACCTTTGACATTCACCCTGGGTCCACCATAAAACATTTCCTTTATTAATTATTTTTAGGGACTTCCTAGGACTTGAGCCGAGCAGGAAAAAGTTAGATTAGTTAGGTTGCACAGACAGCATTTTTACTGCGTTGAGTATTGTTGGTTCGAACTCTACATGGGACTACACTTTGTGTTACCCATAAACTGTGGTTTTGAGTCGGGTATTTTTGAGCTCGTTTCATATGTGTTGGGGCGACGCCATATATATTCCCATTTCTAGGGCATGCAAAAATATCATTTATTATTATTTTACTAAGTTAAGTGTAGGGAATACAATGTAGAACAATGTGTAACAATTATTCCTTTGTGAGAAACTGGTGTCTATATTAAGAAAGCCTGTGCTACTGATCACCAGGCTCCACCTCTTGGACCAACTTGGATGGTACCTCCTAATACTATTATGTACCCAATGTAGAGATGCAAAATAGAATAACAAATGAAATAACAATAAAATTACATATATAGTTGTGTGTATGTGTGTGTTTGTGTGTGTGTATGTGGATATGTATGCGAGTGTGTGATTGACTGCTTCGTGTATTTGCGTAAGTCTGTGTTCATGATGTACACTTAATGTTATTGCATCACACGCTCATGTTGGTATTACACTTTTACCATTGAGGCAGTAGTAGACTGACAAAGTAGATTCGGTTTCGACTCCAGTCTATCCTAAACTTCAACTACAGATAATGAAAGATAAATATTAGCAAATTGGTCAATGTAAATTTTAGTCATAATCACCAATAACGTTTAATGGTCCACTTCTGCATACACCTCTTCTTAGAAAGGAGGATTATGCACTTTATGACCTTTCAGTTAATACCGAAATCGCAAATAGCTAAACATTGAAATCCACTTTATATGACGTAAAGTAGAAGGTTATATTTGGGTCACGCGCGCTTTCCCTCATCAGTCTCACACATGGAAAGGGTAATCGAAAGATAATTGCATGAATTAACCTACTTTATGGCCTTGCTGTAAGGTCATGTTTACATGCAATTACGCCTGAGTATAGAAATTCGAAATAATAATAATGTTTGAATGCGATACGTGATCATGAAAGTGGAGTTTACTAGAGTAGTTCATTTATTAAGTAAGTTCAAATGTATAAATCCAGGATAAGATTAATTTGAAATGCTATGTCTAAAGGGTTTTAATTAGTTAAAGTCTGTTAAGAAAATTAGCCTTTTTTTAAATCAATTTTCTCACATTTAGTTCCTTCCAATTATCATAGACATAACATGTATATGTTGGAATATAGTGAACTTTTTGTAAGAATGGAATTCCACGAACTTTGCTTAACTTGAATGTGGTTCTGTTACAACTCTGGTTTTCTTGAACTGGTGACGTGTGCACTTTTTACGACGATTTAGTTACTGACGAGTAGCAGGCAAAATAGTGGAAAGTATACGTCTATAATAGGAGATACATTCTTTTTCCAAAAGTGGATTTATGCAAAAAATATCGATATTCCTGAACATTGCTAAACATAAGTGTTGCCACCATCAAACGCCTGCCACACGTATTCTGTAAATACGTGGCTTATAAGAATAGTCACACTAGGCCTTAAAATACTGCGAAAACTTTATCTAAAATGAGACAAGAATAGAACTGTTATGCAGACCTGTCACACATAAACAAAGCCACCATTTTTTTTTTTTTTTTTGACGTGGTGGAATGCCTTTACGCACTTCGCTCCCCCCCTGCGGGTACAGGGGCTTCGCTTCGTGTGGGACTCCTGACTGACACCAGCCAGACTACCCACTAAACCACCACGGTGTGCCACTCTGCGCCTGAGAAGGGAGGGATCCAGGAACCGCTTTCTTACGCCATCCGGACCCCTCCCAGATAAACAAAGCCACCATGTGTCAAGGCCAGATAATAACACTGTAAGGAAATGTTTACGTACATTCTATCTTTTTTATGACGTAGAAGCAAACGAGCGGACAGGTCACCTAATAGTAAATGATTACTGATGTCCATGAATACCTTGAACTCAACAGTGACGACGTTTCGGGGAGGAGCAGGTGGTGTTTAGATCTAATGACCTTCTCGATTCGATGAAGAGCACGAAAGAAATATCTTTTTTAAACCGGTGATTGTTTTTCGCACCATGTAGAGACGAAGGGCTGGAGTGTGGAGCTTTTAGTGGAACAGGCAGTCGATAGGACTTTTGGAGCCCTCTCTGTCGTATCCCACGTAGCCCCAGACAGTCGTCGATAACTGACCACATTCTTTCTTATCAATTACATCCGTCTTAGTAACATTTAACATTCTTTTTCTGATTTATATATTAAACTAATTCTAATTCTATATCTGTACTCAAGACATGTTTATTACCGTAAAACAACACATAGGTACAAATTAAGTGATAAAATATGTAAAATCATACAGAGAAGCACCATATCTTTTTACATTTCCACTTTATTTAAAATATTCTATTTTCTACTATAATTTTATCGATACCATCGTAACTCTATCACAACGTGAGAAAACACATTTTTGCGTGTTTTAACTATTTAATGTCTACTACGAAATGAGAACATCCATAAACATTTTTCTTTTGACATTCTATTGCTGTGGCCTAAGCAATGCACCGACTCTAAGTGTTCAAAGACCCAGCAATGAATGTAGCTGGATGCAAAATTTACCGTTTATATTTAATTCGGTTGTACCTGTTTGTCGTGTTTATGGTGGTACTGAGTTTGTTTGTCATTAGTTGCCATGGCGACAGTATCGTTACATCTCTGGAAATAACGCGGATTCGGTCAATGGGTCGTTGATCCGTGGCCGATTTACAACTGCTTATGCCTGTTAAATATAAAACCATAAATAACTACCCGCATAATTTGAAAGTATTTTGTCAAGGAAGGTGGCTTTTGAGTTTTATAGACAATAAAACTAAATGATTGAGGTTTCTCATTTATCAACAATTATTTTACACATTAGTCATTAAAAGCCAAGTGCTGAATATAGGCAAATATAAGTCTCTCCTCAGAAAGGGGGTTTTGCTTTCTGTACCACGAGGGCATGACGCTCTCTTATAGGGTTTGTTCCTTCCCTTTACTTTGCTGCTGTCCTAACTACCTTAGTCGTCCCTTATGACGCCTATGTGAGGAGGGGCGACGAACCTCCTACCCAGGGGAGTTGACACTTAAACAGTCACCACATGCATAAATTATAAATTTTGGGAGTAAATGCGATCTGAAACTAAGTACCGCCGCTTATGAATCGCTAATGAACCTTCACCTCAAGAGTCATATAAGTATTTGCCCTAGAGGAATACCAGCATTTATGAGGGCTTAATATCGCATAGATCCAGAAATACCAAAGCCCTCATTTAAATCATAGATTAGTTTTGCGAGGCAAAAAGTTTCGCGGCAAGCGCACATTTGGGGTGTGTAAAGTATTCCGGAGGGGCTGAGACGCCCCTGTAAATAGATGAAAATACAGTGAAACCTGGATAACTGGAACATTAATAATTAAGAAAATACAATAACACTTTTGGTCCGGAGATTCGAAACCGAGACATTTTGATTGGTAAACGTTGACGTCCACCGCTAGACCAATGAGGCAGTTTATTTTTTATCCAGGCAGTTTTACAATTATATATATGCCATGATTAATGGTGATCTATTTTGACTCACACTTATATTAGTCTACAGATGATGCTTGACAAAAATATATAGAACTAGTTTATGCCCACGGCTCCGCCCACGTATATGTCAGTTATCGCGGCAAATAGTAGCCTATGTGTTATTCTAATGTATCAGCTTTATTACTGTAGAGTTTCATCCAAATCCGTTGAGTAGTTTTTACGTGAAAGAGTAACAAACATCCATCCATACAAACTTTCGCGTTTATAATATTAGTATAGATTGGCTTTTCTCCTTGTTACACAACACACACTTGACATTGATAAAGGCATAGGTACTTCGTTTTGTTTACGTTTTTGGTGCAACTCGACTTAATTAGCGAAAAATGTATGAAGATTTCACAATAATTATTTAAATTGTGAATTTCATACAAAATTTTATTGAGTTGTCTGCAACTTTTTTGAATTGATATAATTTCAATCCAACTTTTACAATTTCATTTATCTGTGTCCAATTGTATCGATTAAAACCATATTGCAAAATAGTAAAATCAAAAAAGCCGTAGATTTGTTTTCTTTCTTGAATAAACAGCAAATTTTTCACGAAATCACACATTTTATTAAAAGAAACCTTGCTATAGTAGCTCTATCTATTCCGTTACATGTGTAAGCCTCTCGATCACAAAAAACTACTTAGTACTGCTACTTACTACTAGAGGGCAGGATAAGATTTAAGTAGCGATAGTGTTCAGCATTTTTACCTGATTAAGGCGAAGCAAAAGGAAGGGTAATATTTTTGGCAGTTTGTATAATTAGTATGTTCTACCGCTACTTAACCGATTTTAATGAAAGAGGTGTCAAAAGATTCGTAATGGATCGGGTGATATAGGGATATAGGATAGGATAAATTTATCAAAAGTTTTTACGCAGTTGGCTTAAAGTTTTTCCTTGTTGTAGAGATACACATCGGCATTAATGTTTTAATCACAACAAATCATCTTTGCACTAAATTTACTAGATTGTTGATACAACTTGTTGGTAAAATTTTCGTTTCGTAGTAGCTAATTTGTGTGTTTGCGTTGAGATCTGAATATCTCTTAAAACTTAAGCCTAAAATTTGATCTAATTCGTATGATAATTGCCTAAGTTCCTTTATTATTAAAGTGGTACCGAGACCTTGTGTGCTGAAAAGCCGCATGAGTACAAAAACTAGAGCTCCTCAGTGGATAAACTTATTTGACCGTCGTTGTCGTTGCTAGAACCCAGTGATGAAACACATCTTGGTTTTAGTTGATTCGAGTGCGACCGACTCGTTGTCTTAACTCAATAAGGGAAGAATTTCTTTTTTTTTTTTTTTTATATTTAAGCTGCCAAAATGACTCTGCCCTGCCTGATGGAAGCCATGGGCAGAATCCAAGAGTGGTGGTCACCATCCTCCATGCGAAAAAGAACAATGCAGCATGGTGACCCACACTATGGCGGCCTGGGGGGAAGGGGGATGGTGAGGGAGATAGGGGGCGTTGGATTGGGGTATGGGCCTCCGGTATCCTCACTCACTCGATGAAACACAGCGTAAGCGCTGTTTCACACCGGTTTTCTGTGAGGCCGTGGTATCACTCCGGTCGAGCCGGCCCATTCATGCCGAAGCGTGGCTCTCCCACGGTAAAAGTTTTTTGTCGTAAAGATAGGACCGTGGGTATATTAACATATCCAAATGGTATATTTTAAACAATATCCCGACAAAAAAGAAGGTTTTTAAAAATAATAAATCAATATTCTGATGATTCTTTATTTCCTTAATATAGTTAAATATTAATACTTAAGATACAGACATTATTTGTTCCTATAAATAAGTTCTTTTATTAATATAAAGAATTACTTCCGTGTTGCTACTACTAAATATATATTAAGTAGTATTTACAGATCAAAATATAAAAATGTATGTTTTAGTAATATTAGAGATGTTAAATAGATAGTTTTAATAACTTAATAGTAATAACTTAATTTACATGAAGGATGTAACGTTGTCGTGAGGTATAACAGCAATACTTGTTTATGTAGTACCTACTAGTGCTAACAGACTAGGCATAGATCTATTCATGTAATTCATTATATTTATCGAAACAACGTTTATTCAAATGATATAATAGTAAATCTCTGTCATTCTTATCTAGTAATTAATAAAACTGTAAGTTAGGCATAAAATACTTTAATGCTGATTAGTGATTTTAAAGAAATTCGATGAGCTTTTTTCTTGGTATTTACGTAACACTAAGAACTATTTTCTTATTTATGGAGCTGAGGTTTTTTAAAAAAATATCATATTATTTTAATGCAAATTATAGATACAGCTTTAAAATAGAATCAAAAATGAATAATTTCGTTAATATTTAAATAGGATAAGTTTATCAAATTAAGAAATAAACATATATTTGAAACACTGGTCAAATGTTTGAACGCGTGAATCGCGTTCTAATTTTAAAATATCTGAAATGTTGGCAATCAGTTGCGATTAGAACGCTTCATGAGTCATGACAAAATTTTTGTTTTATTTATTAAACCACACTTAAATAGTTTACCAATTTGTAGATTTGTTTTATTTAAAAAATAGATTGAAATGCTTACTTATAAATATTTTACAAAAACTTAGGTAAATGTGATTTTACTTCATAAATGCGAGGACTATAATGTCTAACAACTGGCAGTTTAGTATTAAATATGTTACTTTATTAGACTTTCTAAAAATAACAAACAAATTGGAACGTAGACTTAAATCTAATTAAAAAGAAAATGCCAATCATAACGTACGACACTTAATTTTTATTGTTTTAATAAATATGATTATATTATAATCAATGAGAAATTGTTAATGAGTGAAACATACATTGTTGAATAATTCCATTGTGTTGCAAGTGTCTATACCTATTATATATTAATTCATCAAAGATTTCCGAGACTTTAGATAATATAAACGTTTTAATGTTCTAGATATTTTTTTTTCATAAAACTTACTGACTAGTATACGTATAGACATTTTAAATAAAAAAAAAAGATTACGTCGACGTTCTTAATTTAAAAGCACAGCATTAAAATGTTACATATAACACGTGGAATTTAAACAAATATAATGTAATAAAAATACTTGAATGCATCTATATCAACGCACACGGAGGTTTTACTCACTTCAACTAGATCTATTTATTTTATTATAATACAAATAAAAGTAATTATATTTTATGTCGTCCCGTATAATAAAGTAATAATACTTTGTCTATAAAGAGTTAAAATTTTATTCAAGAATATAAAAGTTTTATATTTGCCGAATAAAGTTTTTCTACGCACTAACGATTAATCGCAATCACGATTGTCTACAAAATCTAGAATCGAGAAGTCTACAAGTACACAGATATAAGTGGTAACTATAACTACATTGACAAGACTTACACTGGATTGCAGTTACATTAAAGAAAATACGAAAAGTTCATTTTGTAAAATCGAGTAGAAATGTCACGAGTTTCGACTACTCTAGAAGGTAGAGAAGAAGAACAAGGGAATGACACTGATGCGTTCAAAGCTTTTGATGACGATGACAGTTGAACTATGACGTAATTACGACACCAGCGTGACATAATAGAAACATTTAGTTTTAATATGGCACCTACATCATCAACTGTCAACTCAAAGTAATTAAAGCAGCAAAAACGCAACTGTATCATAAATAAATAATAGAAGTTCGGCAGAAATTGCAAGGAACTTATTAAAATATCGAGGAATATTCGATTCTTCAACAATCGATGGATAAACGATCATTGAAAACAATGCAATTATTCGATTAGCCCTGACGTTTTTGTGCGGGGTCTACAGGTGCTGGGAACATATCGAATTCTTCGACAATTGTTTTGGGGTGTAAAGCGCTGATGTTGTTGTCGACAGTGTACGTCCTCGGGTGAGTTTGAGCGAGAGCTTGTCGCGGTTCGTGTTCAAGCCAGTCGTCTTTCTCACGGAGGCGTTTGAGCCGCTGGATTTGCTTGTCGCGTAAACGTTGGAGTCGTGCCAGGTGAGCGTTTATTTGTTGTGGTCTGAGGCCGGTCTGGCCTGACTTAAGTAGCTCGGCGTTACGACGGTATGAACCTTCAGGGTCGCGACGGTTCCAAGTGTACCTGGCAATCAGAATTTATTGATTAAAATCACTAACTGAGGTGCAGATGTTGTAGCTAAAAAACTAAAACTTTTTTCATTTCATAATGAAAAGGTAGGGTTATAATAAAAATATTCTGTGGTTGTGTAATAAACCATAGTTTTAAATGTTCTTTGTTTTTAAAATTGTTTTTCTTCTATTTTTTTTATTTTCTTATTTTTTTTACAACTCCCGCATTAGGATTATACGTTCCTGTGTCACGTCACGGGGATCTTTACAAACATACATGAAACGGACACAAAGTACACCCAGACTTAGAACAACAATTTATGGATCACACAAAGTGTTGTCCCATGTAGCATTTGAACCCACAACATTTGGCGCAGTAGGAAGCGGTGTGACAACCACTGAAACCACTAGGCCAACCGTGTAGTCATTACTTAATATATAACTTTATTCTTTGTTTTTACATATAAATATTTGGACAGAAATAAACATCTTTTTGTAACTCTAAGCTAAGCTCTTCTTCTGTTTTCCCGAAACTCAGGGCAACTTCACTGTAAATACTGTACAGAATTTTCCTAGTCATATTCGGGCAGTTCTGACTAATAATCGCAAATCTATATGACACCTAAAATGTACAAAAACTACCGGCTGCTAAGATCTTTTCGGCTAGTATCCGTTTTTATTATAATAACAGACCTTATGAGGTCTACGGGTTCGAAAAAGACAAAAACACATTTATCATAACTATTTATTATTCATATCATAACGGAATTACAACAATAGCCAATAACAACAAACAAAACATTAAAAACATCGATAGCATGTAATTGTCGCAGTTAATTTGATGTATGTCGCAATAAGTGTGTACTACACTGTTTTTGTTCTGAAGTATCTACTGACGTTTGATCGCGATCTAATGGCTAAAGTTGGGGGATATTGCGATGTTAATGGACCGTGTATTTATTTGGGTGTAAAGATATATTTTTCTGATATTCTATTAAAGCATCGTTTGAGGGAAATCCGTCGCTTTTGTTTTATTTTTAGGTTTTTATACCTTGCAACTTTTGAAGAGTTATCATTGACTTCAATAGTCTATATTCTGATCTCAGTAGTAATATTGTCTATCTATGCCAAAAACTTATTTAATGTACCGTTGTTAGGAGAGGTCTTTTTTTCAATTTACATGGGATCGTTGGCATCTTCAATAAAAACAAAAACGTTCTCCATAAATGATAGAGTTCTGAATTCTCTTAATTATTTTGAAAGTTGGTTATAATTGCAATAACCTACATATACGCGGGCGGATTGGCGGCCAAAAGCTAGTGTAAATATAAAAGTTTTTCAACTTACCCTGGGAACGGTCTCTTGAGTCGTCTACTGCGCATCGCCAGTCTCGTCCTCTTCCTCATCTCATTTGGTCTCAGGTCGTATTTCGAGTTCCTTATCCTGTTCCTCGAGTTGTACCGCTTCTGACCCAGGAGTGCCTGGTTAGGCCGGAGATCATAAGACTTCGGATGGTGAACAGGATTGATGGTGACGTCATTAATCATCATGTGGTCGTTGATCTCGTGGCTCCCGCTCGGTGCTGTTATTTCGTTGATCTGGCCCATTCGCTCCCATCGTTTTCGCAAGTCCTTTACTTTGGCCTTTGGCAGCTTCTGGAGTTTGGTTTGACAGATGTACATCCGTGGCTCGATGCAGCTGCGCGGTGACCATCTAAGGATTGGTTTTTAAAATAATTAAATTATTCTGTCAGGAAATGTTCATTATATGTTCATACGTCCCTATATCTTAGTTTTTCTGCCTTCAGACATTTTATTTAAAAAAAAGACATAGTTGTGTTAAATGAGGAAAAATATTAAAGTAGGTGCGCCTTATCGCCTGATGGCAAGCGATTACCGCCGCCCATGGACACCCTCAACACCAGAGACGTCATAAGTGTGTTGCCGGCCTTTGGGGGAAGGGGAGAGGGATTGGGATATGGGCCTCTGGTATTCTTACTCACTCGGTGAAACAGGACTTGCGCTATGTTTCACGTTTAGTTTAGTTTAAAATTGTTGTTTGTCTGTTTGTTTCGGCTATTCTCTAAAAAGACAGGACCGATTTAGACGGAACTTTCATAGCTAATGATGTAAGGAGTAACTTAGTCTAAAGTACATCATTAGCCCTCCTTTTTGGACTAGCTTCGCCCCGCGGCCTATCGCGCGGCAACAACTATAATAGCGGTCAACACCGCTCAGCTAGTGTATTATAAAAACCAGATTTTCCCCCCTCTGGCCCAGAACCTGGGTATGCCCACGATTAAGAATATAATGTCACTACATTTTTGCACCTACCGCCTCATATTTTTATATCACTTCAAAGGTTGGCTAGCAGAGAATGCCCCATGGTATTAAGTTCGCCATTTGTACAGTAAGTGCATTAAGTTAAAACATATAAATAATACCCCGGGTATCGTAAGAGTAGGAGTAGGTAGTAGAGTAAGAGCCTCCTAAGGGAGCAAATTATACATTATAACTTTACAGCAGAGATAAGCAGAACTCGATACAAACCCTTTACCAATCCGCCTGACCAGCGAGGTATAAGTAGGCCAAAACTTCTTTCTTTCTTTATCAAGAGAGGCCCTCATTAGATTATTGAAGGCTGTTGATGTGATGATAACGACATGATGAATTTAGAATGATAAAATAAGATTTTTTTTCATCACTATACATGGATTCCAAATTAAGATACCCAAAAAAATAGATAATTTAGTTCCCAATCGAGGTGTGTGCGTATAATTTGCATGACAAAGAGATGAATTAATTAATATAAAGATTCTAGTTCCCACGCGGCCCATATTCGTCCAATGATAAATTTGAGTAAATTGTCATATTTCTCATATGGAGTCCATTATCGTATTTATGGTTTCGCACATACTAACCTTCAGAAGCTATTATCGCATGGTGGTTATAAAACAGCCATAAATTTTTAACAATTTTCATATGTCATTGTTTGTAAACATTACGTAATGGTTACGATATCTGTCAACAAAAAAATCCTTTAGATCAGAAATATATCTTGGTTTAAGTATAGCCGAACTATATAACCTTGAAATATAAAAATATAGTAAAGTTCTAAGCTTGTAAATAATTATATGTACCTAGACTACAAAAGAAATACTCTCCTTCTGACGCAGTCGGATAAAAATTGGACTGATTTACGCATCTTCTTCTTCTTTTCGTTTCTTTGTGTTGACTTGTGTTGTAATTAATTCATCTATTTATATTTATGAAGACTGGATAAATATGAGCAAGCATACTATTGCGAAACCCTCAAATACACAAACTCCTCTTATATTAAAATTTTGAATTTTAATTATATTAATTTTTTTAATATTTTTAGTATTTGCAGTGGAAAGAGATTTGAGGGTTGGACGAAATACATATTCGTACTATGTAGGTCCGTCATTTTCCTTTTGGGTTCTGGACAAGCGAGTAGACGTATCGCCTGATGGTAAGCGAATAGTGTAAGTATAATTTGCATAACAAAGAAATGAAGTAATTTAGTAAAAGGATCCATTCCGTTATTTAAAAATATATATAAATTACCAAAGTTTTAATAGCAATTTCGCTTTACATTTTGTTCTTTCTATTTTTTTTTTGATTTCTTACCTACCCACATCGTTTAATGATTTTAATGCGGCGTTTCATTGTTTTAGACATTTATTATTTCTAGAATCGTTCTCTTTTATGACAGTCTTTGCAAGTAACTTGTTCTAATGTTTTAAAACAAGAATAAACAGTAAAATAGGTTAGTGTTACAAAGCTGGACGTGAATCGCCATATCACAGAGAGGCACAATAGGCCAACGCAACAGTTGTAAAAATAATTGCTTTTCTAAGGATCTCGCTTCGTTTAACTATGAACGGTTATTAGGGCTTGGTGCAAGCAACAAGATGAAGGAGAGAGCAATAATTTTTTTTTAATTAATTGAATTTTAATCCAAATGTAATACATTCTATTTGAAATTTGAGAAAATATTCCTTTGAGAAAATGTTCCTTGACAATACTTAAGTTTTTCCAGGTTTTTATGTTGACATCTATTATTATTAACTAGTCAGAATGATTCCTATATTAAAATCAAAGATCTCGTTAATCTGTTTCTAAACCTTCAACCCAAAATTCTGTAGCCTCTACATTTGTTGTTAATCTATATTATCATCATCACAATTAGCCTATCGCAGTCCACTGCTAGACATAGGCCTTTCTAATTGCACGTCACTTAGTTCGGTAGTAGTTAGTCTATATAGTTATCCTTAAATATAAGGACTAGGCCTTTAGTAGTGCTGCAATCTCCCATCCTTTCTATTTTATAGGATCAAACTGATAAGGTACAGAATTGCACTGCTAATAGGCAGCCATAGTGACTGAATTGAACTAAAACTTTAATGACAACAAAAGTCGAGTTTATAAAGTTACTGGCTCGTGACTTTTGCTTTGTTATTTTTCTACAACACAATTGTCATATTAATAACAGTCGATGATTGATAACGAAAGATCTCAACTTAAAGATCTTAAGCTGTTTCAAGTTTTAATGAAAATTTTGTTACATAAACTGCTTATGCTAAAACGCCTCCTAAAAATTTACTAATCTAAATTAACTAAAGCTATCAAACGCAACAAAACTAAAGACTTCATAGTCTACTATTTTTTAGTAAATATTCAATTCGTAACTCAAACCACATACAGTTGCCTTTTTGTGATTTAAATGGATTTCAAAAGCTTGTTGACCAAACCGTAACCCGACGCGTCCTTGAAACTCCACACTGCTGTGTTTGTCACGAAACCAATTTTGGTTCTCGACACACTGGAAATTCAATATTAGCTCTTCATTGCCCATTGTTTTCTTTCGTACTTGGTTATTGTACACTTTGCCTCGACCGGTATTTCAAGTTTAAACTTACACTGGTTTAGATCGTTGTTTTATTAACAAATGTTTTAGGCGATTTTTAAACTTTAATTCAACTTGAGCGGAATTCACATTCATTCGTTCTCTTATTTTTTTCCCCTTTATTTTAGATCTGCAATCAGTCGTCTAGACTATAATCAGCTGCGTTGCAAGAGTTTGGGGCTTGGAGAGATAGAGCTACTGCTCCATGTCAGTGAGGCAGCAGATCAGCTCTCCAAGTTCTCTAAAATAAATAATCTAATACTTTATTCTATAAAGTATTAGAATGGTTCTTGTTCTATTGTGGAAGGGTTTGTTGTAAACCAAACAGCTGCAACCCTGTTAAGCACCAGTTTAAGCAGTATCATTTGTAGCCAACATCATGATATTTTAACCCTTCAGGCATTGAAATAGGTAAATGGTGGGTGGAAATCGAATATCAATATAGAAACAGTTCTATGCATTAAAATATGTGATTATGTGGTTTTCCTTACGCAGACGTTATACATGTGAGAGATGCAAAAAAGGCTATCGTTTAATCTAATATCTAACACTGTTTTTTAACGAAACGCTGTATGTAAAATAGTGTTTGTTATCGCACTCCTTCGAAACGGCTGGACCTACTTATATGAAGTTTTTGGTGTATATTTGGCAGGTCCAAGAATAGATCTTAGGATATCCTCTAAGGTGACAGTGGCGGTTTTCTCCATTAATATATAATAAATTTGTATTGCATGCTGTTTGCCAATCACGACAGTTGCAATTGTAGTTGCAGCTTAATAAAATTCATCGCTATTACAAAGTAGTGAAAATGTATGTTTACATAAAATAATCTAAATGTAAATGCTGCAATAATCATAAAATACGTAAACGTACGAAAGTAGGAATATTCCAAGGAACGTTTTTGTAAAAATAAAATCTGCAAATTGTTGACCGTGACCACTGACAAATGTTCAAAACAGACATTTGTGTACACTATTTCAAACAGTTTATTTCTAGAGGTACCTACACAATCATGTTTTATTGCATTTTGTGGACCATCTTGAAAAAGATGTTGATTTTTCAACGTCTTTAAATTTAATATTACGTGGACATACAATGTTCAATAATTCGGAAGAGATAGCAAGTTTGGATTACTTAGAATTGTTTTGATTCTTTCTCATACATACTTAAACCCAAGACAAGAATTTGTAGACATGTAATATGCGAAGCGTGGCTCTCCCACGTTAAGGATAAGGTATCGTAGAATATATATCTTCAACCTAGAATCTCTATTTTTTTCAATGGAATTGTTGTAGTTTATCATGTACCAGCTAATTTCGGAAGCTGTGCTCTCACGATTATTTCTTCATGGTAAAACTTATAGAAAATAACAATTATCCATACCTTTTCAGGTTTTCTGTTGGTAAAAGAGTTTTTAAAATCGTTTCAATATGTCTAGAGAATACCCCCAGAGCCTCAAAAAACTTTACCTTCTATAATTAGTATGAATGAGCAGACCTGTAAGCTAATTCTGGAACCATAGCGATGCAGTGCCATTTCAGTTCCTCAGGACTCATTCTCTTCATCTTGGAGAACGACTGGTAGTGCATCTTTCTTAAGTCGCCACCCCAACGCCATGACTGTGCTCCGTAGTCGTAAATGCCGCCTATCCAGCGACTTTCTTTCACTGTTAAAATAATAAATACCTAATGTTATAAGTACTTTTCAAACTTGAACTCTTCAAGATAACCTAACTAAGATTTTACGACACTATTTTGAAATCAATTAAACAACGTGAGTGTCAGATATACAGAGAAGAGATTTAAGCGGTCACCCCTCCGCTTAAGCTGGAAACAAATTATCGGAAGCGACTGACTGCCGTGATCTAGATTATGAATATAATGCAGCTGTTCAAACTATCGGAGGTACGTTGTGGACGTAACCTTAGACTGACCTTGAGCGTTCGCCCGTCCGACTGAAATCAGGCGAGCTAGGTGTTTTTGTCAACCGAAAATATCCGCGGACGGTATGCACGGGGTGCGGGATGAGTAAATATTATTAATAATAATAATTTAGCAAAAAATAAATAAATTGAGCCTCGTTAATTCTCAAATAAAATTTATAACGACGTTCATTTCTCAATAAATGTGGATACACAGTGTGAAATTCACCAAACCCTGTTTTTTCTTTATTTATGTCATGGATTCAAATGCTTCTTTTTATTTTCTTTCTGGGTGGACTATATTAATTAGGCGCCACTAATTCGAGAAAATCCTTACTTTCACTACTCGACGTGTATCTTCGACTATCGTTTTTTGTTTAATAAACATTGGAACGCGTCCGCAAGCAACGTCCTAAAAGACTGTACACACTTATCATTCGCGGCTGTCATCCGTGTCCGTCAGCCGCGTCCGATAATTTGTTGCCAGCTTAACGCGCTCGTTTTGTGGGTTCTATTCTATGGGACAACACTTTGTGTAATCCACAAGTTGTTATTCTGAGTCTTCTTTATGCCCATTTCATGTTTGTTTGTAAGGGTATGGTACAGAATTTGTTTATAATGCGGGAATGTTCTTTTTGATGAAAGAAAATTTAGAATTATTTCTTTTCCTTTTCGTTTCTTTTAGATTTTATTAGAAAATCTTTTATTTAATTTGGATGTGTATAAGATATTTATATTTTTATAAAATAGCGTTTTTTGTTCCCGCTCCATCAGCCGACAGATGGCGTTGTTGTGTAGAATCCTTATTAGTAAAAGTATATATTATTATATATGTTATATATTATTAAAGTAGGAGTCATACCAATGCCAGGCTTAACAAGATGTTTGCGAAGATTTCTGTCCTCCCACCGCGCTGGCACTGTCAGGTTACTGTTCAGATCCTGGAACAAAAAGCATTTCATCAGTTTGATACTTCAAACATAAGTGATGTCAAAGGTGCATAGTTAATGAGATTTTATTATGTTACTTGAAGTAGCATAACCGTGGAAACTATAATATGATTTTAGTGTGGTGCATGCATTTTTTTAATACAACTGCAAAAAGAAAACTTATGGTTGGTATAATTTAACACACTACACTCTAATTTCCAAGTAATTAACATTAAATGAGTTTGTCATTTCAATCTATCAAAAGTATATTTTATGCAATTTTAATTTATTCATAAAATATAATTCACACCGAAAAATAAATTTTAATTTAAGAATAAGATATATATACCTATATAGAATTTTTCATAATTTCAGTGTATTTTAACGAAGAATAGAAATAAGTACAAATATTAAAAGCAGTATAAAACCTTTCGTATGGCCGGAATGATGACAACAATAAAATGGTTGGGTCGAATTTATGGCTATAACGACGGCCTAGATTTTCTCCTACGAGGTTATTATTATTATTATAGTTAAGTGTAGCACTAAAGAGCTTTATTGCGTTTATCATAAGAGTTATCTTATCACTGATATATATATATTGGTTGGATGCGAAATTGAAGAAATTATGTTTCATGCCTATTTACTAAAATTCTTCGGAAGTATGAACATTAATGGTTGGTAATTTTCGAATATAAGTGACGAGAAGTTTCAAAGCACAAATATAAAAGTATCAGATTTATTTGAGTTCTTTATATTTTATAGTTGTATGTGTGCTCACCCAGCTAACCGCGTGTAAGTATTGGATAAGCATTTTTTTGGTATTTTTTAGTTCTCCGTAACAGGACCGAGCTCATTGTCGTGGGCCGCGCACGATTCCACACATTATATTACTGAGAATTTCTGACCAACTCCACAAATTTGAAGCTTAATTTCCTCAAGTATATTATTGCCAATTTATATTCCGTCCACTTCCTTCAGCATAAACTGATATAAGTATCTTTCCACAGAATCCATTAAAGATCTATTCGTATGATGTTGTTTACCTGGAGTACATGCAATATGTGGTTTCCCTTCATATGTTACATCAAACATCATCTTTGCTGCTCTTGGCTTCAGAATGCAAGACAGTGGTATTTCCAAAGGCGTGGCAGGAAACCAATCTGACATCACCTTTGTATCCAACCTGTTAATTTGTAATGAGTGACGATGTCTTGTATCTTTCATCTATATGCTTATTGCTTTGAGTTTAATATTCATGACAAGTTGTGCAATACAACCGATGCTTCACGCATTTTAAGTACGAGTGTGTGTTGATCCTGGAAATGTTATATGATCATATGTTCTATGCCACAGGGACTCCTAAATATTATTTTGGCATTCAGCTTGCGAAATGGTTTTTAACCGACTGCGAAAAAAGGTCGATTATCATTTTCGAGTGTAAATATGTTTCTTTGGTACGCCCTAGAGCCCAAACGGCTTGTCTCAATTTTATGTGAGTGGTATGAATTGATTTGTCTTAGTCGAAAGAGTGCCACCGGGTATATCGAAATTAAAAAAAATAATATTAAGGATTTTTTGGCACCAAAAAGAAATATCAAAAAAAATATGTTTTCAAAATCGAGTGTGGTATTAAATTAAAGAAAAATTTTAACGGTGATTACGAATACGTATATAACTTATATGTTTTATTTAAAAAACTGAATTTAATAAAGATGACAGATATTGATGCAGTCGGATCTTTTTTATAATTTTCCTTGTTTAGTATTTGCTGGATGACGTTAATGATTTAGTATTATTAGGGATTGATTTTAGGTATCTATATATATAGGAGTATGGGTAACATCAAGACTTGAAGTATCAGAAACGGTTAACAAAAGGTTCTAAGAAAATGTATTTTATTTTCACTAAGTGTAGGAGCAGTGTAGCGGCAGTTTTGTACGACTTCATTGTTTTAAATAAGCGAATAAGATGTTAGAAGATGCAAATGCGTAGATGTAGTATAAGAGCCGGTGAAGGTCTACTAACACCCATCTGACAAACAAATCAAACTTTTTTTTTAAATTGTATTAATTAATAAACACATCTGTGATAGCTTGCCTATCGAAAAACTGTCATGACTATTTCCAAAATTTTATTAATTTTATACAATTTTTTTTCATCATTTGAAAATTAACATTTGGGACTTAATTTAGTGATATATCAGCACTAAATTAAGTCCCAAATGTTAATTTTCTATGTAGAGAATATGCCTAAGTAGGTACGCTTACTTAGTTCTATATAGCTTCCTGGCAACAGTCAGTAAAAAATAGACTATCGTGCAAAGCCAAAGGAAAAAAAATAGTCATGACAGTTTTTCGATAGACAAGCCCTTAAAGATGTTTTTATTACGAAAATTACAATTTAAAAAAAAATGTTTGAACTGGTTATCTGATGGGTGTAAGTCGATATTCACTGGCTCTTAGACCAATACTATAAATCGTAGTAGCTACTACTGGTAGCTAGTATGGCAATAAAACAATCAAAATAGATGACATTCTAGACTTTTGCTTGTCCACGAAGAAACCCTGGAAAGAAGCATACCATACCATCTCGAAAGTAATGTAAACGAATATTACTTCCGGCAAATTCTATTCACATTCTTCTTAATCTGTCGAACTAAATATATTTTTTAAATAGGTTTGACCCTACAACCAAATTATTTATTCCTTGCTAAGTTGTTGGGTCTCTGGTGCTCCTATCTCTCTTTCACTGTGGTAGTAGTAGTTCAATGTCTTTTTCATTACTTCTTATAGTACACTACATTAATAAAATTATCAAATAATTTCTATCTGATTAATAAGATCAGCGGTAACCATAAACTTAAACTACAGTTCGGTTTTAAACCAATATCGGTATGTTTTTTTCACCCATAATACAGGGTGAGTAAGAAGCTACTCTGTGTTTTAAAAGCATTGGGTACATTTGTTTTCCTTTCAAACAGATTTGACAAGTAATTCAACAGATTATTTTAACACGTGTTATCGTGTATTAAATACTTGCAGTCTTTTACTAAACTAATTATTATTATTTTTATGGTATAGGAGGTAAACGAGCAGATGTATCGCCTGATGGCAAGCGATTACCGCCGCCCATGGACACCTGCAACACCAGAGGCGTCACTAATGCATTGCCGACCTTTTAAGAAGGAGTACGCTCTTTTCTTGACGGTTTGAAATTACTTGATCATCTTAATAATGTAGTGTACTATAAGAGTAATGAAAAGACATTGAAATGTGCAAAATAAATTTAAAGAATAAATGTTTTGTTAAAGTAGATGTTATCTATATTGCATTATGTGTGCATAAACATACACTTTTATTTCACGACACGTGTTTACGTATACCAAGTGATATGGTAACGATCTCAATTGCCTTGACTTGTCAACGTGTTTGATTAAGCGTGAGTGATTGCGTATTTAACCCAAATCTCGCAGATTATAGATAGATTTAATAAGAATAAGACCTGTATTATGTCTGGTTTAGAAAAACGTACGCACAGCAAGGCATTTTTTTATCACTACGTCATCCCAGGAATAATAGACACATGTGCATAGCTTTTTGGAGCGATTTAGTATGAAGATTAAAATACATAATGAATGATGATTTTTTGTAAATTAATCTCAACCATCTGCACGATTAGGTCGACTGGACCGGAGTGATCCAGACAGCCTGCCAACACTGTATTTCACCGAGGGAGTAATGATACTCCCCTACCCCGTCCCCATCCCCCAACGGCAACGCACTTTTGACTGGGGTTGTGGGTGTCCATGGGCATCCATCCATCGTAAACATAGGGCATCTTAAAAAAAAACCATATACATCATCATATCATTAATCCATCCCAGTCCACTGTTGTAAATTGGCCTCTCCAGTTGCTCACCACTTGGGTCGATTCTCGGCATCAGTTACATATATACATGTAATTACTTTTGACCCGGCTGACTCAGAAGTATAGTTCAAAAAACTTTTATACTTCTGAAAAGTAGCATCTCTCTAGATAAGAAATATACGTGCTTTCCGTGTAACGGGGTACTATACCACAGTGGAAATTTACAGCTTCTTGTAGCATATTATTTTTTTATGTGGGAGCATATTTGAATGTGTTTATGACTACTACGTATATAATAATTTACAACAATTGTAAATTGAAATGTAAAAAATATAAGTTTTTATTTGCTAGTTGAGTCACGCTGATTTAAACACGAACGGGCCGGCTAGACCAGGGCGGTACTAACCTCTCACAGAATACCAATTTAAAATGACAGATTTCGTGATGCAGAAGTCACCATGCTGCATTGTTGTATTGTGTGCATTTGCAATGAGTATGGTGACCACCAGCCTTGGGTTCTGCTCATAATTTCAGTTAGGTAAACTCATTTAAAAAAGAAATGGTGCGCTGAAGGAAGACCTGGTGAAAGTTGTGAGAAGCCATTGGATGCGGTCTGTGGGCAACACATAACCCGTAGTTGTGAAAAACCTTGGGGTAAGCCTATGTTCAGTAGTGGACGTCTTTTAACTGAGATGATGTTTTTTGTTTGTATCTTACTGTTTTTCATTTCTGAAACATTGAATAGCTTCAAATACTTTTAAAAATTACTAATCTGTAAGAATATATATGTGGTAACCCGTTTTTATTATTGTGCTGTTTTCTCATGTGTTTTGTATGTTTAGTTTAAATTTTTGCGCTTATATATCGACAGTATCAAAAGATTTATAGCGTTTGGTATATTATTTGTTTTCCGAACTTCTATTCAATCCCTTAGATATAATAACGGATGTTTTATCCAAACTGTTTATTTTCATAACAGTCCTCGGTACAATTTATGTTAAAAGTTATTATTTTTAAACAGCTACGTAAATGTGTTTGTTTTCATAAAAATAACTGATTGAAGGGATTTGGGAATTTGTCTATTTGTTACTTTTGCATGAAGGTCATGGTAGTTAAATAGTTACTATGTTAAAATATTACGTAAAATTTAATAGTACACATAAAAGATTCACATGTACGCAGAACATTAAAAAATGTAAAGTTTTATGCCAGTCGGACAATTGGCAGTGAGAGAGTTCATTCTTCTTGATTTTAATTGTGATTGTGTAAATTGAATTTCAATTTCTTATGAGAATCAATATCTATACTCTATTTGCAGTTAATTTCTGATCCCATAAAGAAGCTATTACATAAATAGACACATATTCATACTTAAACGGAATAACGGAATATAAGCCGATAAAGAACAAATGATCCTGCTGTTCGTACACACTCTCATGTTTATAAGGCGATATCTGACTAATTTTGGGATCGATCCGGCTTTGGTTTTATCACCGAGTGTAGCGATCAATAAAGTCAGTGGGAAACATCACACCCTGATGATTGACAGCAATATTCTTGAAGCTCTAAAACTAGTATCCCCATGCAACACATACGTGGAAATATCCAGTACTGTGGACATAGACCTCTCCTAAAAAGGAGAATTTGGCCTTCTCTACGCTAGATAAACATCGGGTTGGATACAGGTTCTCCTTTCTCTGCAGTACTCTTATCCTATGTAGTTTGCAGCCTTAGTCGGCTCTCACCTAGGAGACGAAGCGTGGTGACACTCGGTCTTCTTGTTTGTCACACACATACATTTATAAAATGTATAAAAAAACAGTATTTGTCAGGTAATTTCGTTTTTGTTACTCTAAGTGCGGTGGTAAGTAAGGTACGTCCCCGTCTTGTCATAAACCCAGTTTGCCAAAATCATGCGTGAAGTCATAGCAGTGTTTATTGTCAATTGCCCCAGATAGCAAGCACTAACTATCGGAGACACAGTCCGCATTGCGGCGCTCTCTCATCTATTATTATTCTAAGAACATGCTGTATACCGTGTAGTCTAGAGTGAATGGAGATTTACCGTTCACTTTAGTGTTCTTTTGTTCTAAAGCTTTCATATATATGTGATTATGCTAAGTGTATTGCTTAATATAAAATACGAATGAGATTTTGTTTTTTTTTGTTATTTAGGGCGTTTTGTAGGCTTATTTGTTTGTAAGTTTTTGCAACGATTTTAGTTAAGTGAAAAATATAGAGTGTTAAAAAAATGTCATTTAAGGGCGTCGGTTCGTATCCTACTTCGAAAACATATTGTAGTTAAGTTTTGTTTGAAACTTACTGCTTTTAACCCTTGGCATTGTGTGTTAAAATTATAACAAGTATCTACAATGGGTTCACGACATTGGTTAAGAATGAACAATCAATAGTGAAAGTGAATTGCTTCAGCACAAATGGTCGGCTCAACCGGAGTTATACGATGGTCTCAGTTCACTTTAGTCAGGGAAAACTATTGTTTAGGAACAAGTACCGTGTACTTCCAAAACAAAGGGAAGATCTCCGACGAAGAACAACTCGGAAATCGGCGCGGTAACTTCGTGGAGTAAAAAAAGTATAGACTGATAGTGTGGGTCATCTTGTTGTATTCGTTGCATTGGCAAAGAGTATGATAGCCCCATTCTTGGATTTATTTATGCTTTAACTTCAGCAAACTCTAAAATAAATAAATACAATATCGTTGCTTGTACCGACTCTTGTATAAATATCAAGTAATCATTGCTCTTAGTAATATTTATATGTGAAGCTATGAAACCCATGATGTCACCTTTAATAGACCTAGTCCATAATCCTAGCTCCTAATCCATAGCTTTGGCAATTATTTCAGATATTTCGGCCAAGGTTGTTTTTATGTAGTAATAAAATGTCATGTTGAGAATACTGTACTTTTCATATATATATATACTAGCCTTAGGGAATACTCCTAGGGTTAATAAAATTTGCTAATAGATCCTTCATGCTTTGAATTTATCCCATGACTTTGATTGATGCATAAAATATTAAAATAATTTTAATTAGACCACCCGTTTATTTAATAAATACTAGAAAGAAAAGAAAAAGAAGAGAAAAGAAAATATAAGAGAGAAAAGAAAATATAAGAGAGAAAAGAAAACAAAGAAGAGAAGAGAAAAGACACCTTATAAAACGTATACTATTTAAATCACCACTCACAATTTTAATTTTGGGACAAAATACCTATCCACGAAAGCAGTTTCCTCCATGCCAAATATTTGCAAAACTGATCCAGACGTTTACATTAGTGTGCAAATCGTTCAAGAATAGTAAAATCGAGTTAGTCATATGATTAAAAACAGTTTGTTCATTTTATAAAATTAAATAAATAATGACTAACACTCGTTAACCGCTCTCAAACATCTAAATTATTTAGGCGATGTATCACATAGCAACAGAGCAGAACGGGCAATAAAAGAAATGGAAGCAAACCCATAATTTAAACATAAACGCCTCTTGTTTTAGCTGCAAGCGCAGTTTAGATCACAAAGAAGAGAATTAGAGTACTGAGGCCAATCCTTGACCTTTTTGGAATTGTTCCAAGTCAAATGTAGACTAATGTTTATGTGAGATTTGCTAGAACCGCGTGTGATTCTTTTTATCTGGTAATTGAGAGATTTATAATCGTATAAGTATTATCACTTCGGTCGGAATATATTTGAATCTTATCCATACTAAAATAATATTAGAATTTCGAAAGTAACTATGTCTGACTATCTGTTAAGCTTTCATGTCTAACCAGCGGAACCAGTTTGGATGAATTACAACAAAGAGATAGATTGGACTTTAGGGAAGGCCATAGGCTACTTAACCGAACTAAACACGGGCGGAACCGCAGAGAAAAGCTAGTTTAAAACCAGAGGGGTGAATGAAACAGATGGGTGACTCGACGGTAAGTGACGTGACGATTATGGGCGCATATAACTCAAGGGACACTGGCCTGGCAGATACGTGTCGCTACTCTTAGTTACCACCCTCCCCCCCTTTGGAGTGTATTTTTTTCATATAAATCTTGTGTGGCGGGAGACCACAAACGCCTATGAAAGGGACACAAATAGCACCCAGACTCAGAACAACCATTTGTGGATCACGAACGCCACCATTGTAATTCTTCTTTCTTGGCTCTTCTACGGTTTGCGATGAAGGGGAAAATATTTATCCAAGTTTAATAAATCTTATTGCAAAGCCTTTTAACTCCATAGGGATCATTATTATTTAGACACTTCTGTAATTAGTAATAAAATTCAAGCTGATTGAATTACATGTTTTGAGTCTTTCTTGGTAACAACTTCTCGGAAATAATGATAACTAAAGTGGTCAAAAAATAATTAAATTAATAACTTTAAGTACTTTAAGATAAAATATTCATTTATTAAAAAATGTATGTATGTTCGGTTCTCGACAAAGAATTTGAGATTAACAAAATAATCGTAATAAAACAAAAACAATCGCACCGATAACGATGCATTTTTTATAACAGTGTGTGTCACGACACAGCTTTATTGCAAAGCCGCAAGCGATGTTGTCGGGGCTTAAATCTTTGTTTACTGCGCTGATGCGGTAGCCGCTCTCAGCTAGTTTATGCTCAGCAAATGACTTTTCCGTGCTCAATACTGGTGATATGAACGGTAACGTGATATTGTGGCTGGAAATATGGCGTTGTAGAAAATAGCATCAACTTTATTTTCAACGAAAGCGAAGCAGATATAGCCGTGTTTAGTTTCTTTTGTTTTTATGTTGAAATTTATTTCTCTTTAAGTTATTATTTTCCTAAGAAACCCTTTTCAGATAATCCGCCATCTTATAAGTGTTGAATTATTGGAATAATTTCTGGTAAAATAATGCCAGTAGTTAACAGGTAGATGATAGTCATCTAAAGTAGAAATCGTTTTAATTTTACAAACATTATTCTGTAAAAGAAACATGCGTGGTTGGAGAATTTTGACCCAATTTCACAATAAGGTGCAAACCATCTCTATATCATCTTCATCGTCTCTAAATGGCACCATTCTATCATCTATCCTGTCTAAATGGCCAAACCATTAAAGCATGCTCTTTTAACGAAAAGAGCATGCTTTAATGGCTCGATGACTGGTATTGTAGGCCGAAACCTCCTTTCTGAGGAAAGGCCTATGTCTAGCATTAAACTATTAAAAAAATGCTGATGATAATAACTTTTTTGTAAAAAATACTGTTCTTGTATAAGTGGTGGGTCGAAACTCAAGCCAGGCGTGAAATATGTTAGGAAAGCTTATTACTGTTGAGTTCGGAATAAAGGGATACAGACGGAGATATTATTGTTCCTATGTCTTATAAACTTTTTGGTTTAAAATAATTGGATCTTGAATATGTATTTAAGTATTAAGAGGTATTTAAGTGTTTGAGTTTATTTGATATTGGTAAAAGTTACATTTCGTTGAATTTCGTACTTAAAAACTTTTTTCAATATCTGTAAAGTGACTCGGGAGTTATTTGTTTACACAATACGAAACACATGAATTTACTAACTATATTAAATGTAAAGTAATTACAATTATGGGAAACTTTTGAACTTTTTAAGTAATGTTTATGGCATAGTAGGACATTTATCAATTAAAAATTCAATCAAAGTGTCACTTGTTTAAACTATTATTGTAACATGTGATTAGTAATTATTACAATTAAACTTTAATTAAACTTATTTAATTAATTAGTTTTGTATCGCTGTATATACAATTATCAATTAATATAAAATGGTAAGCTTTAATTATTAAATTTATTTATTCAATCGTGCACTTTAGGTGCATTGACGGACTTAATACTTAAGGCATTCTCTACCAGTCAATCTTTCAATCACAAAATGAAATTAAATTAATATCCATTGCCTGATGGAAATAATAAGCAGATTCCAAAAGTGGTGGTCACCATACTCATTGCGAATACAATTAACTGAGTGTGGCAGTGAACTGGTCATTTTAGCCGCAGAACCGTTAAACGGTAGTTTAAACGAGTTGTTGAGTGGAGACCACGTCTCGGCAAACGTAGTGTGGGACGTCCACAGGCCAGGTAGAGTTACGATCCGCGCAAGACAGCTGGCAGGAGCTGGATGCAAGAATTCGAGGATCGAACCAAGTGGCGTGCAACTAAAGAGGCTTATGTCCAGCAGTGGATTGTAATAGGCTGATGACGATGATGAACTGATAATAAGGTTTCAAATCAAAGAAGGACTTGTATCTCAATGGCAACCGCATAGATTAACACATCGAAAAGTTAAGGAATCTTAGTCAGGCGAGTCATTGACGGGTGTCTTAATGCGATGGGACCTTTCGGAGAGCGCGTTAAACCGTCGGTCCTGGTTACAAAGATTGATGATTGATGATGAGATAATTGGAGCTCTAAAAGGTCCATCTTTCTAGTCTTTTGCTAATACTTGCGCTGTGGAGGTTTGATATTAGTCGCACTGGATAAACAATCGAAGTTCTGTCGTATCGTAGTAGACTTAAAGCCGTGTTAGCCGTGACCACTCCTTGACCGTCAGCGCCGTCAAACAAATTATATGAAGTTCTAGGAATCGATTTTGAATAACGGGTAGCTGTTAGCGCGGACGGTGGCCGGCGCCGACAGCTCAGCGTCGCGTTTCAGCGCCGCGTAGCGTTTGGCATTGACCATCGCTCGCCTCTGTCTTCAGAGAGCGTTTTAGTGCCGTGCGTGTACAGACAAGTCGAAACGTGATATGGACACTAGTCGTGTGATCGACGAATTACGCCTGAGAAAGAATTTGTGGCATACATCCAATGCTCTCTATAGAAATAAAGACGCAAGAAACAAATCCTGGGAGGATATTTTCATTACATTTTTCGAAAATGTTTCATTATAACGTAACAAATTCTCCCGCGACGGTTTTCTGCTCAATCAATGGACGAACAAGAAATCAACCTCGGTGTTTTTTCTTTCTTTTATCGAAGCACCATTGCGTCTGTTTACGTCTGTACTCCGCGGCGATCAGCACTATACTGAAACGTTTTGCGCTCACCCTCAGTGCTGTCAGGCTAGCGCTTACCTGTCAGCGCCAATGGTCAACGTTACTCTAAAACCATTCTTAAGGCTAGGAGCAAAATGGCGTATATCATGCTACAAAGACCAACGATCCCTAAACAAAACGAACCTACGTAGAAAGTTATATTTATTGAGTTTGACCTTTATGTAAAAGCTATGTATCACTTGATTAGAACCCTTGTTCAAAACTTTGTATGGGTACAAAACTATGAAGATAAATATTGGCCCATAGGCCTATGTTTGAGTACCTGAGGGCTAGGGTTAAACTATTGTTATTATTAGGAAATATGTGCGTTACATAAGTAATTGGTATTGACTATTCAATAGTTTTCTAACCCTATTTCTGTTTTATTTAATTATAACTTTCTAAATTGATATTATTAGGAGTATTAAAACAAAAGCTTGCAATCTAGTTATTGTAGATTGGAACTCCACTCAGCACGAAAGTGAACCAATCGTACAGTCGTATTTGTGTCTTGTATGTGTGTTTGTATTGATCAGAAGAGCTATGAAAGTGGTATATATGATAACAACAAGATATTTCTCACTTACTACAAACAAATCTACACAGACAGCATGAAATTATTGTATGAAATTTGGTACCTATCCTGTGCGAACACAATAATCGGTTTTCTTTAATTTCTTTTCCTGGCAATTTATTACACATGTTTATACACGTGCAACAAATTCAAGACAGTGAATATCTGTCATGTTAATGTCGTTAATTTACGGAGTTGATTTATTTGTTTCATTATATTCATTTCAGGGAAATTTACATGATAACAGATTATAGATGATATCATATTGAACCGAAATGGAGGAATAATTTATGTATATTAATACGTGAAGCAAAAACTTTGTATCCCTATTACATAAAATCTTGCGAACGGACCAGTATCCTACGAAAAATTAGATTATTTTGGAATTCTCATTAAACCTTCGAACAAAACGAGTTCTGTCCTATTATTTTTAATTCTATTTTAACCATTATAAATTAATTACTTTTATTTAAAAACTTACGATTATAATGTCAACAGGTGCCTACTAGCATTTATCACAACCGCAAACGCGCGGTTTTTATAACACATATTAAAAATCTAAATCTGTCCGCCATCTTGTGAATCCATCGATTTGTTATTATTGTTTTAAGATATTTTACTGAAGTTTTTATCTTTTGTAAACGATTTGTTTTAAGATCATAATTCAGTAAAGTATGACTTCGTTTATTACATTTTTTAATGGTCAATGATATTGCCTAAAGCTTTTTATTGAGGCTCGACAGAAGTATGAAACTGCTATTAGGTTTATTGCGTGTTTTTGGTTTGTTATACACATCGTTACGTGAAATTTATTGCTTATAAGTTGTATTTGTACTGTGTAGTAAAAGTTTAAGACTCGTGATAGCTATTTTGGATTACAATTACTGTTGTGAATTTCCTATTCTTGAGAGCTTTTATGTGCATTTACATTTTCCTGAGAACTTTTTTCTTTTTTAAAAAATCTGGAATTTTTGAAAATGGCTTTTGCTAGTTCCACCATAACCTAATCATATAAACATTGAAAAAAACAAGGAAACATAATTTTAAAGTAAATAATCTACTCTTGTAAAAGTATCAACATATTGTCGGTATTTTTAAGAGTGCATACAGCATTTTAGCCTCACGCAACGTAGGTCTTGATAAGATTCTAATAAACGCACTTAGATCTAAATTAATTATGTTTAATTCTCTAACTATTCTATTTGATTCAGCTTCGTTCTTGACATATTCCATTCAATGATGATGTACATCCTTAATCTGTTCACAAATTTGGTATCACGGCCTAGGTCTTTTAGAACAATTTTACCTTAGTAACAAAGTTAAACTGTCGTTTGCCTCTGGCACTATGCTTACCTGCAAAAGATGAAATAAACATTACATTAAAATAAAAACAAGGATTATTCATTTATATGAATGAGGTATATCTAAACATTTAGTTTTTTGGGAGGAGTTAGAAATGATATCTAAGTTAAACTATATGGGCCTCTGGTATCTACACTCACGTGGTTTCGGTTTTCTGTTAGGCCGTGGTATCTGATATGGTATCGTATACTTTGGTCAAGCCAGCCCATTCATGCCATAGCAAGACTTTCCCATGGATTCCCCTTAATTTTAACCAAACAAATGTACTCAGAATATAATAATCTGCTCTAAATTATCATGATTCTAGACTTTCATGTGCCTTTTTACCACTCGTTCATTTTCCCAATTTATGTTTATTTATTTATATAACTAAATACAAGGACAAATTCAAAAATTAGTGCCTCTGGTTGCGCGGTTCCAATGAAGAATAACTGTATCTTTTAAAAATAAAGATTAACAGTATCTTATTTAAATTTCGACTATTTTATTTAAGATATTCAACACTTAAAATCAATTGACACCCTGCCTACACTTCAGCCTATTACGTAAGTGAGAATAAAAATAATATTATAGTTGGCCCACCGTAGGCGTTCAATAATTCTTTCTAATTCCTTCGGTGTAAGCAAATTATAAACTTGCAAAATTTACAATATTTACATATTTTCGACAGAAAAATATACGACGCCATTAAACATTTACCATCGTAGATATATACTAATGTGACTATTAAGATAAAGCACTTATTAAAAACCGAAAGCGGTGTTTTAGTACTTGATTTATGTCGCGTATAAGTGAAGATATTGTTGTGTGCCTCGAGACGATATGGGCGGGCGAAATGTTCATCAATTTGATCGTTTCCTTGTTTTGACAGTTTAATTCTTGTGCGGCACGTGTAGTGTGAAATAGTCCCACTACAACAGTGGTAAAGGCAGACTACACGCTGTCGATTTTCTATTCTGTTCTGTTCTAAGAAATACTTTTTAACAGATTCTGTTCTTTTATGCCTAATACAATAATGAAAAATAGGTTTTGATTACCGAGTTATGTAGTTATTGGCCTCGCATCTATGTTTATTTTTCTTCATTGCGTATATATTAAAAAATAATATATAAAATGAGTCACAAAATACATATATACCTACAACAATTGTCAGTCTTATCGCTCACGGCGATCTCTTCCAGACAACCATATTATGAAGAGATGTGTAAAAATTTTGGGTAGTTAACACAATAATAACACATTTATTACAATGAGATTAAAAAAAACAATAGATATACCTGCATAAATACACACTCATTCACCTTATACATGTATTATTACACAAATATACATAAACCTACACAAATACATATCAATATATAACAAATATACAGATCTATATGTATCCTATTCAAAACAAAACTGAAAGTATACACTATGAGAAGTAGTAATCCTTCCTTGATTTTTCTTTGAATTAAAATCGTGAGGGATGTAAAGAAGAAAAAGAAGTAGAAGAAAAATCTTTTTTCGAAAGTTTATGGAAGTTGAAAGCTTGCAAGTTAAGAAGTTTATTCTAAGAACTGAGACAGATAAAACAGGTCTGATATAGTTGTTAAATCATAGCAAACATCGAGAGACAGGAATACTTAAGTTTAGCAATAAACATTCCTCTCTACTTGCAATATGTATAGATCTATTCCTAAAATAAGAATTGGGAGTGCATGAGTCACTGTAGGATTATGAAATATCTTCGTGTGATAAATATTATTTATCTGAAATCGCAGAATATACGAGAGCTTTTCAACTGTCACGGCTTGTAATGCGAGCTGTCAGCCGAGGTCACAGTTATAATTTCATGCCACGAAAATACACGTATCTGACTGATGTTCTCAAACTATACATCTGTACTAATAAATAAAATTAGAACGTCTATTTGTACTATTAAAATAACTGCTTTTTACTAATGCTTATGTATGTATACACGGTACATATACCAAGATAATATATTTAAATTATTGTTAGTCTGTCTGTTTGTTCCGGCTAATCTCTGAAAAGGCTGGACTGATTTTGATGGGTCTTACTCTAGCAGATTGTAAAAAAGTTATTTTGTTATATGTACAGCATATGCATTTAGTAAGAAATAGTTATTTTAATATTACAAACAGACACTTCAAATTTATTTATTTGTATAGATTGCATCCAACTTTTAGTTTGGTTTACAATTATAGGCTTACTATTTTAGATAGATAGATAGAAAACTCTTAGTTTGCACACTATAATATTATAGTTAGAAGAGAGTACATAAAATGTGAGACGGAGTGTACAAAGGGCGGTCTTATTGCCAAAAGCAATATCTTTCAGGTAACCTTTAGATCACTTCGATTTATAAAAGCAAGATAAGTTGAAATCAAGCACCTAGTGGAATATCAGTAATCAGATACATTAATCAGACATTTTTACCCTGTTATTATTGCGTCAAATCGCAAGCGTGTATCCAGCCTAACACGAACTCAGGTTCACGTCAGTTTGGACTAGACGTCTAGACAGTATGACGTGGTTGTATCTAGATACAACATGATGTAGGATCATTTTCGCGTTAGTAATGTGGCCATTCTTTATATATTTAATATATATATATATATATCTGTACTCACTCAGTTACGACTGCCTCGGTGGCGCAGCGATAGCGCATGTGACTGCTGTTCTTGAGGTCTCGGGTTCGATTACCGGGTCGGATAAAATGTTTGTATGACCTACAAATTTTCGTTTCGGAGTTTGGGTGTTTTCTATGTATGTTATGTATGTATTTACAAAAAATAAAATAATATATATGTATTTATATCAGTTGTCTAGTACCCATAATACAAGCTCTGCTTAGTTTGGGACTAGATGACGATATGTGTTAAATGTCCGGAATAATATAATATAATAATAAGTAAGTAACTGGAGTGATGTTGTCGCTGTGTCTCCCTACAGGACGTCCAAGGTTTGATTCCCAACTTCATCAAAGCTTGCAATTAACCTATTATCCCAAAAGCTTACTCAGCCCTACCCTATTTAAGGTTCTCAACAAGAATCGTTCAAGATGGCGTTGTGTGTTAGATGTCAGAAATATTTATTTATTTATAGCTAACACTTAGCAGATAGGTGTTAATTATCACGATCCAAATTTCTTATACAGATTGATTAGGTTTTATCTAACTATGTATGATGTATTTACTAGCGTTATGGATTTAATTTAGACTAGTTTTTGACAGCGGCTCGGTGCAGCAGTTTAGCCGTGAAAGAATTAAGACAGATGCACAAAGCTGCTTTCGAATTTACAATATTAGTATGAATATGTTATAGTGAACTACGCGCTTTTCAAGGAACTTTCTGCCTCGCACAACAAAACTGTGGAATGAACAGTCGCCTGCGGTATTCTCGGACCAATACGACCATCAAACCTTCAAGAAAAGAGCGTACTCCTTCTTAAAAGACCTGCAACGCCCTTGTGACGCTTCTGGTGTTTCGGGTGTCCATGAGCGGAGGTAATCGCTTACCATCAGGCGATACGTCTGCTCGCTTGCCACCTATATCATAAAAAAAATTTCAACTGGTTTCTTCACCTGGTTAAAGAACTCGAAGTGGTTTTATAGCCTGAGTAGTCTATAGAACCACTTCAATCCCTTACTCTATTGTCTGACAAGACTTACACAAGAGACTGTCAACTATATGGGTGGAATATAGTACAACGCAGTCAAGCGTGTCGCAAAAGTTTGCGTTTGTGACAGAAGATAGGAAGAAGTTTTGAGTTTGTTTGTTTGTTCACAAGGTGCAAATTTACCTTATCTGCGTTGTTAAAGCAAAATAGTGTTCATAAAACTATTTTATTTCTGAAAGAAACCTACAGTTAGAATTACAGTTATATCATATTTTAAGAATATAAACAACAAGTACGACTTTTCGGTTACCATTGCTTTTATAAACAACACTACTTTTGTAAATAACTTTTTGAAATTCTATTCGTGTTTCGTAAAACGAAACCTCGTAACCTCGGAGTTTTTGCAGTTTATTCAATTCACACCAATTCCTATTATACCCATGACCGCCAAATTCCATCACGTAGAACCTATTAATTATTATAAAGAAGCCGAAGCCAAGTTCAGCTAGTTTGGCTGCAGGCCAGCGCAAAACAGCTTTCGCTGCCGAGGGAAGCTTGAGTACTTTATGATATTTTGCACACATATATTTACGAAGTGACGGCATGGTTCGAAAAGTGACACAGATTGCTTTATTTGTGGTTTCCTATAATGACTTATTTTAAAAATGAAACGTGTGAAGTTAATTTGTGGCTTTTTTTATTGCGCGATTACTGCCGCCCATGGACACTCGCAACACCAGAGGCATCACAAGTACGTTGTCAGCCTTTGGGAGATGGGGTTAGGGGTCGGGATGTGGGCTTCTGGTATCCTCGCTGACTCTGTGAAACACAGTGCAAGCACTGTTTCACGCCGGTTTTCTGTGCGGCCATGGGATCACTCCAGTCAAACGTCGAACTTTCCCATTTGGGCCGAAGCGTGGCCCTCCCACGGTAACGCTGAAAGTTAGTGCGTCCTGTTTGGTCCTAATGAAAGCGGTTATTTTTTTAAAAAATTAGATGGATAAAACAATACAAGTTGATCCTAAGCCTGTAGTTTAAGATCAGCAGGAGATTTCAAAGAACTGGAAAATCCAGGATTTAATGTAATTTTTGTTTTAAGTCTAGAAATAGACAAGAGTGGGTTGCACAAAATATACAGTACAGCATCTCACCTTGACTATACTAAAACGATTTTATAAAGATTTTCTGGAATCTCACCTTGAATTAGTGAAAAATGTCTGTATATCTAGTTTCTTAGTATTGGCTGCCCACCGCAAGTACAGCGCATGCATTAAGAACAATATATAACAGTGAATATATTTGCCAACTAGGTTAATCGCGAGATTGTGCAATTACAAGCTTTTTTAGCATTATTATAGTATGAATTAATCCCGACAGCAATTTATGCGACACATGGTTTGTGTCTAATTGATCTCAACATGATTTTAATAAAGAATTGACATTAAATACTAGAAAGCACACACAGAGTGAGAGTCAGGTATGTCAGTCAGTCAGATATGAAAAAAAGGGACGCGTCATTACTTTAAATGCTCGCCAGTATATTAAAATAAATTTTCAAAGACATTCAAAATATCACATAATAACGTTTTTTCACATTTAAAAAGTTTCTATGCAAAATCGATAAAAGCCGAAAATTAACAGATGCTCCTTAAATTATTATAAGAGTAATGAGAACTGCTAAGACGAAATATTTTATAAAAAGATCTTCATATTGTTTACAATTTATGGCAATGCATAATTTCAGATGAAAATTGCTAATATAAAACAGAATTTGAGCCGAGGCGAGTTCGCGCGTTGACGACCATTGGGGTGGGGGTTCTCTCGCTCGGTAAAATGATTGCGGCCATGTTGCGGAATGAGAGCGCGTGGAACTCCGTCGTCTCTTTCTGCGAGCAAGTTATGATTGTGAAGAAGACGGTGGAGCGGACAGGGAGAGGTTTAGAACTCTCTAAGCTCAAGCAAAAGAGGGTCACTGGTGAGGTCATCCCTTATGCTAGCAGAAGCAGGGGACAGTAACGGGAACATCGGGGATGGGGCCATCTATAGCTGTACGCCGGGGTTACAGGTTTTTCCTTTTTAGGGAGCGTTCCGTGCGCTTTCGTGCGCGAGTCCGACTCGCACTTGACCGGTTTTGCCTTTTTTTAACTTAACTCATCTCGAGACATACACTAAGCTGTCAATCCCTACATAGCTCAACAACGCAGACGCATGGACCGACCACTTGTCCCTTTGATGTACTGCCGATGCCGGCTGCCTTTGATCTCACATATCCCTATAAATATCAGCTCTGCTTAGTATTTAATTTAGTTTATTATATTAGCTTTGAAATCATTGAGATGTTTGATTGTAGAAACGATGTGAACGTACATCAAAGATGTATGATGGTGTAATTGCAGAAATATTATGAATGAAACCGAAATATAATGAAAGGTGTGTAGTTTTTTTCCCATTAATGTGGGAAAATAGTTTGGAAAAAGGTATAAATTTCTTAATCTAGGCTTTTATGACCTTTTGTTATTAGTTAAATTGTAAATATTTGAATAATTGTTAAAATGTAAATATTTAAAATATTTTTGTATATCTGTGCCTCTATGCAAATAAAAAAAAATTAAGCATCTGTTTGCAGTTTCAAATTAACAGCTTTACACGAAATGAATATGAAAGTATAATATAGAATACACGTATAAGGCATATATATAAAAACATGATTTTCAAAAATGTTCTGTAATGACTGGACAGATTTTCACCAAACTTTCACTTATAGATAGCTGATAATATATTTTGCGAAGTAACTCAAGTTCCTTATTAGACTAGCTTTACCCCGGGGCGTTACTCGCAGTTGTTGTTGTAAAGGAACAACTGCGGGTAGCAACACGGGGCCTTTTTTAAATAAGCCTACGAAAATAACTCTACGCTGCCTTATGGAAAACATGAGCAGAATCCAAGAGTACTGATCACTATACTCAATTTGAATGCACACCATACAACAATGCAACATGGTGATCCAGCTCATCTAGTTATTGAATATATGTGTGGGATCGGTACCAGAGCTCCTTTGAAGGTTTACTGTGATTCCGTGATATTACACTGGACCCGGCCCATACATGACAAAGTATGGCGTCAGCAGCTCTAATAAGTGTTTACTGACATCAACACTTTGATTATAATACATTCTCATTACCGATTCTACGAAACAAATATCAACCCATCAACCTCCGGCGCCATTTAATCACAATTTATTGCTCTGAGAACCGTTCCTTAACCATGAACCTATTGTGCCCATAAGAGAATGATCTCCATCATGCCACACGCATGTATTGTTGAATAAATTAGCTCCTCAAGCGCAATCAATCATGAACGACCCTTGGACAAATCAAGTCTTCACTGGGGCTAGCGCCGATTATAATTAAGAGTGTCATCTCCTAATTCCTTCAATGAGTTGGCTAATTCTGGAGATCACCTTGGACAATTGATATGGAGTATTGTGACCTATTAAACAAAATTATTCGGTATTTGGCGATGGCGTCAATGGACGCCTCTCTATTTGTAGGGCTATGTAGGTTAGAGTGTGGTCTAAGTGTGTAATTTTACTAGATGTTTGGATAACACATCTTTATCGTAATCATTTATTTCTTCTGTTGTTTAATTTTTATGTTATCAGATGTTGAAATTGAATAAAGAGTTTTTTTTGCGGTACTTTAAATGTATACTAATTTTTTGTACATCTTAACTCGATCATTAATGAAAATAAATGTTCATGATTTTCTAATTTACTTTCGCTTTCTTGTCTTTGCAATGCTAAAGAACATAGCATATATAGCAACAGACATAATATTATATCACCAATAGCAAACTTACAGCACCAATTCGAGCCTATTGACTGAGATATTTCTAGACCGTAAAGTCCTCCAAAGCGTGTTAATGAACCACCATAAGCGAGTGTATATAAAACCATATTGGAAGTAACACAGTACACATAAGGCCTTATAATTTAATCTGTAGCTATCTAAATCATTCTTAGGACTGCCCGAGCCTGTGTCAAAAACAATAAAACAGAACTCAAAAACCTGAAACTGTATGTGTAGTTTAAAATAAGTGAGCAAGGTAGCTTAGTGCGAGACCTTTGGGCGTCTTAAAAACATCCAATGATAAAATTACGTAGCCACACCGTAGTCTTGTCAGTCCCCAACCCGCAATCGGCCAACGTGGGGACATATGCCTTTAACCTTCTTCTGAGGGGATATTATGGGTTGTTGATGAGTTAGGTTATCGGAGCCCAACCCCTATTATAGTAGAGCTTTCCACGCACAGTTATGATTCTTGCTGGTGTCCGGGGTGCAAGGCATTACGGCAGTACTCAGTAGCCGTAATATAACCTATCCGTTTGTCTTCTTCCCTTATACACTAAAAAATAATAATCCATTGGATTTAAATTATCTACTATATCTAACTGCGACGACTTCCGCATACAGCGCAACAAGAAAAACATACTATATCGCCATCTACCGAATAAACATCAAACTATGAAGAAACGAAGGAACTTAAGAAACTACCATTCTTGAATCGCGCAATAGAGGTTCGCACCAATTATCATAAATACAAACATCCCAACATCAACCGTTGGGCAGTGGCCCGCCAGACATGATCATCTCGCCTGGTCGGAGGATCCTCCCTTTGTGTAGGAGGAACATGACACTCGATCCTCCACATAACTAATCTGCATAAAGAAAGAGTCTAAATATAGATTTAATTAAAACGCTTCTCTCTTAATACTTGTGCTGACACAACAACACTTGACAATGCCTTTATTTTGAATGTGCCCGTTATACAGAACGTCCCGGCTCCAATTGACAACTCTGACGTCATCTCTTTTACAAACAAGATAAGGATAATATGTAATGAGATGATAATTATCTATAAAGGATAACCAAGGTAATTTAAAAGTCATTTGATACTTTTGAGTCTTTAGAGGTCTTAGTTACTATTGGCAAATGTCTCTTAATCAGGTAACAGTTTGAGATGTATACATCGGTCACTAGCCAAACAGCTTGTAGATGCGGGTAGTGCTTTCGACTTCGACTGCAATTCACTTTTGGTAGCCATCGCTAGAAGGTGTTTTTTTCTTTAAGAAGCTTCCGACGCAACGAGTCTTCGCGTTCTGTCGTAGAGTGTTTTACAGGAAAAAGTTATTGTTTGAACCTAGACTCGGTGACTTAGAAGGTTATCAAGGAAAAAGCCGGGTGATCTCATAATTGTCGTCAAACTTTCAAACCAATCTGCGTAATATTTTCTTTCTCTGAATTAGAATTAACATAGAACAATGGAATTCGATTCTTAGAAGATTCTGAAAATATTATTCTCAGAACGTAAATAAAAGGATATTTTTAAATTCTGGAGACTATTTTGATGTTAACGTGTTCTAAATTTTAAGGCACCTAATAATATCTAACATGTTCGCAATAAATCTAGAACTGTCATGTTTTATTCAACAGCCTAAACGGTACACCGCTAGAACTGTTAAAGTTGGAATATTTTGATGACATAGTTCTTATTCATACGCGCATAAGGATGATTTTTGAAATGCGATAATTTATCGCAACTATAACAGACAGATCTGAGTTTGCTAATGGGACATTAACATATACTTGACATTAACAGATTTTGAGGTCAAAAAAGAATTTATTTGAAGATGTGTAACGGATGCGTAACAGCTTTCTTTTGTTCGGCAACAATTGTTGAATGTTTAGTGATTAACATCAACAAAGAGAAGAAAATCATTTGGAAGATTGCTATCTGCAATAACCTTAAAATTATATTTTTATCCCTATCAAAATTCTTAGTAATGTAGTTTTTATCAAGAATAAAATGGAAGAAAGAGTAAATCCACGCAATACCAACGTAAAAAGAAGTGTTACAACTAAAGGAACATAGGATAACAATATGAAGAGAAGTTTGTTGGGTTGAAGAATTGAATGATATGGATTGTGACAGAAATTGGTGCCTAAAAGCAAAGGCTAGCTTAGAATACCGACGTTGAAAGACCTCGGCAGGAACAGAAAATAAAAAGTAGGGTCCATACTAAAAATAGCTATAAGATTTTTGTAGTTCAAACTACGAATTATTATATTTCTTTAAGATAAAGTTTAGTATATATTAAATAACATAAAATATCAGGAAGTATATTAAATAAAAGAGTAAACTGTACATAAGTTTATGTGTAAAAACAAATTTTAAGGTCCAGATCAAAAGACCATTTCAGTACATAATAATCTATAATTCATAAAAAAAAATGATACCAATATGTTACCCGTCAACAATAAACACTAAAGTCATTCAGATAAGGTGCAAAATAGCTTATTTTACTCTATCCAAGTAAAATGCACTTTGTAAGTCTCAGTCGGTTGTAATCTTGGATTACAAGAGCATCTTGTCCAAAGTGACATTCGTTGGTATTATCGTGTATAGCCTATTGTAATAGAATTTGATAGACAGCTATGGCTGTCATGTAAATGGGAGAACTTATACTAGGTATTAGACTTGTTTGAATATTAATGAATGACGCATGGCCTGGTATATGTACACCAGGCCTTGCGTCATTACGATATCGTAATAGGGTAGAATCCATGTAGCTTAGTATTATTCAGTTAGTATTTATTCGTAAATTTTATTTAAACCATCTTAAATATATTTATTTGTATACATCTCTTATCTTTCTTTTGCGTATGTATCAAAAAGAAACTCATAAATACTCATAAACAGTTTACCCGCCGTATGTTGAGCTCCTAGACGAAGATTAAAGATTACTAAACTGTTGATGGAAATTTGCGTTTGAAAGTCAAAGATCTAACAGAGTTCAAGGGTATTTTTTATAAAATCGCCACAAATTATTTCAGTGATCCATCTTCTGGTAAAGAACAAAGGAGTTTTGTGCTATTTTGTAAGGGAGACCAGGATTACTTACATACTTCTGACGATTTTTTGTTTGAAATTGCGTTTTACTTGATTCTTTTTGTCCTTTTCTTGGTGGCGGAATACTTCTATTCACATATATAAAAGCAGCAGGGCATTTGGAATTTTAAGTAAATTAGATCTTATTATTCCTACTACGCGTCTCGGCAAACGTAGTGTAGGACGTCCACAGGCCAGGTGGAGCGATGATTTGCGCAAGACGACTGGCAGGAGCTGGATGCGAGAAGCCATAGATCGAACTAAGTGGCGTGAAATTGGAGAGGCCTATGTCCAGCAGTGGACTGCAATAGGCTGATGATGATATTTCATTAATAATTATTAAATGCTATTTTGTAAGGAGACCAGGATTATTTTCATTATAATTATAATTATAATTATAATTCATGTCGAGGCAGGCGCAGCATGATATATATTATGGTACCTATTTTTTATTGAAAGTCTGCATGAATTTTCATATTTTTTTTACTACAATAGTATAGTTACCCCATTACATAAGTTTGAATTTTTTTCACACTTTTGATTTCATTTAATTTATTTTAGTTTTAGTTGATCTCAATTTGCAGTGGATTCACATTAATATAAATGTTATGATTTCATAACCTACTAACTTTTTGCCTTAAACACAGATAGATACCGACGGAACAAGCAATCACTGTCAGTAGAACAATACAATATAGACAATGCTCAGACATAAATAAGCAATAAGAATCGATTGATCGAATCGGACATGTGATCGCCATTGACAGTGTAATCGAATAGGAACCAGATCAAGATCATGGTCGAAAGCAACGATCGTAATTGCATATTATTTGACGGTACAAGATAAAAGAGAAGAGCGGTTAAAACTATTTTAATATAAAAAACTTTGTATAACAAACGTAAAAATGAGAAATGATAAAAGTTGAATTTGTTTTTTAAGTGCTTTTAGCTTAAAATTGTAGAAAATCTGTTTAGACATAATCAAGCTTTTTCCGTTCGTTAAAGAATTTTTTATCGATTGGCATTAAATTTTCTTTTAGGGTGTATTTATGGCCTTTGTATGCATATTGTATATAGCATATTGATTGAAATTATTTAAAATCATTACTATTAAGTTGAAACAACTCAAAGTTGCTATAATAAGGCATTAGTTTTTTTATTTCTGTACTTCAAAAAAGAAATATAAAAGAAGAGAACACGCGTATATTTCATTACTTGTAACTTATAATCAGTCGAATGGAAACAAAATCGATTTCTCGGAACTCATTGCGTTTGTATACAGAAATGTTTACGCTAAATGTTACTAAGGGCCTGGATATATCTTTATCAATGATTGTATTTGTTCAAGTGGAGTGCTAAGAATTTTTTTGATTTGTATTTAATGTGTTTCTATGCTCATTGTTTCATAAACATAAATGTGAAATTGAGTTATTTATAATTGAATGGTATTCGTTAATTAAAGGTATTCCAAAGCTTTTAGAAATTAGAATACATTAACAATAGTAAGATTATGGAAACAATTTTAATTAACTTCCCAAATTAGTTTGAGCTCAGCGTTTAAGTCTACAACAATACAGTTGAACTTTGATTTTTAATGTTGAGCGTCTGCTATCAGACATACGAAAGATTGTTGTCGGAGTTTTCATAGGACTCCAACTGGCTGTAACGATTGCTAAATAGAATAGAATAAATAAATAAATAAACATGTTGAGACATTTTAACACACAACGCCATCTAGTCCCAAACTAAGCAGAGCTTGTACTATGGGTACTAGACAACTGATATTAATACATATATACTTTTTTTGTAAATACATACATATCATACATAGAAAACACCCAAACTCTGAAACAAATATTTGCAGATCATACAAACATTTGGTCCGACTCAGGAATCGAACCCGAGACCTCTTGCACAGCAGTCGCATTCGCTACCACTGCGCCACAGAGGCAGTAAAAAAAAAGAATAGAATAAACTTTATTGTACACCAGTTAAAACAGTTTACATTCAGGAGCATAACAAATTAACTACCATGTACAAATGGTGGCCTTATCTTCCAGGCAACCTTCGGATGGAAAAATTGACTGTAGAAAGTCGAATTCATGGGTAATTTGGTATGAAATTATAAACAAATAAAGAAAATCATGCAATTAAGATAAATAATAATAACAAAAGATTTATGATTACACATTAATACAATCAAATAATTACATAAATATACACAATATCTACACTATTGATATAACATAATGAAAAAAAAAAACTTTTTAGGCAAATCCGAACTTATAAAGATAGGTAATGTTATTTGAGCATTTTTTAGAAAATGGGCAAAGATTTGTCACAGTCGGGCCGACACAGTAAACGACTTATTACATGTTCGTATAGCAATCAGGGTTTAAAGTGCTCTTCGAGGCACAGAGAGGTTTCAATATTGACTACACGGTTGGCCTAGTGGTTTCAGTGGTCGCCACGCCACTTCCTACTGCGCCAAGTGTTGTGGGTTCAAATCCTACATGGGACTTTGTGTGATCCATAAATTGTTGTTCTGGGTGTGCTTTGTGTCCGTTTCATGTATGTTTGTAAAGATCCCCGCGACACAGGAATGTATATTCCTAATGAGGGAGTTGTCTTTTAAAAAAAAAAAAAAAAAAAAAAAATATGTGAAGAATAGTCACATATCATACACTAATCTGGCTTGAATTGCCTTAACATTTTCGTTATCATCATCGTCAATAGTCCGCCGTTGGGTATACCAAGGTTGTTCCGAAACTTGATAGCCAAATACAATGTTTTCTCTCATGAAATTATTTTGGATTGACGGCTAATTTCAAGATGAACCTTCTTTAATCCGTCACTACTTGAGTGCATTATTGAGTGTATTATTATATCTGCAGATATAAATTGAAATTTAATATCAATGAGACTTGATAACCGTGTTAACCACTGACGTCGTTTAGATCGAATTGCATTAAACAGCAACCATCGCGATAAATAATTGTGTGTCTAACGATTGATCATCAATCTGTGATTAAATCGATACAATCGCTTTGGATATTAATCGAGATTTGCTCCGAGAAAGATAATTAAATGTTCTATGCACTGCTACGGTGGTAGCAATCGATTATCATTGCAATAGTCGTATATAAGTTTTGTCCCCCGCTTTGCTAAGAGGGAAAGTGTACTCCAGTTTTCTTCTGATTTATTTCGTCGCGGGTTTTAAGACAGTTTAATTTTTCCTGGGACTTCCCCAAGTGTCATAAATCGGTGTAGTAGTGGGACTTTGCTATTGCTCTTGGTAAACAGGAGTTATAGTGGTGGGCGTGTGGGCGGGATAAGTCCAGTTGTATGAAAGCCTATTTGATTTATATTTAAGTAAAGTTTACAGTTTAGTCGAATTTGATTTACAGTTTAGGATATACGTTGAGTTCTTATTTTATATTTATTAATTTCTATACTAAGACGTGAATCAAATGATTGACATTTTAGTAGAGAAAAAAAGGTTAAAAAAGGGTTGTTGTGAAGTTGTAAATTAGGATTATTTATTTTATAAGGTATAGTAAACTTGGCCATTCCTAGATTTTTGGTTTCGGTTTAACCTTGAACACAATTTTTTACCTAACACAATGTCAATTAATATTTTTAATACGTTATAAAAATATGTATGTTCTTACTTCAAAAGTCAAACTTCGGTCACCGTTTAAAGAGTTTCTAAGCCCTTCACGATATTCAATCTCAGTCTCTTGCCATTCATTATAATCACTTATTTCTGAGGCCATTCCCATTATTAGCATCCATTATGACTAATAAGTATAATAATTATAAAGCTCGTTGAAGTAACGATGTGTCATTCTCAGGCATCATTAAATTCATCATAATTTACGGTCGACTAATGACAAATCAAATTACCGACTAACTGAGGCTTATTTGATTAAGTTCAAGTGGAGGAGAGTGAAATAGCACGCCATTTACCGTGACAAATAGCTTTTCATATTAAGTGTGGGTTAAGTGGGAATTCTGATGAATACATGTGGCGAAGCCGTATCCGACTAGTGTGTGTAGATAGTGGGAGAGCCACGCTTCGGCATGAATGGGCCGGCTCGACCGGAGTGATACCACGGCCTCACAGTAAACCGGTGTGAAACAGCGCTTACGCTGTGTTTCATCGAGTGAGTGAGGATACCGGAGGCCCATACCCCAATCCAACGCCCCCTATCCCTCTCACCATCCATTCCCCCCAGGCCGCCATAGTGTGGGTCACCATGCTGCATTGTTCTTTTTCGCATTGAGGATGGTGACCACCACTCTTGGATTCTGCTGATGCTTTCCATCAGGCAGGGCAGAGTCATTTTAGCGGATTAAATATAAAAGAAAAAAAAATCCTGAAAGTCTATAATAGAAATTTTAAGACGTAAAAAAATTTACTAAAGCAAATCCAACTGCATCATAATTACTGATCCTGGATACCGTAATGAAAGTTCTCATGATGATTAGCATATCATCGTAATAACCTTTATTAAACAATCTGTCAATTCTAACCAAATTAGTTTTTTATTATATGACACCAGTTTCTCGGAGATTGACTTGCTTACTAGCATAGGCCTCCCCTAAAGCTCGCCATAAAATGCGATCTTGTGTTTTACTGAGGTGCACATAGCCCAGTAGTACTCGGAGATTAGAAACAACCATCGAGGATAAGCAACGACGGCGTGGTCAGTACCTGGATGGGTGACCGCTGGTGGCATGTTACCATGAGCATCTTTGTGATTTAGAGGTCGCTTTAGGTAGTCGGTCCCGGTTGTTATCATAGGGTAGCTAGCAAGCGTGAAGCGTAGTTGGAGGCCCTTGGGCGGCTTAAAAACATCCAACGGTAAGACACAAAGGCACAACGTAGTCTTGCTAGTCCCCAACCCGAACTTGGCCAGCGTGGGGACGTATGGCCTTAACCCTCTTCTGAGAGGAGACCCGAGCCCAGCAGTTGGACATTATGGTTTGTTGATGATGTGTTTTCCTTCTCCATGTAATGTCTACTATTGTCTTTTTACGTCTTCTCTTAATAAGCTAATACTTATTTATTTTTACATTAAATATTGGACTGGATTGTCTCAAGCACGATTAACTAACAAGGTCCGTTGCCTAACGGTTACTACCCCACGAAATTTAAAGTACTTTGATTTTACCAGAACAGTGATTTTATAGGTTTATAGTTATGAGCCATTTTATTTAAGATGATGTGCGATTTTCCTTTCATAGGAAAAACCGGCAGTAAAGTTTTATGTACAGTTAAATAAAGTTGTTAATAGAAGTTGTCAAAACATTAACACTATAATTGGAATTAGACTCCAGTAATTGGCGTCTTGTCTCAAAAAGAAGAACCTAATACGGCATAAATCGGTATCTTGTTGAACAACGGCCCCTTGTCTTTTCTGATGTAACAATAGCAGTTAATCTAACTGCAGTATATTGGATATCTGTCGAGATTTTGCAAGGAGAGCAAAGACGCGAGTTGGTATAACTCGTCCTTGTAACCGTCGTTCACCAGCTTGCTACCTCGGTTTTCACAAACGTTACGTCAAACGAGACAAATCCTCTTTAAGCTGTTATATAAGCTATCAGCCAATCTTTACCGGTTTATCATAAAGTTTTAGATAGTTATCCACCGTATAACGCCATTTAAAATATGCTGATATAAATTTATTTCTCTAACACATCTCTCATCCAAGATCTGCAGTTATTTGCCATATAAGTTCAAAATAGTCTAGGAGAAACTTTGTGAAACTAGCTCTAAGTATAAAAGGCTTAGTGACTAGTCAACACAATACAGCGATTTTTGAATTCAGCACCGTTTGCTCACGTACTGCATTTAGCCTATAGTTGTAATGAATCATTCAACCAATTGGGCTATTAGTATTCACGTTCTTAGCAAAGGTCTCTTTAGTTTCCGTTCTAATACTCGTTTGGATTTAATTTAAAGCATGCATTGAGTTTTTATTGATTGTAATAATTTGTGAAATGCGATAAATTGCTAACGATAGAATACTAAATTTTGATCTGTTCTACGCTCAATACACTAACACATGTCAAGATATACGAATTCCAGGATTAACGGTAGTTATCCTTCAAAACACTTTGAAATTATATAAGAACCTGTTAAGAATATGATTGAACTTTGGGACATGGATGAACCATGCTTCGGCAAACATCAGCCACCTCAATATGACGCGATATCACAACTTGAAACCAATAATAAGTTTGACTGATAAATTTTTTTCAGTAAATTTTCTGTACAAATCATTTTTTTTATTTTCAAATCTAGTTTAAAAAATTCTAAACATCCTATCAACAACACTTGAAAGGAACAAAAAAATCATCATTCGAAGACATTGTCAAGGAGTTAGCCACTTATAATATAATTTCTTAAATAACCAGAAGCTAAATCGTGAAATAAAAATCGGTGAATGTGTTTGGTTTAAATAAATCAAGTAGCTGACTAACATACGCTACAATTAGTAAAATTAATTACTAAGCGAAGCTTCCTTACACCACACAAGATTTATTGTTTATTACCGACTACTAGTCTATAATTATTTTGTACTCATTATTTAAAAAATCGTTTATCGATACCAAAGAGTACAAAATGTTGGAAGTTTTAAGTGATATGTTACTCGTGATTAATTGATGAGATAACGCGTGCTTTAGTAAGTGATGATAGTTATTAATTGACATCATTAATGTATGGACAAACTAAGTTAGTAAATGTATGGACCGTAGACTAGATTTTTTTTTGTGTGCAATGCATGTTTTTAATTGATTATGTAACCTCTGCTGTGCGCCACCTACTTTATTAGATTTCCATTTACGTTAGAGTATATTTGTGTTAGCTATTTGTAATATTGGGGATTCAAATCCGTATCTTGATAAAAACATACAGAAATAAATTATGTAGAACTTATTTTAGAAAAAAGGTTTTGGCTTACTATGCCATGCTGGCCAGACAAGTTGGTATAGTTTTTTTTTCATATTTTTCTTCTATCTGTAGAGCTATTGTCCTGTCTACGATACATACGTGATGAATAGATATACGTGTGATAATCTTAATCCATTACCACACGTACGCTTTACGAACCCTAATATCATACCCCAAAATAAATCCGCTGAACTGTGTCTCAAAACTTGCTATTAATATGTGCAAGAGGATATTCACACGCGTGGGTGCAGAATGACAAGTGCACGCGGTACATATTTTAGTTATGCAACACAGCTGGCATTTGCAGCAGAAAAAATTACTACTTATGATCTTCGTGCCAATACCGGCTATAGTGTTACTGGCAGACTATGAGGCGGTTCTGAGAACATCTTGTATCTGACAAGAGGTTTTAGAACAATAACGAAGTGCGGAATCAGGGAGACTACTATGTTTTTTTATGTATGAGCCAGCCAAATTGACTCGTTTCTGCCTGATGGAAATCAGAAGCAGAATCCAAGAGTGATGGTAATTACACTCATTTTTTTTTTAAATATTTAAGCTGGCAAAATGAATCTGCCCTACCTGATGGAAAGCATGAGCAGAATCCAAGAGTGGTGGTCACTATCCTCAATGCGAAAAAGAACAATGCAGCATGGTGACCCACACTATGGCGGCCTGGGGGAAAGGGGGATGGTGAGGGGGATAGGGGTCGTTGGATTGGGGTATGTGCCTCCGGTATCCTCACTCACTCGATGAAACACAGCGTAAGCGCTGTTTCACACCGGTTTTCTGTGAGGCCGTGGTATCACTCCGGTCGAGCCGGCCCATGCATGCTGAAGCGTGGCTCTCCCACGGTTGTAAATGCAGACAATGGAACAATGCAGCATGGCGGTACCACATCATGGTAGCCTAGTGATGCTTCTGCATTATTGGACCAGCACTTTATTTTATTCTTTGGATGATTTTGTTTATGTTAGCGCAGGAGACGAATTTCGGCAATTTAATTGTTATGTGTATAATTTGTCTATAATCCAATGTATTTAGAAATACGTAATGTCTCAATCAGACGGCCGTTATTATATTTTTTGATAAAATTCTGGACTGTAATAAAATATACGTATAGGGGATAAAGATATTTGGGTATTAATTGTCAAATTGACGAAAGTATAATAAATATTGAAAATAGCGCCTGAAACTAGCTCTGCACGCAGCAATCGAATATATGATGATTTTTTGAGCCAGATCATTAATTTTAAGATTGAACACTTGCAGATGTTGTGGAGTGAGTAGTGTAAAAGATTTGTCAGTCAGTTACGGGTTTAATGTAATTAGTTATACTATACACGTAGAATTTGACTGTACTTTCCTCTTGTATCTTAGTTGTGCCGTCATTAACTGCACATCGGACACACTCGTTTTTGTCTAATTACGCGCTTATTATATTGTACTAAATGTATCACACGTGCCCGAGCGTGGGCTTGGATAACGCACCGTCAGCATAAATACATATTTATATACAAACTTGAGATGTTGTTACTAAATAATCGCTAAAGACAACATTTTTTGTTAACCTTAATTTAGAGCTATTAGAATTATTAGAATTATTCATTCGTTTATAACTTGCACTAAACGTTACGAATTTGAATAATAATGTTCGTAAAATTTATTCAGCGCTTTTACAAGAACTCATTCTGTTTTAGATCTAAAGCAATTTATTAAAATTATTAGATTCCAAATGTATAATAATATCACTAATATATACACCGACGACATTTAGCCAATAGCGAGTGGATCTAAACTTGGAATTTTGACAACTTTGATGATGTAAGCACCCACTACGAAAGGATTTTTGGAAGTTGGTATGGAAGTTCTTTATTTTTAAAGTAAGAAACACTAAATAAAAAAATCCTCACAAGTTTAGTCACATGGAATAGGTAATCAGACATCCGATTTTTTTTTTTCGGACATTTTAACACACAACGCCATCTAGTCCCAAACTAAGCAGAGCTTGTAGTATGGGTACTAGACAACTGATATTATTACATATATACGCATTTTTTTTTGTAAATACATACATATTATACATAGAAAACACCCAAACTCCGTATATTTGCAGATCATACAAACATTTGGTCCGACCCAGGATTCGAACCCGAGACCTCATGGACAGCAGTCGCGTAAGCTACCACTGCGCCACCGAGGCAGTTAATTAAGCTGTAAGGCATTGCGTTAAATAGTCTATTTAGATATATTAGCTGGTGACTAATGTAGGACCGTTCTGCTCCACATAGGACTTGTTTTTCACTTCTCAAGTTCCAATTTAATTAGTAGCCTAGGTCTTAAATTAGTTGAACGTAGAAATGCAGAAAGCTTGTACGGCGATTGACAGATGTGCGGTTAAGGAGACCTATTTAGGGACGTGTGAGTTTCAGTAATTCATTTTACTTTATTTAGCAGTAGATAAACAACACAGTTCTATGTGATCTTGCTATAGATGTTCAGTTAGGGACTTGGTTTAACATGTTTTTTTTAAATTATAACTATAATCATATTATTTTATCGTGTATATGAATAAACTCATGCCGAAGGTTCTTTTATTAATAAGTAGTTCTCGTAGGATAAAAAAAAAAGGATATGCGGACATGAAGAGTTTTTTTATTGGATTTACTTTAATAAGGAACAACCCGTAGTACTAACTAATTAAGTTTATATATAGACAAAGTTGTAAGCCATTGAAGAAATAGTTTAGTTAAAGTTTTAGTTCTTAGTCTTATAGACCTATATTTGCTGCCGTTTTAGTTTTTTAGTGTTAGTTGCGTAACATTAAAATTAATAAATATAATTAAATATTAAGTATCTGGATGCCAGAGCTTATCTCGGTATTTTTTTTTTAAATGAATCCTAATTAATTCGATTTATCGCCCCTGAAACCCCTGCCTACTAAATTTCATGAAAATCGTTGGAGCCATTACTGAGATTCAGATTATAAAAATTCAAGAATCGCTCAATCAAAAGTATTAGGTACAAGCCAATGATTGTCAATCAATAATTTAAGAATAGTCAGATTCTGAGTATAATAAAATCAAAGGTAGAAAAAGAAGGAAATGTAATGATGGGAAAGCGATCTTATTGATATTGATGGCTCTTGGAAAGGTCATAAGTTGCTGTAATTACAAATGGCTGTTTGCAGAAAGTTACCGCGTGTGACTCCAAGTTGCTCCAGACATCAGCATAACATCTTCAGGATAAGCAGTCAAAATCACTAACTAAGATGACACAATGAAAGGAAAAGAGTCCAGACAGTTTCAAATAGTAAATAAAATAGTATTATAACATTTTATTCTCAGCTATCTTCGATGATATCACCAATACAAGTTCGTATGTCATAAGTATTTATATAGCCAAGTTCATTAATGAAAACAATTCATTACTCATATGTCCTTTAGCCTTCCCTATACTAAACCTTGAATGTATTAAATTAGATATCTCACAATTGTCAATTTAAGCTGACCCAGATAATATTTTCGCTAAAATTAAGTTGTGACGTCACAAGGGCATTTTCATTGAAGACGTTTGAACAACCAATAAAATGTCAACATGTTACCCATTTACTAGGGAATCTAATTGAATACTGTTCAGTGCAAGGTTAAATGAATTCGCTGTCTGGCTTCTGTCTGCATTTAACACCTACATGCATAATTATATACATTGTGGTTATGGAAGCACGAGCCTATTTAATGAGTAACATATTGTCGAATGACTGAAAACAATAATTAACCAAATTGAATGCATAAAATAACTCTTAAGTGAAGTCATAGAAAAAAAGCCTAACACTGAAGAAAACAAATGAAAAACATAAATCAATCTAGAATCTATTCAGATAGATAAATGCAATACAAAAATGCGATGCAGATTACTATCATTAAGTGTTTTAAAGCAGTAATTCAATATTTTACAAAATAAACATTTCCATCAACAACAAATTCTAATCATCAGGATTAAGTAATTTATCATACAAAACATATAATTTAACCATCAAAATATAGTTAAACAACACTATATCTATTCATCATTCTCTCATTCGGTCATCATTCATTACAGACTATAGAATCATTCACAGGTACGACGCGAAGTATCGAAGCGGGACCTAAAAATACCCACAAATACATAATTCAGCTTTAATCACACAGCTACTTATATAACCACATAATAAAAAGTGTATCAACCTCCTATTCGAAATAATGGCCAAAGTATTTATTAACTACTTAATATCACAGCGTCATGTAAATATAGAATCAACAAGCGTTATATTAAACTCAGAATGAAGAGGAAGCAGATACATGTATTTCTAAGTGAGAATGAGACGAAAGATAATAAGGATCAATGTTAAAATTGATTCAGAATCTATTTTGACTTGTAATAGGTTTAGTAATGGGTTCATAGTTTTTTAAGGATTGATAGGGCAACGACCGGATTTGGAATGCGGTTTTGGTATCTAAACAATACTGTCAATAATAGTTTTTACGACAATATTATCTACCAACAAACAAGAGTTCATCACCATCATCAACAACAGCTTGTCCACTACTGGACAAAAGCCCCTTCTTAGGAAGGAGGATTTTATTATCTATTATTAAACAAAAAATACAGATGACAAAAACAACAGTTTAATACATTTAACTTTTTTTTTCATCTGTTATTTTTAACAATTATTGCTTTGGTAGTGTAAGCTCAGTCCTCAACCCGCACTTGGCCAGCGTGGGGACGTATGGCCTTAACCCTCTCCTGAGAGGAGACCCGAGCCCAGCAGTGGGACATTATGGGTTGTTGATGATGATGTAAGCTGACTTCAGTTTTACATTACTTCTGTGCTGTATGTATGTACTGTGCACGCACCGATTTCATGAAACTTTATAATTATTTTATTTTCAAATAAATTTTGTACTTTATTTAGAAATGTATGTTAAACAGAGCGTTAGTAAACGTAAGCTTTGATGAGATTAATTTCTTAAGTGATAAAATTCTCGAGCTGAAGCATGAACTAACATTTAACCATTTTCTTTCCCTAAAACAATTGCCTAAAAGTATTGTATCTAGCAGACTTGTCAGTAATTCTTTTTGAGGAGGTTTCAGTTCATTTAATTGGTGGATTTTCATATCAGGTAAATTTATTTAATTCAAGTTACTGAGATTCTGTATTATGCTGTTACCATAACCACATTTAAACAATTGGATAGAATTATAATTCTTTTTTCTTCTTATATCTTTTAATAATGATATTTATCCACAATTCAAAATAATGCCGAACTGTAATACTGTCAACACAAGTCGAGACAGTCGACGTTCTGTCAACAAACGTTCATCGGATCGAATACGTCCAATGTCGAGTATGTGGGTCATTTGCGCCGGCACAGCGCATCTGTGTAATCATAGGTGTTCGGTGACGTCATAGCTATGCCATATTATGAGCTAGTGGGATATTGACATAATGTCATACTTGAATCTGCGAAGGGATAGGTTGACATCAATGGCTTTAATCGGGAAATCCAACTGAAAGAAGTCTGCCTTGGAACAAAAATTATTATTAGGATATTATTTAAAAGGATATTATTTATATGAAATTCATGTTTTCGGAACCTATAAACTTACTTGTCTTGCTTGACTAATTTATCAACGTAGAGCCCAAGCTGCTTATGCTGCTAAGAACTTCAAATTTAGCATCTGATGCCTTTTTGTTGCCAGAACCTACTAAGAAACAGTTTATTAAAAATTACCCCGCAAATAAACGGCTGTTTGAAAGGTGATCATTTACAAACTTACAAGTACAAAGTAACAAATAACGATGCTAGGGAACCCACAGTAAATTAAATAGTTAGTTAATGCTTAGTTATGTGTATGCATAGAAACACGGAACAAGAAAGCTGATATCGGGTTAATGCACCATATACTTTTAGTAGACTGGGTTTCCACACAAACATACAGATACTTTCTAGAAAAACTACTATAACCTAACCTCAATACATATAAAATAGTCTATATTTGCTTTAAAAGTACACCGTACAGTGAAAGCGAAGCTGCAAAAAGGTTAAATCCTGGATAAAGTGGAGAAAGTAACAAGGCCGATATTTCTTCGTTCCTATTATTACATTGAGTGCTAATTACTTTAGGAAAGCATTGCGGACACGAAGTATGCTAATCCATTGAAACAATTTTTGAAGAAATTTAAAAAAGATTAGATTAGTGTTAAATTTCTAATTACTTGAATTTGGATATGAATACACAGATATGATAAAAAACCTTTAATGGTCCAATGCTGGATATTGAGTTAAGTTGACAAAAGTATTAGTGACCACCGACGTTTCTTAAAAGATCGCCGCATACATATAATGTATTCCACCAATTGATCTTCAATAGCCTTTCGTAGTATATTGCTGGACCTGGCCTCTGTTGAGAGGCCAGACGGTTTGGTATAGAGATGGTGTCAAGTTTCCTCTTCTCTTTGTAGTGCTATTATCCAGCGCGGTTAACTTCCTTAGTCGGCTTTTGCGATATCCACGGGGTGAAAAGGGGTCATACTCCGTATTCTAAATATGTGACTACACGGAAACTTAAAACAATGTTTTTAATGAATCCTGTAACAAGTTTTATTGTTCGGTAAAAGTATTTTGATTTGACATACTTTTTTGCCTACTGAATTTGGTCTGGTACATACCAGGTCAAAAAATTCAGCTGGGTTTTATGTCAGCATTATTAACATTAGCTGGATTAACATGTCCATAGTTACTGAGTAAGCTGACTATTGACGCAGTTGCAGTTTTCACTAGTGAGTCAGTGTTTTAATAATTTGACCCGAATGACATCAAGTTAAGTAATTGAAATTCAGTTACAATGCCATTACTTAAATATTGATAAATATAAAACTAGTCCAATTCTACCGAGGTATTTCATTTACGATAGAAATTATTCAATTATTATTAATTTTAATAATGAATAAGTCGGAAGCCCGCAATATATAAAATATAATAATACAAAATTTTCCAAGAATAGTAAAATAAGGGTACGATAGCGGTAACATAGTAAAAGTTATTCAAAAGCAGGTATTTTCGAGAGATAAAACCATTGACAAAAATTTTCATTGCATGGTCCACGGCTAGAACCTCTTGACAAAATAAAATGGTCCGACGAAATTGACAAACATTTCTCAACTCAATCCATTGATGCAATATTTGTAAACCTATAATTGAAGCAAATAGCACCAAATATATTTCTATAAGTGACCTCAAAGAGGCAATACGAAAACCATCTGTTGTAAACTTCCAATAGCTGTTGTGTAAGTAGACTTTGATGTCAATGCGAATTGATCTCAATGAACAGAGTCAAGAATGTGACATTTCGTAGAACCCAGTGTTAGTGACAGTCTTAACACTCGCAAATATCTTATTGATTTAATTGACAACAGAAATGTTCATTGACAGAGGTTGATAACTTCAATAATGTGAACTCAGTTTTGGGTTCGAATACTTGACAATTGTGATATACATTTTTCTGATATCTGTAAATTCAAGAGACCAAAGTTGCCGCCAGCCTTTTCTGTGGTTGTCTGTGTACTCGGTCAAAAGCAAGGAAAGGGTTAGTCGAGATAGCTCATATGTGCATGACATGGATAGATTGCACGATAAAAGAAGCTTTATTCGTTGTGCCACACTTATGATGGTAAGTCTGTCTGAGGTGTAGTAGTAAGGGCGCTGTTGGCAAAGCTTAAAGAAACTAAATTCGTTTTTATTGATTTAAATATACATTGCTTGTTTATTTACTCCATTTTATCTGTAAAAACCGTATGTTTGACTATAATAAAACCGTTGAACATGTAAAAAGTATTTGCATGTTTCAAAGTAACCTAAAACTTTTATTTTTATCAAGCACTTAATTCCGTTCAAAGAACTTCTCTATTCAATAAATAGATGCTTTTAAAGTGCTTTTAATCTGTCATAGATATTTGCTTAAATGTTTGGCAGTCTTTGATCTAGATTACAAAAGTGACAGAGGGTAACAGATAGCGAATTATCTGTTACCGTCTGCTATTTCAAGGATGGGCGAAGTGCCATTGTTGATATTCGTAATAAAGTTTAGAGGTGTATTTATTTTCTTGTATTGTTAACTTGCTGCGGTATATTTAGTCAGTTGTTTTAAAAGTCAACCGGTGGAATTAAATAATAACAGTTCTTATCTCAGCTTGGCCTTGGTTAAATATTAATTTTGAATTCTTTCTTTTATTTTTTCCGGACGTAATGTTTAAAGTACCAAATTTCATCTTGATCAGCGTATTGAATATTTTCATGATTCTTCAGTAGTTTTTTATAGAAATAGAGAATTTCTATAAAACCATGTTATTTACAGCATTAAAAAATGAATGATTGCGTTTTACATCTCGTTTAATTTAAAATGTTTCAGTCAAAAATAGTGTGGATGAGTAAGTAATGCTGGCGAAAATAGTATCACACGCCAATGTTCGTATAAGTAATGGCATTGTGTTTTTTAGTCTAGACATGACGTTCGAAAAAAAAGTTGACTGTTACATTTATCGTTTGAAACTAGATATCATCAAATTTCGCAATTCAGATTCGTCGTTATTTTTAATTTTCTCAGTAAGCCATTCATTTGCTCATAATGGAACTAAGACTGTAAGGCATATTAGCTTTTGCCTGCAGCTCCTCCACTTGTATGTAGATTATCACGCTAAAGAGTCCTTTCTCAAGAATCAAAGTATCTCTACGCCAAATTTCATTGAAATCATTGTTGCGTTTTAGCCGAGAATTCCAATTTAAAATATTGATAGGAATTGGCCCGTGACTGATAAATTGTGATTTATATATATATTTTTTTATTATATGGCGTTTAGTGTGCTTTAAATGATTGCCCATCCTGTTGAGATGTTACAAAATATCACCGAGATCAAAAATTTCGCGTCCCACTAGATTTAAAAAATATATTACATTGATTCTATCACTGTAATATACAATTAATATAATATACACATGGTTTACTATCATCCACATGGCCATTTCAATTGATGACGTCACTCGAATTAATTCAATCGTGATTCAGTAATAAGCAACATATATCTACATACAAACCTACTTGGTGACATCAGAAGTCTCGGTGGCTGATTCTAAATCCTATTAAAAGGTAGTAAATGATCTAATCGCTGGTTTATCTTAATCTAATCACAAAGCGTAAAAATAATTGGTGGTACTATTTTGTGATTTAGTTAGCATACAATTCTGTTTATTTATATCTTCAGTCTTCAGTAACAGAAGGCATATAAATAACACGTTGTAGAACCTCTGTGTAGTTTTTTATTTTTATCGATAGGATTTAATAGTTCTAGTTGTCTGTAAGTCTTAGAATGGAGGTTCTGACTATAAAATAAATCTTAATGTGGGAGAGCCACGCTTCGGTATGTATGGTATGCTCGACCGGAGTGATACAACGGTCTCGCAGGAATCCCGTGTGAAACAACGATTGCGCTGCGTTTTACCGAGTGAGTGAGGATACCGGAGGCCCTTTTTTTTTTTTTTTTTTTTT
>PKRV01002041.1:354188-572469 GCA_003709505.1 Hyphantria cunea
CCACTCTCCGCCCGGAATTCAGCCACCCGTCGATAAACTTCGGCGAGCACTTCCGCCTCCAAATCCCACGGGGGTGTACCGGCCAAGGCGCACGCCGCCTCGGTCGACACCGTGCGGTATCCGCGTATGGCTCTGACCGCCAATACCCTCTGAGGGCAGGATACCGGAGGCCCATACCCCAACCTTTTTCCCCGTCCCCCAAAAGACGTACTTGTGACGCCTCTGGTGATGCTTATATTCAGACGATACATCTCCTCGTTTACTCCTATTACATAAAAAAAATACCTACCACACTGGCCAGATGGATTAGTGTAGGGTTTGTTACACTTTTTTTTTATCTGCAGTGTTGATGTCCTTTATTTAGTCGGCTCTTATGACACCCATAGGGTAAACAGGTCATCGTCTTTCTAGCCTTATTCCCAAGATTTGAGGTCGGCTATTAGGTCAACCGGTTTTACCTGAATATCAGTTTTTAAACGGAGCGACTGTCATTGAACCTCCGCAACTCTGAGGGTGAACTGAATTCGAAGGTTGAACTAATTGTCAACCATTGCCATAGATGTTTATGACAACCGGGACCGACGGCTTAACGTGTTTTCCGAGGCACGGTTGGAAAACACCGCCATCTTCCATACTCCGGGCTGCTATTAAGAATTTCTAATAAGAAAAACCCAACAGCAGTCCGACCCGGGAATCGAACCCGAAACCTCTTGATCTGCAGTCGCTTACGCTAACCACTAACCACTAGATCAAGGAAGCAGGGTAAATAGGTGGTGACACTATATCCTTTTAGTTCGTCACCACACTTTTTATTTTCATGTCATCTTGATCTTTGGTCTCAAGTTATAAATAATTCCCGGGACTATTATTAGTATAAAGTAACTGAACACCATAAATCCTGGGTAACTTGTTCATAGGAGAAGGTGACGCAAGTTGGCTCGGTCCCATAAATCGTACCTGGAACCGCCATGGGTTAGAGTTGGCACGTAGTGTATCGATAAAATTTTAACGAGTTACTCTTCCTGTTGTTTGTGGAGCAAGGAAACCAGATCATGCGGCAGAAGGTAATTAGAACGGAGCTTTAGTTAACTGTTAATAAGTGGTAAATCAATGAACTATTCTCTCTCTCTATACTCTGAATAATACGTTATAAGTGAAAACTTTTACATCTATCTAGATGTCTTGGTACTGAGCGTTTATAAAAATAAGCAAAGTAAATCTTGTAAATCTAAGCAAAACTAGCACAGGAACGACTATAGCATTTTAATTGCAAGACTGCTGCCTACTACATGAGGTATGTTTTTACTGTTAGAATATAACCAGTCAACACTTTCTGCACTGTACTGCAGTAATTTATTATGACATTTGCATAGTTTACGGATGATTACAGGAGCTTTCATGCATAATTGCTTTGGAATATATGCATCTGATAAAGATAAACTTATTCCATCATAAACCCACTTGATATAAATGTTAGTGATTTATTTTACAGTCTGAGTTCTCGGTCTTACTACTTGCAGGTTATTTGATAACTATGACTGGCTCGGTGGCGTAGGGGTAGCGTACGCGACTGTCCATTAGGTGTCGAGTTCGAATCCTGTGTCGAACCAAAAGTTTGTATGATCTGCAAATATTTATTTCGGAGTTTGGGTGTTTTTTATGTATGATATGTATGTATTTACAAAAAAAGTATTTATGTGTTCATATCTACTTTTTCTTTTTAAATTTGAATTGAATATTTTGATGATTCTACATTAGCCGAAGGAACTTCGTTCCTACCTGGTGTCCCACGACACCACATTTTTATTTATTATAAGTATCGGCTTCATTTAGATCGTAGCTTAAATAGCTGAAGTGTCAGATTGGCGATGAAGTTGTTATCTTCGAAAGCCATCTCTACCTAGGTCACTATCAAAGTATAGCAATTCAGAAACAACCACTTAGTTTAGTATAAGGGTTAAAAAGTGAGCAATATGTTTGCATGTATGTCCAAACATATGACTCACTCATATATATAGTGTATATTTATTTGCATATATACCTATACATGTAATGCTGTGTAATGTAGTTTTAGTTAAGTACGAAACCTGTGAGCGCCTCCCCTACAACATTTCTATAACACCCTAAGGTTGACTGGTAGAGAATGCGGTGAGCATTAAGTCCGCCGATGTACAAAAGTGCATAAAGTTATAAATAAATAATTTAATAACCTTTGCTAGGTTATTATTTAATATGTATTTATTACCTGAACTGGATTTTTAGGTATTATACCTGAGAATACGTCATGATTTCTTAACAAGACTTTAGCTTAGGAGAAATGGGTGAGATTTATTTCACGTATATTTTAAAAAGCACTTCTACTTTTCTATGACCGATTTACGGAACTGTAAACTTAAGCGTGCGGTGTTTATTGATGAGGCGAGACAACATAACATTCTCATGATACGTCTTTCGATTTTCTGCAAGTACAATTCTTTGTAGAAATATATCTATGAGTTTTTATTAATGTGTATAGATATAATGTACTTTGGTATGTAGTTATTTCAGTGTTCTCTATGACATAGTGATTCGTTGCTAGTCGTCCTCCAGTATCTTCACACACTCTGTGAAATACAGCACAAGCTCTGTTTCACACCGGTTTTCAGTGAGGCCGCGGTATCACTCCGATCGAGCCAGCCCATTCATGCCGAAGCGTTGAATATATGTGACAGCTAGTATAATAGGTGACATGTTATCCATGATACGTAGCTTTTATAAATACGAGATGAAAATTTGTATGAAACTTTTATTCCAGTGATGGTTTTGCGTAAATTTTGTAAAAATATAGTGAGGTTACAGTAATGAAATACGTATTTTAGTATTTTTCAAAATGCTAAGGAAGCTTAGGTTTGTATGAAACAGTGGTGCCGCTGGCAAATGCTAGTTTTAATATATGAGGTTATGCTTGTATTTGTACGTCCCACGTCTTACAGGATTTGTCTTCTTGTGAATACGGAGCTGACCAGAGAGGATGTATATGATGTAAAGGAACTTTGTGGAATGATGGGAACTGTACAGCAACCGTAATAATCTGGTACTAACACTGTTTGACAGTTAGTACTAAATCATTACAGTTTTTCATATCCGGGTTTATAAATAAATAATTCACCAATATGTTCTGTAGTTTTCATTGTTAAAAGTACTAACACAAATAAAATTTAATCACACGTCTTTTGTTGTTTATTATTTCTTGAACCCGCCCTCGATGTAGCAGATATATACATTGTTACAGAAAGTTTAAAATTACCATCGCCAATATAACCAGACAGAAATACCTTATGGAATTCGCGATGACGTCACACCACATAGCGTGGCTCCATCATCTTGCGTGTACGCACACACCTACGTTGTTAAACGATCTATTTTGTTTTATCGCCCACACGCCCCTACTGGCCTAGTCGTGGAGCTGACCATCACTATCTTGACCAACCACGATTAACAATCTAGAAGTCCTATTGAGAAGAACTATTGTCTCTTGAAGTAATTTCTTTCAATTTTAAGAAAATTCTCTCTTAATTTAAAGACAACTCCCACATTATGAACAGGTATACATACTGTGCCGCGGGAAACTTTACAAACATACATGAAACGTACATAAAGAACACCCAGACTCAGATCAAATATTTGGGGATCACACAAAGTGTTGTCTCATATAGGATTTGAATCTACAACACTTGGTGCAGTAGAAAGCGACCGCGTAAGCCACTAGGCCAATCATGCAGTCCTATTACTTATATTTATATTTTTTGCACATAAAATAGTTTTACTGATTTTAATGGTAGCAGCTGATAACTAATCTATTATTTTAGATATTAGATTCAACATACATAGTTCGCTTGCAGTTGAAGGGAACAATTTAATTAACATTAAAGTATCTTCTAAACCAAAATTAAAAGCAAGATAATAAGATTGAATAAAAACATTCAAACACGTAAAAAATCTATAACTAAAATTTATAAAAACACCATCCAAAAATTGTTTGGTAATGAAGAACGCTCTGGGAATAAAGGCTGCTGTTGTTCAAAGTGAATAAAGTTAATAAAATAAATAAATAAATCGTCATTTTTTATGGAATATTGGGCAAACGAACAGACGTATCGACTGATGTTAAGCGATTACCGTCGCTCATGTACACCTGCAACACCAGCGGCGTCACAGGCGGAGGGGTTGCGACAACAGACCCCGATATCCTCACTCACTCGGTAAAGCACAGCGCAGGCGCTGTTCACACCGGTATTATACCGGTCGAGTCAGCCCATTTGGTCCGAGGCGTGGCTCTCCCACATTATTCCTTTACAAAAATAAACTTAAAATATTAAAATAAAAATATCGTTAATCAAGTACTTATACTTCAACAGAATTTATATAAATACGACAACTAAAACATTCATCGCATATCTCTCTAAAACGAGAACCGTCGATATTCGAAGCTTGGATAAACTCCAAGAAAACTAAACTTCTTTAACTTTTGCTTATTACATGTTACTTGTAAGTTATCCACACAAAGCAACACCTTACACAAAGATGCTTAGTAAACTCACTTAAACTGCTAATGACAATGTTCCGACGTCGAAACTTATGAAGTGGAGTTTCCGCGATAGACGACTGCCTTCCCGCGTATTATTTAGTGAGTCTGGCTCAACTTTACTGACAACCCTTTGTCAGCAAAGTTGAGCCAATTGACAAAGGTTTGTCAGTAAAGTTGAGCCAATAGTCAAAAGGCTAATTACAGGCTTGAACAAAGTCGTTTCAAAACTTTCTCTTAGCTTCTATTTTTTGTTTCTAATGTAACTTAGTTTAACTTTTTTTCTAGATTCATTAGGAAGGTCCTACGTGTAGCGTTACAAATAGGTAAAAGTGTGTACCTAATTGGAAATGTTATTTTACAAAAAAAGTACTGCACGCAAAAGACAATGGCTACAAAGATAGCTAATGAGATGATGATATAGATTTTAAAAAGAAATGTCATGGCGCCGATTATTAACTGCAAAAAGAGCAAAACGTGATGATATTTTGAAAAAAAAATATACGAAAATTCGTTTAGGCTCTGACGCGTGCCAAAGAAATATACACACATACATACATTCGAAAAACATAACCCTCCTTTATTCTAAGTTGGATAAAAAAAAAACAAGTTCAATTTACCGAATTTAATAATGTCATTGTTTAAGAATGGTAGAGATATATTTTTCTTTATCAAATAATAGGAAGGTGGCAAAAAATATTTTATCAAGGTCACATATAAATTTAGTCTATCATATTCATAACAAAATTGTAAATCTTTTTAATCTTTCTAAATACCAGCCTCTTTAAATCAGTGATTCTTATCATAAAATTTAAAAATAGTAATTCACATATTCTTACAGTTATTTTCAAACCGGGAACACCGAAACACAACCCCATAAAGCAACGCATCACAAACAATCGAACACAAACAGACCATTCATCGCCCTGAAATAATTCGAGTCAGAGATAACGTAAACAGAACTAGATACCTTGACCACGCTCGTCGGGGTGGTCCATTCGGTAAAAAAAGTATTAAACATTATTAAACTATTTATAAAGAGGTATTATACAGTCTCAATTCTGTGAGCATACCTTGGTTGAAGTATGTGAGTAAAGAATGTGCGTTAATTAAGAGATCTTTTTCGTGTTTTTTAGAACAGATTGTGGTATTTTTTCTCACGGATGACATAAGGATTAAATCTGACACTTTGGCATTTGTTATAGCATAGAGTTTTGACTGTGCTATTTCATCATGCATCGTAAATTATTTTTGAATTTATTAAAATACTTCTTAATTTTTTAACTGAGAACATTTTATTTAAAGTCAATTGCTTGACAGGAAGTGAAATAAATATACCGACTGTGTAAACAATACACCTGAATTGAAATATAATACTGCTTCCATTCTAACAAAGGTATTGAAAGCAACTTTATTACCATATGCATATCTAACACATTCACAAACAGACAGACGCTCATAGAAACCAGCTGTGGAACTCGGTCAAACGTTTGTAGTTCTTGAAAACACCAATATGATTATTTCATTCAACACATTTAAAAGTTTGGGCTATGTGATGTGTATCGGAAACGTTCTAATATAAAAGATGTATTACATTTGTGATTTTTTATCTATGCTCTATAAATAATAATCACAAATTTTAACAATAAACACGACATCAGGAGCTGGGCCAAATTGAAATGGGATCACACGGGAAGCAGAAACGAATGTCGAAAGTTATGAAGTAACAAACATAAAAAAATACAGTCCAATTGACAACCTCCTCTTTTTTTGAAGTCGGTTAAAAAATCTAAATTATGATAATTGGATGACGTTGACGACTGGGAGCTCAGGGTTACCAATTATCATAATTTTCCTTTTTGCAGGTAGTAGAAGTGAAAACTAATGTATTTTTATAACGTTCAAGAAACGATAATTGTTTTTGATTTATGTAATAATATTCAGAATTATTTGGATTCCTCCAGCAAGACTTTAAATATAAAATTGAATGGGGAAGCGAAAGAAAATTTGCTTAGCGTCGTAAATAATTGAGGCAAGTAGTACTAAAGATGACTTGACAACGAACTCCTAAAAGTAAGTCTCCATGCCATTTTCTGAGAAGTAGGTTTACTTTCCATGACTCAAAACATAATGACAGTGTATGGGAGGAATGTTGTGGATGAGGACATGTCGCATCCAAATCGAACAGTGGTATTTATTTAATATTTGTGTTAATGCAATTAATTACTTTTTGTGTACGGGTGACAGCTGAATATATCACTTCATATGGCTATACTTGTTTTCATAATCTGTGTGGTCAGTTATTTTTTAATTTGGTATTTTTACTTTTTTCTGCATGATAGTTGTAACATTTAGGATCATAAACAAATATTGTATTCATATAAGTGCGTTTTCAAGTTTATCTTACGAATTCTTATGCTTGGTTAGCTGCAAGAACTTAAAATAGTTAATTGCTCATCACTGCTGAGTTGGCGTACATCAGACAACATGGAAGCGAAATGATTTAAAAACATTTTTCTCTTAAATTAACACTATTGTCTTTAACATATTGCTTGATCTCTTTCACAGGTGTCATTAGTGTCATTTTAAAACTTACGAGGTTAATTAACTACAATTGTAGGTGTTTTTTTTTGCCACAATACTGGCACATAAACAAGTAACGAATTATTAAAAAAAACCGACTGTTTCAATATTTGTCATCTTTATTAAATTCTGGTTTATATTTTAAGTGTTTTTTTATTTTGTTTTCTTTGTGTTTTTGAACCCAGTAACACTCACGACTAAGACGAATCTATTGACACCACTCACATAAAAATGCAACAAAATAGGCTTTAGGACGTGCCAAAGAAATATACACATACATATATATATACCCTCGCAAAACCTCCTTTTTTCGCAGTCGGATGAAAAAGATGAAAATATAGGTGACACAAAATGAAATCGCATTTGAAAATCAGAAATAATTAGTTATATTTTTAGGACTGTAAATATATCACACGTCTCTATGTTGCCTAATAGTGTTGATTTCAAGGACATGTCACAAGATGATCATAAACCCGCACTAGTTCGGACATAGCTTGCAAGATTGACGTATAGAATGAGTAGTGAGTGAGTGAGTGCCCGCTCATAGACCTATCGTCACAAACCCAAGGCGACAGGTGAACGATGATGTAATATTTCTGCGAACAGAACGCAGACTCAGGCGCACCTCTAAACTGATGTTGTGACAATTTACTAAAGAGATAAGAATTTAATAGCCTTGTCGTGACTACAGCTAACTACTTATAGGTGAACTAGATAATAAAAGTATTTGGATGAATATACATAGTTGATTACTTTCAAAGTCGGTGAGTTGATTTTATGACTATACTTATTAAGTATAAACTAATAATAGGTTATTAAATCAATGAGAGTGGCGAGTAAGGAGAGAGGCCTATGTCCAGTATGATAATAATAAATAATTCGGATATTTAACACACAACTCTATCTAGTCCGAAACTAAGGAGAGCTTGTATAACGTACTAAATAACTTGTATAAATACATATAACTGTACTTTTTTTTTGTTAAAATATAGCAACATTTGGTCCGACCCAGTATTGAAACCCGAGATTTCAAGCACAGCAGTCGCATACGCTACGACTCCGTTACCGAGGCTGTCATAATGATGATGAGGTTAATTATTTGTTCTCTTACCTGACTTTTAAAAAGAGTCTTCTCATAAGACTCTATGCATTTTGGAAACTGGAAGTTATGGATCGATACAGGCAGACAGCCGATTTTGGTGTTTTCACCTAATTGAGTTTGAAAATACAGTATATTATATATTGGCTGGTCATATAGGCTGAAGAACTGATTACCGTTGGGGTTAACGGGATCTTGAGTGGAGACCGCGTCTCAGCAAACGTAGTGTGGGACGTCGTTTATAGGCCAGGTGGAGTGATGATATGTCCAAAACGGCTGGAAGGAGCTGGATGCGAGAAGCCGAAGATAGAACCAAGTGGCGTACAATTAGAGAAACCTATGTCCGGCAGTGACCTGCGATGATGATGATGACGATGATTATTTATTTGATTTTGATAGCTTATGTGTGGTTCAGTAAGTATTTAATACAAATACTTGGATCGGTTCCTAGTAATAATTTTAACGTTAAAATTCTCAACAACACTAATACATTGCAGCAGAATATATCTCTACCCGTGTTTAAATCATAATCATAGTAATGAATTGTTCCAAAGCGAACATTGCTCATCGCAATCAGTGGTTGCAACACGCTCCAAAGTGCCACAAAGAATGATTTGCTCATTGTTTGACATTTCATTTATCATAATTTATCAGTTAACGGCTTTATTGGAGAGATTGCTTTCAAGAACCATGAATGTCAAATGAATTTGCATCATATTGGTGCCTCTCTCAAAAACTGATTGTCAAAAACTTGCCATTGGTATGTAAATTAGAATAATTAGTTGTTGATGCATGTTTGGAATTTGTTGTACTTCTTGCATAACTAAATGATGCTGTCAGTCAGATATATGAGTCATAAGGTGACATTTGAAATGCAAGAAATATGGAAATCATGAGGTGTAATCTTTCTTCATTGACGTTGAGAAGTAAAACCAAATGTATCTTTATATATATATACATACATCGGTCAACGTAAGATATTTTATTTCACGACATAGTGGGTATTATTGTCGAACCTCGATTCTGTGTAGTGTCAAGGCGGTTACTGTAACCATTAAGCCATCTGTCTAGTCAGACGTAATCTAATAAAGTCTAGACCACAGACTTAAAAAATTACAGGATGATTTTTCAGAAAATACTGTTATGTAAATCATTATTTCATCGCTTTTATTATTCGTATAAAGAACATAAAACAAATGGATTTATTTTTTAATAATGTTTCTACTATAAATTATAATAAAAAGGAAATTGTTAATAACGACATAATATAAACAATTCTCAGCTCATTCATCACTGAAGTTTGAGACAATTTGTCATGACGAATAGCAATAAAAATGACCACACAACTGTATGATTATTTAGAGCACTGTCTAAAGTATTTTAAGTGTATTTTATGAACACTTCATAATATAGTCATGTATCTTGATAGAAATGATATAAAATTAGCAACTTCTGAAATGTGACGGCTTTGGTGGTGCAGTTGTAGTCAATAGGACTGCTGTGCCGATAACTCGGGTTCGTAGGTATAACCCGGTTCAAACGCTGTATACTCTTCAAATATTTAGTTCGAATTTCGGGTATTTTCTACATATTATATGAATTGTATATTATCCAAAAAATATTTAGAAAAAAGTATGAAAGTATTCTATTCTTCAATCTAACTTTCATAGTAAAAGCTTTGGTTAGATTCAAACTGGAAGTAAAATGTATGTTAAGTGTTCTAAACATTTATTGTTATTATTGTTTACGTAGAAAATAGACGTATCTTGCATAGAGGATTTAGTTAAGTCACAGAAACTATGAGGTTCTTTAAGGCTATCTTTTAATATAAACTTAAACAATTCGATTGTCGGTACTTGACGAAATTTGTTAAAATCCATTCTAGAATAAAACTTAGATCGGTAACCTTTCATAACGCCATAGGGCGGAACCGTTCAGAATTAAAGTTAATTAAAATAGATAAGTGAATAAGTACAAGTGAGTTTAATCCTAGAATGTTATCTTGTTACCTTTTTTAGAAAGTAGTACCTACGTCAGTCGCACCTAATTAACCTTTCCCGTCTTCAAATATTTCGGTTTCACTTGTTTAATGATTATATAGGTTGTTTTTGTGGTTGAATAGGCGGCTAATGAAATAGTTTTTTATAGAATAGGCGGCAAATGAGCAGACGCATCGCCTGATGGTAAGCCATCACTACTGCCCATGGACACCCCCAACACCAGAGGCGTCACAAGTGCGTTTCCAGCTTTTTAAGAAGGGGTATAACAGTGAAGTTGTCATAATCCGAAATAGAATAAAGTTTTCATAAGGGTTAAATCCTTCGTCCTACTAGTAGTGCACATTGAGTACAGTATACTTTAAAATGTGATACAAAAAAGTAATATTTATATTTCCTAAATAACAAAGCAATTATGAAACAGGTTTCCATAATCTGTTTAAATAGTTTAGTTAGACAAATATATTATGAGAAGTCAAATATTGATCGTCATTTTTTTATGACGGAGTGCCAACAAACAATGCTCATTTAATTCTTCTTGAACTCTTAAGAGGGCATTGAGTGTTTGTTTTCATTCAATGATGTTCTGTATTTGTAGGTTTTAAGAGGTTTATTGCTAAGCTAGTGCCTATTTTGAGACTACTTGAGAAAGGTTTGTAAACGCGATTAGTTAGATCACATTTTCTCTGTCTCCCTAATTCGAGGGTCGAAGGGGAGGGTGGCCAAAAGGCAATGAACTTGTATTTCTTGAGATGCCTTTTTGAATGGGTGGCAGTAATGATACCCTAGTTGGTACCCGTCTTGTTTGTTTACCTTTTTTCTCCAATAGTACACAAAAAGGGCATAAGGGGAATAATAATTATTTATTTGTAAAAATATTTGTTTCATAACCACTTACAATAGTTACATTTTAAGGTAAATGCGTAATACACAGTATGCAAGTAGACATGAGAAGATAGAAAGATATAAAGAAAATATGTTTATTGGTCACACAGAAAAAAATAGAACAAGACATAATAGGTGTAAACATACGAGAAAAAGAGAATAATATAAATAAAAATAGATATTCAACTAAATTAAACCATAAAACAAATCTACCATAAGAACCATCCAGGTACCCATGCTGAGTTTCAACTTGTGTTAAATGTGTGTGTGCCCCCTATCCCCCTCACCATCCCCCTTCCCCCCAGGCCGCCATAGTGTGGGTCACCATGCTGCATTGTACTTTTTCGCATTGAGGATGGTGACCACCACTCTTGGATTCTGCTCATGCTTTCCATCAGGTAGGGCAGAGTCATTTTGGCAGCTTAAATATAAAAAAAAAGAATTGAACTTAAATCAGATGTAAGCGGAGATTTGAAAGTGATCTTTAAATACATTCTAGAATTAAATGTACTTATTCCACTATTTTATTAATTTATGTTAAGTGCCTCGGTGGCGCAGTGGTAGCGTACACGACTGCTGTCCATGAGGTCTTGGGTTCGAATCCTGGGTCGGACCAAATGTTTGTATGATCTGCAAAATATTTGTTTCGGAGTTTGGGTGTTTTCTATGTATAATATGTATGTATTTACAAAAAAAATGTGTTTATGTATTGATATTAGTTGTCTCGTACCCATAACACAAGTTTTGCTTAATTTAGGACTAGATGACGTTGTGTGTTAGATGTCCGAAATACTTATTTATATTTACCTGACCTTACCTGACCTTATATTTTGCCTTATGACATCATCAAAGGTTTTTTTTTAAAGATTATAGGATTGTGGGTATTTCTTGCTTGCTAAGAGTGAGATAAAAGTGAATCACTTTTTGGGAGTGAGAGTATTGTTATATTGTTTCTTAAACTGTTTTTATGCCTGATTAGATGTAAAAACAGTTTAACTGTTTTTATGCCTGATTAGACGTAAATACAGTTTAAGAATAATAAATCTAATGAACCGATTATCGTGGTAATTTGTAATTATGCTTTAAGGGTATGGCAAAGGATATAGAGTCATAATTTTACTATGAAATTGTTTTCTTTTCACAAATCATCATTATCTTCTGATACATAAAGAAGGTAATAGTTTTTGATAGTGTCAGAAGATGATGAGTTTATTATAAGAGAATATTAATATTGATTACCCGTAAGAAAGAAGCTTAAAACACGCTTACGCCCATTCGAGCGTGTACATTAAACCTTTTTCTCAAAAAATATGAAAATGGATGCAGCGCTTGTAGCTTATAACTTTTATATTTAAATTAAACGTTCGATGTGCTCAAAATAAAAGTGAGTTTTATATAAATGCATTAAATGACCTTCAAATAAAAAGTGGACATAATTAAAATGTCAAGGCCTTGATCATCTCAAATGACATCCAGTTGGCAATACTTCAGATCGTAATGTTAAGGACATACCACTTTAGCGATGCGCGTGCGCAGTAAATTCGAATTTAGAACTTGACAAGTGACTTGTACAGAATTAGTGTAATTGGTGGTCCGAATGATTGCGTTAACACATCTTAATTAATATGAAGTCAATGGTTATGCAATGTTTCAATTGAGCAAATTTAAACAAAGGCCGTGGAAAAAAAACTAAATAGTTATTGACGCGTTTGATCTTTATATTATTACATGAGATAATCCTCAGTTATATGTATGTTGTGTCCCCTGTATTATAGAGACGGCCATATTGTTTCAGTTTCATTGTTTATATTAGGATTTCTGTGGATAGTAGTTGCATTCAAACAGATATAGAGATTTACAGAAAACGACAGTATTAAAATAAAATTCGTATTAATACATTAAATTAAAACAGCTTCCTTTACGGGAAAATACTTGCAGAGTAAATGTGCTTTTTAGGGTACCATAGTAACAAACATTCTTTTACATATTTTCTTTAGATCTATACTAATAATATAAACGCGAAAGTTTGTATGGATGGATGTTTGTTACTCTTTCAAGTAAAAACTGCTGAATGAATTTGGATGAAACTTTACAGTAATATTGCTGGTACATTAGAATAACACATAGGTTACTGTTTGCGACATATACGCGGGCGGAGCCGCGGGCTTAAACTAGTTCAAATATTTTGATCTGATTTATGCAACAACATAATATTAGGAATTGATACTTATTCTTTTTATTATACAAATAAAACACGATACATGGAAAGGCTTTCAAATTCTGGCCGATAAGAAAGCAAAAGAGAAATATCGTGATAAAGATACAGCATAAAAATACGGAACAAATGAATGTGATATCGCCCTCATCTCTTGATCGACTATTGAATATTTATGTTCGATATAATGTCTATTTGATTAGCAATACAATCAAAGAGGTAATTCTAGTGATCGAATAGTTCATAAAAGTCGTATAGCAACTTTTTCGTTCGGGCACTGCCACTGACACATGGCAATAAATTCATTTAGTGTTTTTATTTAGTAGATGCTATTCGGGTAATAGACTCATTCGAATTTGATTGAAGAGACATGAGAAGTGTCGATAATATTTCTTTATAATAATAATAATAAATAGTTCAGATCTCTTACACACAACGCCATCTAGTCCCAAACTAAGCAGAGCTTATAATATGAATACTAGACAACTGATATGATTACATAAATACTTTTTTTTTGTAAATACATAGATATTATAAAATAGAAAACATCTAAACTCCGAAACAAATATTTGCAAATCATAGAAACATTTGATCCGACCCGGGAATCCGAGACCTCGAGAACAGTAGTCGTATACGCCACCACTGCGCCACCGAGGCAGTCTTTGATGGATAAATATATGCATATATCAACGAACAACGTCTTATGTATGCTATAAAATAAGGTTTGCCTAACTGATGTGATACCACGACCTAACATAAAACTAGATCAATTTCTTCATAGCATTTCACAGAGAGAGAGGATAAGAAGCTAATACTTCTCTTTACCCTGATTCTGGGGATAAGGATGTACTTAGAGGACGGCACCGTGCGTGTGACAATTGCACACTGAGTAATAGATATCGATAGATTGTGGTCACTTTCTGTCATATCAGCTCGTTTGTCCTCTTATAAATATCCTCATCCTAATCTCCCAAAAAAAACTATAATATATAAAGGTAAAGGTGTGTATGTACTGTATTGTTAGCTAAAAATGAATGGTTTTTCGACAATATTATCACTTACCTGACACGCATACAAGGAGTTCTGCCAGGACGCTTTTTTCTCACTGAAGTAATAGCAACTGTGGCCGAGCCTGATGAAGTTCGGAGGGCACACGTACGACATCTTGGTGTTGTTCCTCTGACCCTCCACGCCTCTGCCTGCAAACGTCATATTTCAATATATCATCCACGATTTATTGGGAAATAATAGTGGAAAACAAAAATGAAAGTGGAAACTTTAGTCTAAAATTATATAACTTGTCCCTCCTAATACAGGCATTTTTTTGCTTAAAAGGAGGGTCCAACTTCTATTGTATGACATTGTTTTTTGTTAACGAAATAAACTATTTCTGATTTTTTTTTTTTGATAACTTTAGAAGTTGAGTTGTCTTTTTCTCAATTTTCAATTACATCCCTCTGTACTGGATAGTTGGACTATTTCTTATTCGAGATTAAAATTAAGCAAAAGTAAAATTGAATATCCCCTAACTAGCCTTCTATTTCTATGATTATTAGTTAAGATCTTTTAGTAGCTACTAATTTCTGGCGCCAGTTCTAAATGTCCAATTATATTGTTATCCTAAGGATGTAACGCTCCAAAATCCTATAAGGTAAAGGAATAAGTTACTTTTGACAAGTGAGGTAAATACTTAATATAAGTATAACAACTCACGGCTACTTATAAAAATATTCCTCACTAAGCTGCGTATTGTGCACATGACTTTGAATAATTACATAATTAACTTAACCTCGATCTTGACCGACTACCATTTTTAGAGTCATAATACTGTCGTGGCTCATAAAGCTCTCGCAGACAGCCTAGCGACTTACATCTTGAAGTCCCATTGTTTTTGTTATCAACCATCAAAAAACAGTGGCTTCCTACCAACTCCATTAAAACGTGGGCGAATTAGACACGTTTGCGAACAAGTTCTTGCTCAAGGTTGAAAACCAGACAAACACAAATTTTTTGTATAAACCTAAAACTCAGGAATTCGATGTTGCAAATACGAGATTAAATACAGAAATATACGTCGAAGAAAATACATCAATTTTGATAATGTTCGCAATTTAAATATGGATAGAACTGTTTTTAAATGTAGCAGTTTGCTGGCCAACAATTTAAAAGATTTAGAGAATTCATATTTTGAAAAGAATTCTTTATTTAAAATAAAGAGTTCTTTGAATTATCTTATATTAGATATATTAATTAAATAGAAAACTAAAATAAAAAATTAATTTGTTTTTTATAAATTGTATCCGTAATTCGTAACAATTAAATAGCCATTTTGTCATTTTTGAAACTTTTGTGCGAGAATAAAGCTGAATTATTTTCTTCAAAGTTTATTTTTCAATGGGATTACTATTACACTATTGCACATTGTTGTTAAGCTCAATAATCTTAATATTTTATAATCATATGATTATACTTTCGAGCGAGTCTATTGCTATTTAGAATTTTCTATCATATACATCTAAAATAATAATACTTTTTAATAAATTTTGACTTTTGTGATATACTTTAAGATCGTAAAATAAAAATTTCCATACTGTAATTGCCTTAATTGTCATTTTATGATGTCCAAATTAATTCATCAGATAATATATATTAACATTTTAATCCATCCCAAAATGGCAAAATAGGTAATAAATGAATAAAATCCATAGATTTATGAATTGTGCATAAACACTATTTTACTATAGCCTAGACATTTAATATACATATGTATATTCAAATAGATATTTATATGTTAAAGAATGAACACTTCGCGAATTATGAGCGAGCCGTGTCATTTGATTTTGGTGGTCGACATGATATCATATCTACTAATAGACATAAGTAACTGGTGCTATATCACGCTTATCGCTGTCGACTATCACACGGTGAGGTAATATGATGGAGATGTTTTTATGCTGGTTATCGCGTTAATTAATGTAAGCAGTGAATGAACGTGAAATATAGTAAATTCTTTGGTATAATATTATGTTTTGATTAATTATTTTTTATTTATAATCGGGATATTTATCATGGATTAACGGGCAATCAATATAACATTAGTATTTCACGGCTATTAGTAGCAGAAGACAAAAAATCGGCCAAGTTCCGTTAGAGTTCTGTACCATTATTTATACATTTTAAACATCTATCTGTGGCCGTTGTGGACGTACGGGTGTCAAGTTCCTACAACACAAACGGAGGATTCTCCGACTAGACGAGGTTCGTTCATGCCTGGTGGGCAACGGCCCAACGGTTGATTTTGGAATGTTGTATATATTTAAATCGGCGCGAGAAATTCTTCATCGCGTTTCAGGATTAGTAGTCACTCAGTGTAGTACGTTACTTCTTAGTTCAATGTGTCTCCGGTAGATAGCGCTGTGGTATGTTTCTGTTGCGCAGCATGTGGTGAAGTAAAGTAAAAGTAATAAACCTGAGGACTTTTTTTTTACGTGTGGAAACTCCTTTTGCCTTCACCCCACCGGGGTTTGCGGCGGGGCGGTGTGTCGGAATCGAACCGACTAAAACCACACGGTGTGCCACTCTGCGCCTGAGACGGGAGAGATCCGGGAACCGCTTTCTTACGCCGTCCGGGTACCGGAGGACTTACCCTAACCCATCCCTCCAATCCCCAAAGGCCAGTAACGCACCTCTGGTGTTGCGGGTGTTCATGCATCACAAACAATTAGACCGATTTTGATGCGGGTTTTTATATATACGAACCACATTCTCAAAGACAAACGATGCTCAGCAATTCTTTCCATGAAGAATAAATGGAGTATCCAACATTAAAATATTTATTTAATTCGAACCAGCATTCCTGAGATTAGCGTTAAACAAACTGTTTATCTTGAAAATAATGGTGTTACTGTAACGAAAAACTTAAATGTTATGATTAAAGAAAATAATAAAACTGGCGATATAAACGTCTATATTTTTATAGATAACTAGCTTACTCCCGCGGTTTTACCCGCGGTTATTGTTTATTTATAAATAAAATAAATAAATAAATAAATATGTTCAGACATTTTTAACACACAACGCCATCTAGTCCCAAACTAAGCAGAGCTTGTACTATGGGTACTCGATAACTGATATTAATACTTATATACTTTTTTTTTTTTGTAAATACATACATGTTATACATAGAAAACACCCAAACTCCGAAACAAATATTTGCAGATCATACAAACATTTGGCCCGACTCAGGAATCGAACCCGAGACCTCTTGCACAGCAGTCGCATTCGCTACCACTGCGCTACAGAGGCAGTCAAATTATTTATTTATCAATTTATTTATTATTAAATAAGTATTCTTAATTTTTTTTAATTTTCCGCTCAATTTTTTAATTTTTTTCTTTCATAAGAACCTTCTCCGGACAATAAAAAACACAACAAAAAAAATATTAGTGAAATCGGTCCAGCCGTTCACGCGTGATGGCGTGACCTAGGGAAATAGAGATTCATTTTTATATACATAGATAATTAGTTCCAATCAAAGTTCCTATATTCCATTTAACAGAGATTGTTGTTTAAATAGGAGGCGCTCATAGCCCAGTTGCACTCGGTGATTAGAAACAATCATCGAGGGTAAGCAACGATGGCGTGGTCAGTACCTGGATGGGTGACCGCTGGTGGCATGTTACCATGAGCGTCTCCGTGATTCGGAGGTCACGTTAAGCAGTCGGTCCCGGTTGTTATCATACGATAACAGTCGTGAAGCTTAGTTGGAGGCCTTCGGGCGGCTTAAAAACATCCAACGGCAAGATTTACGTAGCCACAACGTATTCTTGCCAGTCCCCAANGATCGATAACGCGCCGCCGCCGCCGAGAAGAACACAAGAACATGATGCAAATTTTGTGAAACAAAACAAGCCAAAGAGAACTTTGACACATTTTTGTGTTCGTCGACGCGCCGACACCGTGACAACCGCACCGTACACGTGTATGTGTCAAACACAAATGTATCCCGTCGGCTGGGCAGACATGGGGAAAAGGAAAAAAAATATATATATATATATATATATATATATATATATATATATATATATATATATATATATATAGACAGATAAACTCTATTGTCAAGGTGAATTAGGTGAAAACACTAAATTCACTGCCAACCTGTGTCGATCCATAACTTCCATATATATGGCTTATATATATATATATAATAATAGAGTTTATCTGTCGTCTGTTTGTGTCGATCTATGATTATTATCTGTAGCTTCAATTTAACGTTCATAAATGTCACTTAGTGTCTTAATTGAAGAAATGATTTTGAATTTGAATTTGTGAGAATAAATATGTTACGTTTGTTTGTTAATCTGTAGGTATTATTTTTTCTAAATTAATATCCTGTGAAAGGTATTATTTTATGCAAGTTCTAATGCGATTACATTATTATATGACTACACGGTTGGCCTAGTGGTTTCAGTGGTCGCCACGCCACTTCCTACTGCGCCAAGTTTTGTGGGTTCAAATCCTACATGGGACAACACTTTGTGTGATCCATAAATTGTTGTTCTGGGTGTGCTTTGTGTCCGTTTCATGTATGTTTGTAAAGATCCCCGCGACACAGGAATGTATATTCCTAATGGGGGAGTTGTCTTTAAAAAAAGAAAAAAAATATATTGTAAACAAATAAATGAAACTTTAAATTCTGTGTCCATTTCACCCGGTGCGTAAAGGTAGTCTAAGATTAATATTATACATTAATACATATTAAGTTTCTGATAAATAATGAATCATTAAATTCAGGCTACCATAACTTTTGCTTAAACTCTGGTAATTTTAGATACGAGTGAGTGAATGTAAATTTATCAAACTTATCTATACTATTTCTCCCAGATTCGGTAGCAAGTTCAGGGTGCGATAATACGAATATTTCATTTCCCCGGCGACCGTTTAAACTACTTCGGGACCAGTCTAAGTTACATATAAGACTATATTTTAGAGAATTAGGTCATTTCCACATTCAGTTTACCAGCTGAAAGTAGTCCATTGGACTGGAGTTAAGCTGTCCCAAAGTCGAAATAGAATGTCTAGTTGTGCCGAGCATAAAATAGTTTTAGAGACGGACGGAACATAAAGTAGAAGAGCATGCAGAGGAATGCAAATCAGGTCACCTAAATTGACTAAGTGTACTGTAAATTTAGATGTATAACGATAACACGATAAGATATATCAAAAAGATAATGATGACTAGATATAAATCTATAAAAAAATAGCACCATTATTGAAAACAAATTGGTAAATGTATACTATATTAAATCTGAACTAATATTTTTTTTATGTAATAGGGGGCAAACGAGCAGACGTATCGCCTGATGGTAAGCGATTACCGCCGCCCATGGACACCCGTAACACCAGAGGCGTCACAAGTGCGTTGCCGGCCTTGGGGAATGAGGAGGGGGATGAGGGGAAGGGTTGGATTCTGGGCCTCCGGTATCCTCACTCGGTGAAACACAGCGCAGGCGCTGTTTCACACTGGTTTTCTGTGAGGCCGTGGTATTACTCCGGTCGAGCCGGCCCATTCATGCCGAAGCGTGGCTCTCCCACGGTCAAATCTATCGTATGTAATTCTCGTGTCATGTCGTTGCGTACTCCGCAAGTATTTAACCGATATTTACGTTTTTTACTGAGTGTTTTGCACCTGTACCTAAGACAGGATCATTAACATCACGCTTAGACTTATAACAGCCAAGCATGGGTCAGATAGTAATATCATAAAGCTGAAGATTTTGTTTGTTTTCTTCGTTAGTTGAACCCCCCCAATTCCAAAAAGTATTAGTTGTATTAAAAAAAAAATTCAGTATTATAATAGATAAATCAGTTATTGAGAAAGATCTTATGATCACGTTGAAACTAAAAGGAGTGGAGTATCAATGATATATGTTGCAAAGATAATATTGATAATATTCGCAAAAAAATTTTAGGAAAGATTGATTCGGAGGTAACATTAAGCAATTGGTCCCGGCTGTTATCATAGGACAACAGTCGTGAAGTTTACTTGGGAGATCTTTGGACGGCTTGAAAACATCCAACGGCAAGATTACGTAGCTACAACGTTGCCTTGCCAGTGTCCAACCTTTACTCGGCAGGCATAGGGACGTGTGGCCTTAACCCTCTCCTGAGAGGAGTCCCAAGCCCAGCAGTGAGATATTAAGGGTTGTTGATGCATGAAAGAACTGTTCTCCCTTAAATTTCTAAAAAAGTCCGGTATACCATATGTCTATTTTTCAACTCTCTATTACCTTATTCACGCTACGCTATTGCCTATATAATAGGCAATAGGAGACGTAGACGAGGTCGCGTAGGCTGGAAGTTATGGATCGACACAGGCAGGTAGTGGATTTTGTTATTTTCAACATCCACTTTGTAATATAGTACATCTGTGGCGTCTGTTTGTGTCGATCTACGATTTTTATCTGTGGATTCAATTTAATGTTCATAGATGACACTTAGTGTCATAATTGAATGAATGATATTGAATTTGAATTAACGATAGAAGATGTTACGTAGCTTCTTTGAGTCTGAGCAAAAGAATGTTAATAATATTATAATTGTTATTGCAACAAAAACTTTTAAAGTAAAATAAGTGGTTTTTTTTTAATGTAATCAATATTGTGTATATCTATGTATTATCAGGTTCAATGTTAATAGTGCAATATGACGAACGTGAATCACATTACTGTGAACGTGTGTAATAACACCTAGTGGTAGTAGTAACTTGATCAAGAAATGTTATACTAACATACTCGATTTAAACTTAGGTTGCAATGTTTTGAATACAAAGTTCAATAACACACTATATTTTTTTCGAAAACCTTCCGCAGCGGGTAGGCAGCGAGTACTTTGACATTCATGTCTATCAACCATTAACAACCCGTAACGTTTCCCTCCTGGGCTCGGGTCTACTCTCAGGAGAGGGTTAAAGCCATACGTTCCCACGCTGGATGAGTGTGGGCTGGGGTTTGGCAAGACATCATTGTGGCTACGTAATCTTGGATGCTTTTAAGCCTCCAACCAAGCTTCACGACTGTTATCCTATGATAATAACGGTGACCGACTTCTTAACGTGACCTCCGAATCACGAAGACGCACGTGGTATCATGCCCCAGCGGTCACCCATCCAGGTACTGACCGCGTCGTCATTGCTTACCCTCGGTGATTGTTTGTAATCACCGAGTGCAATTAGGCTATGAGCGATTTATGTCTATACTAATCTTAAAAAGCCGGCAGTTTGTTTGTTTTATAACTTTAATGCGCTTATTTCGAAACTACGGGTCCGAATTGATACAAAATAAAACGTAAAAATCGATAGTCTATTTATCCAGGACCTCTATAACCTAACTTTAATATAACATCACTTGTACGACCAACTGAATCCAAAGCAGTGAAAATTAAAAAAAAAAACAAAAAACTCACTTAAAATAAACCGCAATCAAACAAAGAGTTTAGTTAATAAAAGCGTGTTAAAAAGAGAAAACACATTTCTTTTGAGAGATGGTCTGCTAGTTCCTTATTTGATAAAATTTTCGTTCCTTTTCTCCTGATGAGAGAGCAACGCTTCGGCCTTACAGAAAACCGATGTGAAACAGCAGTTGCACTATGTTTAACCGAGTAAGAGGTGACATCGGGGGGCCATACCACCAGCAACGCACTTGTGACGCCTCTGGTATAGCGCGTGTTCATGGGAGGCGCTAATCGCTTACCATCAGGCGTTACGTATATTAGTTTTGCTCATTTGCCATTATAGGATCTCACTTCCCACTGGTTCTGAGAAGAGACTCAAAAGGAAATCATAAATTTATGTCTCTCGAGTTGTTCAAGTGAGTTCCTCATCCATGTACGAGTGTACATGGCTGAGGAACTCACTTGCCAGTAAGTGATTGTCCGTTGATTTGCACCCTATACGATGAAAAAGTATGCAAGTGTGCGTTCGCAATAGACAGCTAAAATAATTGTCTTTAGATTTTAAAAGTATAGTCAATAGAACATTATTATACTCACATTGCGACCAAAAGACTACATACAGAATAGCAGCGATGGCGATACACTTTCCTCTCCGTTCAAGGGCTTCCATTTTGTTCACTAAATACACCAGTTCGACGCACTGACACACACGAACAACACTGATACTATAATGTACTAAAAGAATCCATATTTTTTAAAACTGAGCATTTAAAAAAGTTAACACTGTCTTGATATTAGAATGTTGGACGTTTAAAAAAGTTGTGTTGCTTTAAAAATGGAATCTGGAACAAAGAAATACATTTCATTAATATATTTAAAATAAACACTTCATACAGTATGTAATATCTCCTTTATTAGATCTAGTATATTTTTTATTTATTGAAGGAGTTTATGAAGGCATCTGCAAAATTATGTCTACTGATGTTAAATTCTCCTTTGACTTTATCCGCCGTTACCATTGCAATCTAATAAGTTTACACCGATTTCTTTTGGTTTATTTTCCTCGTGTTGTATAAAAATAAAATAAAATGTAACGTTAGTTATAGCTATGAAATAATTGTGTAACCGATATAATTTCTATTTGTTCATTAAGTACCGGGTGTTTCAATGAACCTTTTTTGTTATAATAAAAAAAAACATGAGTTACTTTTTTAAATAAAATTATCATATTCGAATTTGGAACACTAGTAGCAATAAAACACCACTCAAATGACAGTCTCGTACCTTATTTTACTTCACTGTTCGCGTCTCAAATGACCGGTGTATTTCAGTTTCAATTGAGTAAGTAATTCTATAAATTGCAAAATCACTTAGCTGGTAACACTGGCACGTGCTAACAACGCGTTTTTATTCAGTCATGCGAGCATTGACCTTAAATAATGGCATGTCGAGTACTAAATATGCGTATGTTTTTAGACGAGCAAAGTTTTCATGGTCAAGTTGACGAGAATATGCATTATTCGTGATGTAACAGGACTGAAGGTTGCCCACGATTCCGCCCGTGTGTATGTCGATTTTTGCGGTTAAGAGTAGCTTGTGTATTTCCTCAAGAATCGGAATATCTCGATGCCAAATTTCATCGAAATCTTTGCTACAGTGATATAATCACAAATTTTTAAAAAAATTCACTTCAAGAACTAATCCCAAATGAAATAGGACACGGGAAGCACAAGCTTTCAAATAAAAAAGAATAATCATCAAAATCGGTTAACCCAGTCGAAAGTAAGGAAGTAACAAACATAAAAAAATACAGTCAAATTGAAAACCTCCTTTTTTGAAGTCGGTTAAAAAGTTAGAGGGCCATATTATGGCACAAAGGGCTTATCACCAGAGTGATGTCTGCACATAGTATAAGTATTGCTCGGACAGTCGTTACTTTCCTCAAGTGAGAGAGATTGCCGGATCCCAAACCGTTCTCTGCCCAATTCTGAAAAGGCCTTCCCCTGAAAAGACTGCCTCGGTGGCGCAGCGGCAGCGTATGCGACTGCTGTTTTTGAGGTCTCGGGTTCGATTCCCGGGTCGGATAAAATGTTTGTATGATCTAAAAATGTTTGTTTCAGAGTTTGGGTATTTTCTATGTATGATATGTACGTATCTCCAAAAAAATATATATATGTATTTTTATCAGTTGTCTAGTACCCATAATACAAGCTCTGCTTAGTTTGGGACTAGATGGCGTTGTGTATTAGATGTCTGAAAAATATTTATTTATTTATTTATCACTTAAGTTGTACATATCCATGGACGGTGGTAGTCACTTATCATCATGTGGCCTGTCTGGTCGTGTGCCTGCCTTGGCCCTATAGCATAAAAAAGTTAAAATAAAAAAGTTTCGTTCAGGAATGAGAAAATCAGAAACATTTAATGAGCGTATCTAAATTCCGAAAAAACATTTTTTATTGTGGTTCTACTCATTCTTGTTTGTTTATTGTTTGTTGTTTGTAAAATGGGCTATCTTTTCTCCATATCGACTATTGCTATTCTACAAGGACCGATTCCATTGCCCAACGATTATCTAGTGCTAATCAATACGGACTTGATTGTGCTTACGTTTTGGACAATGTGAACTGTTTATAATGAGGAGACCAATAAATTAGATTATTTTTAGATGACATTTTTGTAGGAATGATTGATATAAAATATTTCATTCAAAATTTATACAAAGTTTGTTTTTTTTTTATTTCAATACTGCAGATACAGAAAATTGTCGACTCACATGATTTCTGAAGTCTTGTTAAGTACCAAGGCTTAGTGGTCATATATCCATTGCTCATGCTAAGCATATCTTACCATGCAGAATAATCTGGCTACTACTTAGTTTTAAGCCAGAGGAGGTTTATGACCAAGACATGTTTTTGTTAATTTCTAAGAAATCTGAAGTTACTGAACTGTGTAACTTTTACAGTTAATTTTAGAGCATACTAAACAACACAAGTAACAGTTTTAATATAAAGCAAAGTTGGTTAATGTACATGAATTTTTAAATGCTAGGCGGAATATGCCTTATGTAAATTGGCCATCTCGTTTGTGATTATTTCATATAGATTTAATTGAGTGGGGTTAAAGTTTATGTCACATTAAAAGTATTGGGGGGTAGAGTAGTTACGTGACCTAGTGTATATATATACATAAATACATATATCTTTTTTCGGTTCCCAATGACTGACATACATGGTCAGCATCAGGATTACAATAATCAGTAAATAATGAGGCTCACTCTCGAAATATAAGGCATCCTTACTTCAATGGCAGTCTTATTTTTAAATCAGTCATGAATAAATACATTCTTATATTTTTAAGTTCTAAATTGCTATAAAACCGAAATCTCAGTTTTCATGCTGCTATGTCATCTAAATTCCTTTCGTATAATATATATATATATATATAAGAGGAAGGTGACTGACTAAGATACCCAGAGATAAACGCACAGTCCAAAACGTTGAACTTAGAATCTTTAAAATTTGCATGTAGGTTTTTTATATAACGTAAGTGAGCACTACGAAAGGAATTTGGAAATGCCACCACTAGAGGAGTAAAATAGAAGATAAAAATATCTACTACGCGAGCGAAGCCACGTGCAAAAGCTAGTAACATTATAATAACAAAGAAAGAAGCAAAAATAATCTAACAACAACCCTGGGTAAAGTAGAACAGTCAAGAGAACAACAAAATGAATTTCCAATTCAAATTAAAATTTCTACAAGGAAATGTTATCTGAATAAAACCCGCCCCAAGAGAATAAACCCAACGGATACCAAATCTAGGCCAAACTGCAAATTTCTCTAGTTTTATTAAACAATTACTTCTCGTTTCTTAATTGACCTGTTTTAATGGTCCACATAGTCTTGTTTACGTCCGCCTTTGAGATTTTTATGAGACTACATTTCAGATGACGACTGCTTTAGTTTCAGGATGCTGGATCTATGTTACTATAATAAAAAAAAATTGACACAATTCCCTATTTAAAAAGCTTTGAATAATATAGAAAAATATATTTTTTTTTGAATTACTCCCCTCATCAACATCAACAACCCATAATGTCCCACTTCTGGGCTCGGGTCTCCTCTCCAGAGAGGGTTCCCCACGCTGGCCCAGTGCGGGATGGGGACGGTCAAAACAACGATGTTTTCAAGCCGCTCAAAGGCCTCCAAAGGAGCTTCACGCCTATTACCCTATGATAACAACCGGGACCAACTGCTTAACGTCACCTCCCAATCACGGAGAGAAGTTATGAAATTAATCTCTTTCTTATTGATATTGTAGACCAAAATTGTGTATATGATGTTTGATGTTCGGTCAGTCATTATACAGATTTCGATATAAAACGTGGAATCTAACTTTGCGACTCAATCATCTTACTTTATTCCCTTTAAAACGGATCGAAAGTACTTAATTCGCCCCTTAAGTATCTTCTTCTACATTCCTGACAACAGATCATCAAACATTTGTCAATCGCTCTGTGTCTTTGAACAATCTGTTCAGTTGGTGAAATGTCAAAGTATGACAAAAACAATTCTAATAAAATCGGGCATCGGTTAAATAGTTATACTTCCTAGGCTTATTAGTTTTCATCTAGACAACATTTATCGCCTTCATAGATGTAGCTCTTTTTTATTACTCTCTATTGTTCTGTTTTAGTGAATCGATTTTGCCTCGATATCAATTAGGTAACTCAATACATTTTGTCAAATAGATAGTTGACTTCTTTAGTTGAAATGTAATAGGTTAAATTGTGTATGCCAATTGTGCATTGATTACTTTTGTTCTGGAAGATTATTCTAAAATTTGAGTATCGCGATGGTTGTTCATCCACGCGGCAACTCATTAAGAATAATTGGGAGTGACACCACACTTATTCATCCCGCGGGTGTAATAAAAACCGACTTATAGAACATACTACTTTACATATAATATACTATATATAATATACCATATTAATTTTACACATACTCTTCTATACCCACTTGTCTGGCTAGTGTGGTACAGTATACCAAATCATACCTTCTGAAGAGGCCTACGTCCAATAGAGTGCTGTTGAGGCTTTTTGACAAAATGGATTGGACACTGCAAATAATTCTTTACACCATTTAAAAGCACCTTGGTCTCTAGAGGAGCGTGCAATTTGTACCAGCTTTTTAATATAGGCCAAAGTATCCTTTTTTAGAGAAGGTTATGTTTAGTACTTTTTGTATGGAATAGGGGTAAGCGAACAGACGTATCACTTGATGGTCACCAGAGGCGTCACAAGTGCATTGGAGTGCCTTTGGAGGATAGGTAAGGGAATGTGGAGGGGTTGGGAATGACTCGGTGAGACACAGCGTAAGGGCTGTTTCAGAACAGTTTTCCGTGAGGCTGTAGTATCACTCTAGTCGAGCCGGCCCATTTGTGCTGAAGCGTGGCTCTCCCACGGTTGAAACTTAAATGCTTATGATGCTAGTTATGATCAGGGTTGTCAGTTTTCTTGGAAGCATGCTTTACTTTATTTAGTCTAGCCAACCCTAGCTACAACTGATTTATAGTGCTCTCGACAGTATAACAAGTCGATAAATTTTACAAATCTGTTACCACGTGCAAGTTGGGCTTTCATAAAGGTGAGTTTCTCTTAGAAAGTCTAATATATTACATGTACCGTGGCTGAACAAAGGGTAGACATGAAACAAGGAGCTTGTTTTACATATGTTCGGCTTTGTGTAGTCACTAGTTAACCTTGAAAGTTTCACCTTTGAAATCTTAATGAAAATGAATATGTTATTATGTAAATTAGTTAGTAGTTACGATATCTAGTGTTTCTTTTTTGTTATATAAATTAAAGATAAATGGAACAATATGTTACAGTTTTAATACATCTTTTATTATACCTCGTAATTTTTTAAATCTTTACGTTCCTGTAACATTCGATGACCAATATTTTATGTATTTTGTTACTTGCCAGCCATTATTAATGTTTTAACATATACTTTTATTTCTTTAAATATTTATTGAAATTTCAATAGTTAGCATGATCACATTATTTACTTCGTTTTGAAACTAGTTTTCATTGTATGAAAATAAATCTTATGGTATCCCCAAAGGCCAGCAACGTACTTGTGACGCCTCTAGTGTTGGGGGTGTCCAAGGGCGGCGATAACCGCTTACCATCAGGTGATACGTCAGCTTGTTTGCCGACTGTCATAAAAAAACAGAACGCTTACAATTTTTAGCTAAAATAAAACATTGAAATTGAATGTCACTCATGTATAATTCACGAGTAATATTAAAAGGTTAATGTAATAGAAGCAACATCAACATAATATTCAAGCGTGAAATCGCAATACCCCATAGCTTTCAAGTCTCCGACACACGCCGCCTATTTCTACACTTAAGATAAAATTTAATAACATCGGGTATTAAAACATGTATTACATAGAAATGGGTAATTTTCTTCACAATTGAAGGATAGTTATTTTTTATGTATGAGCCTGTCAAAATGACTCTACTCTGCGTGATGAAAAGCATGAGCAGAATCCAAGAGCGGTGGTCACCATACTCATTGCGGATGCAACTATGTAGCATGATGATCCACACAATAGAGGCCTATTAAGATGCTTCTGCATCATTGGGCCTTCGGTCTCGCACTCACCAACGAAACACGACAGCACGAATGCTGTCTTTTTGGGTCGGTCTACTGGTTCTAGGAATATCATTAAGATTTAAATTGAAAGACAACTAAGAATTTTATCTGAAATGCATCCAATAAACAATCCACGAACATTTACTAAAGCAATTACACAAAAGAATCTTGTTCTAGCTAACTAAATGGTCTTTAGAATTACAGCATATTGCCACTAGTGGGGTAGGTAGTAGCTGAGTTGATCTTTCAAAAATAATTACAGGGAAGAGCCTTTTTTTTTACGCGTGGAAACCCCCTCGGGCCTTCACCCCACCGGGGTTTCGAACTGACTAAAACCACACGGTGTGCCACTCTGCGCCTAAGACGGGAGAGATCCGGGAACCGCTTTCTTACGCCATCCGGACCCCTCCCAGCGCCTGCCCGCAACGAAGCGGGCTCCATCGTCTGATAGTAGCCTCTCAATTTAGGCAACGTACGGCACAGGCGTAACGTCGTCCCCTCGCGGCTGGCCTGCGAAGCGGATGGGGTACAGGGAAGAGCCTCACTTAAGGTCTACTTATGTATGTTCCAACCTACAAATGAAGTTTACAAAGTCCTGTTGATAGATTATGCATCCGCGAATGGGTTCCACACAACGTTATTTTGAGATAGTATATAATCACAAATTTTAATAAAAGTAAACCGACTCCAAGAACAGGACCAAATTGAAATGGGTCCACATGGGCAGTAAGTACCAGGTTTGAAATAAAAAAAAGAATCATTAAAATAGCATCACCCAGTCGAAAGTTAAAGGTAACAAATATGAAAAAAAATAGTCAAATTGACCACCTCCTCCTTTGAAGTCGGTTAAAAATGAAGTCCGATCCAAGTGTATTCGATTAGATCTTTCTTTTTATGTAGTTTTCAGCAATAGATAGTGATTCAATAAGAAGATTTCATGAGTAATACATGCATAGCATACTTTAGTGGAGGTAAATCCGAAGATTTCAAAGACTTTCGTACGATGCCGGCCCTTTCATTTGTGTTAAATAGAACTGATTTGAAAGGATTTACATCCCTCAAAAGGTATCGTTTCTTAGATATTTTAGATACAAAACAAAATATATTTCAAATAGAAATAATATATTGTGCATCGATAACGGGCACAGTATTCTTGGTGTAAAATAGAATAATAAATCGGCCCACTGGGTCACCTCGCTTCATAAACGTTACGACACCACTGAAAGCTGAAGGTTTCTAGTGTTTTATCGTATGTTCTAAATGCACACACAAATTAGTTTTCAGTCAAACCAAATTGTTATATCTTGTTTACAAGATGTTGGATCTTGTATATATATATATAGTGTGTTGATAACAAATATAGTGTTATATCTATCTATTTATATTAGACGTAATACCAGGATGACTATGAAAAATCCCCTTGTTTTGATAAATTTTCTAAACACCGGCCAAATGCAAGTCGGACTCATGCACCGAGGGTTCCGTACAAACCTGTAGGTATATTGTATGATGTAACTAACAATTTATGCTTTTCGCAATATTTTCTTTATCTGTGGTATAAGATAAATTTCAAGATTCCGAGTTCAGGGGAAGTACGCTGTAGGTTTTGATTGCCTTGCAAGTGGCAAAAACTTGTTTCTGAGAGATTTCGTTTGAGGATAATAGATTTGTTTATTTGCTATTACGATGGCGTATTGAACGTAAAAAGTTACTAATACTGTTACTTTTTAGTTAAAAATTGCTATATAATATCTTTCTAGTATATTGGTTAAGCGTATATTTAAACTATTAATTATATTGTCAGAGAAAAAGAGAACTGCATTAGACTAATGATTTTAAGATTGTCGTTAGATAAGCTCGTACAGACAGTATTAACATGTAACAGTCAAACAAACAAAACAAACAAACAACAACCCATAATGTCCCACTGCTGGGGTCGGGTCTCCTCTCAGGAGAGGGTTAAGGCCATACGACCCTACGCTGGCTGAGTGCGGGTTGGGGACTGGCAAGAATACGTTGTGGCTACGTAAATCTTGACGTTGGATGTTTTTAAGCCGCCCGAAGGCCTCCAACTAAGCTTCACGACTGTTATCGTATGATAACAACCGGGACCGACTGCTTAACGTGATCTCCGAATCACGGAGACGCTCATGGTAACATGCCACCAGCGGTCATCCAGCCAGGTACTGACCTAGCCATCATTGCTTACCCTCGATGATTGTTTCTAATCACCGAGTGCAACTGGGCTATGAGCGCCTTATGTAATGTAATAGTCACTGAAATAGGAAATACAAAAAGATCATTTGACGGCCAAGCTGTCTCCAGTGTACATAAACTTTGCTCGTGAAAGCAAAATGAAAAGTATTAAAACAACTGACTGCGTCTCTTTGGAGTGGTATAAAAATAAGCCTTAGTAATAAGTTCTAATAACACTAACCACAAATGCTGTAACTAAATCCTATCGCTATTTATTACTAAACAGGTTATAAGCAGTTTATCCGCTGACTGGTCCTTCGAGCCTGGTTCTTCGTGAAACCTAACACGTCTATCAAACCGCAGGTGTAGGCCTTTCTAATGTTATAACTACTATTTATAAATAAAAAATAATAATACTCGCTGCTGTGCTTCTAATATCAAGACAGTCAGTTATGCTAAAAATCATGACCTTTTTGACTAGAATGTTTATTAAAAATATGTATGTGGAGGATGTATAGATATTTGTTACCTTTTCACGCACTCGTGGGAGAGCCACGCTTCGACATGAATGGGCCGGCTCGACCGGACTGATACCACTCACACGTGAGGATACCAGACGCCCATATCCCAATCCCTCCCCCTTCCCCCCCTCCCCATTCACCAAAGGCTGGCAACGCACTTGTGACACCTCTGGTGTTACAGGTGTACAGGGGCGGCGGTAATCGTTTACCATCACGCGATACGTCTGCTCGGTTGCCCGTTACACCATAAAAAAACGGATACTTTTAACGGATTTATGTGAAGGGTAACAATAATATAATTCATACATCAAATTAAAATATAGAATACTTTTTACTACGATATCCGAGTCAAGTGGGCGGAGCCGCGGGCTAAAACTGGTTTATTTTTCAAGTGTGGTGCTTACTTGAAATTCTAGGGCCTTGAAAAGCACTGAATGATTTATAATAATGTCTGAATATTTTTATTGTATTTTAATTTACACTGTGATTATATAAAGCTAGAAACTTTTCTAGTCGTTTCTAATACTCGTCCATAAATTTGCAATGATTAAGTTGTACCCAACAATAGTGATGATCGAGTGTATAGGTAATGGATTGCAACGTTCACTATCCTAGCTATTCAGAATGCAAAAAGCTTTCAACTAAAAACAATAAGAACGTGATTATCTTAACAAAATTTACTTGTTTTACTTAGAATGCTAGAGTTCTATCGCTTAGTCTAAATACATATTAAATAAAGAATACTTCATCAGGGCACCGTTAGTTTAAAATGCGACAAGTCTTGTACCTATTATAATTAAATGAAAATTTGTTGTGGGAAAGCCATGCTTACACATATGGTATTGTACTACCAGCCTCCATGACCAAATTTTGTATGGTATAAATGATATTTTATATCTGCATAGAATTATTTCGGAGTTTGGATGTTTTCTACGTGTTTTATAATAATTTATATATAAATTTTTAACAAACTATAAGCCAACTACTTGAAAAATTTAGATGTATGAAGTCTATCACTCGGGCCATTGTAACGAATCTATTGTCATCTCATTTATTAAGATTGGTATACTAGTTTAAGCGCTACAAACATAGATAAATCGCTATAGTATGGAGCAAATTGTAATCACTAAAACTAATGCAATTGCACTTACAATGGTAAGTGAGTTATGATTTCCTGATTAGCTAACTTATTTAGGACCTGCCTACGGGTATGACGAAGACTTCCAATATTGGGCATTCAGTTCCTATATATATCTAGTGTATTTTGTTAACTTAAAAATCACTTGCATTCTATCGTAAATTACGTACACGTTAGAGTGATTAGTTTTATTATGTGTTAGTATTGTGACTTTTTTTTTCAGAATTGTGTATTCTTGAAATGTAAAGCAAAAGAAACCCTCCTTTAAACTTTTGTTGACATTTACATAAAATCTTAAGAGAACTTGGTGAAGTAGACTGGATCTAGATAATTTATACGCCATTTCCTGCCTGAATAACAGGAAAATTAATTTCGATGAAGTAGTCACGTAGTTATAGTTTAAAGCTTTTAGTATTCTCAATAGCTTTGACTATTGTGTTGTAAAGTGTTGCCAAATTCTTTAGTCAAATGTTGCAATAGTTGAGAATTTTATAAGTATCTATCTATCTCTACTTGAGAGTATTTTAGTCACATATTTTATATTTAAAGGTCTTAAAGTAGATTTCTCGAATGACATAAACTATGGTAAAGGGCATCTCATCATATTTACACATTGCCACAAATAAATATATGTACTAAATATACTATATCCAATAAATCATAGAAAAGTTAGATTCTATATTGAAAAAAAAAATCTCAAAATCTTTTGACTGTCTCAGTGGCGCAGTGGTATCGAATGCGACTGCTGTGCTTGAGGTCTCAGGTTTAATTCCCGGATCGGACCAAATGTTTGTGTGATATGCAAATATTTGTTTCGGAGTTTGGGTGTTTTCTATGTATAATATGTATGTATTTACAAAAAAAGTATATATATATATTTACATCAGTTGTTTAGTACCCATAACACAAGCTCTGCTTAGCTTGGTACTAGATGGCGTTGTGTGTTAGATGTCTGAAATATTTATTTATTATAGGGCAAAGAATTTGATTATTGGCAAATAAAGGGCGAGCTTAATTTTCAACATCATCTGCCATCATCATTCTCCCTTTGTAAAAGTATATTGCTTTGGTAGATAAATAATTATATACCGAAAATATATGAAAAATAATATCATCCGACTCGAACTTGACAATACAGTACATCTGGCGTCTGTTTATGTCGATCTATGATTATTATCTGTAGCTTCAATTTAACGTTCATAAATGTCACTTAGTGTCTTAATTGAATAAGTGATTTTGAATTTAAATTTGAATTCGAAAAATTAATTAATTAATTATTATTATTTTCTCTATCTGGTTCCAAAATATGGTATATTCAGGATGATGTGATCCTAGCTAACGCTTTACTTAGAGAAACTGAAATTATACTTAGCTTCAATCGGTAAAAGATTGAGTTGCACTCAAGTGCATTTCTGTATAAGAGGTGTAATATGATCGCATATCTTGACATATAATATCTCGTTTCATGCCTCAAGTGCGAGCTTACTCACATGAATGAGCTTACTGAGATTTTAAAATTGCAACATTGTATAGAGCTAACCGACAAGGAACACTTGCAACATTGTAGGAGGGAACGACGTCTTTGACAGGTGAAGAATTTTCTTACTAATAATAGTAAGGCGAAAGGAGATCGTTTTTTGTTTTTGCGAAAGACGCTCCCCATTTCATGTCATCCACATTTTTTATATTTTTTATCATTAATTCCATCACGACGAAGACTTGAAGACTTGAAATACTTGACATTGGCAGAAATAGCTGATCCGGCTGATTGCCATATCATCAAAAAAAGAAGTAAGGCGAAAGTTTGTGAGGATATTTGGATATTTGTTACTCTTTCACAAAAAAAAGTACTGTATGGATTTGCATGAAACTTAACAGAAATATAGTATATACGTCATCATTATCATCATCTGTGAAACTTTCAACTGTGTATCACGGTTTATGAGATGTAACCTGGTGACAGACGGACAGACCCACAGACGGATAGCAGAGTCTTAGAAGTCCGAGTTAGAGAGAGTTAAGAGTCCTTTCGATAAAGACCCCTAAAAAAGCTTTTTTTTCCCAAGGCTTAGTTGATATGAAAACAAACCGTAAAAAGAATTGGATAAAGTTTTGTGTTCACCTTGTTACTATATTTAAATAACTAAGTATAAAAATTTAAATTTATGAATAGTATTTCGTTAATGCATTTCGTTTTTTAGCTTTTGTCCGTGGTCACTCGCGCAGAAGTAGATATTTTCATCTCCTATTCTACCTCCTTAGGGGTGGTTTCCAAAATTCCTTTCTTAATGCTCACTTAAGTTGCATAGAGAACCTATTTGCAAATTTTCAGGATTCCTAGGTTCAGCGATTTGGGCTGTTCGTTGATCTCAGAGCAGTACTAAAGAAAAATAAGACTTTAAAAATATTTTTCAAATAAAATTAACATTATGACTACGCTTCTTTTAAACGATGATAAAGCTTATTTTTAACCCCCGACACAAGAGGGGTGTTAGTTTGACGTCGTTGTCTGAGTGTGTGTTTGTCTGGCATCGCAGCTCTCAAACGGATGGACTGATTTCGATGTGGTTTTTTTATTTGAAAGCCAGTTTGCCGTATGATTACTCGATTAAATGCTTGATCAGGGACTTTTTTTAATTTTTAATTTCAGCTTGTTTTACGCATCTATAAATCAATAGATAGGTACGAAAGCAAAATCTTGTACTCGTTTTTTATAGTATATGGGGCAAACGAGCATAGATAATCGCCTGATGGTAAGCGATTGCCGCTCTGGTATCCTCACTCACTAGGTGAAACACGGCGCAGGTGTTGTTTTACACCGGTTATCTGTGAAGCCCTGGTATCACTCCGATCGAGCCGGCCCATTCGTGTTGAAACGTGGCTCTACCGCGGTAAAACGAGCGGTTTTACGAAAATTAAGCGAGTAGAGGAGTATAAAGTATTTGCCACATTTCAAATGTATATAGAGGTGGAGTGTTAAAAGGTTTAAAATTAAGTCTTAACTAACTCGGCGGACTTCGTATCTCCTCATTTATTTTTGTGAATATTTTCTAAATTATCGAAACATCTTTTATTAAGCCCGTGTCAACTAGCTGCAGCGCTGTAGAGTATAGAACTAAGCGGACTAAATAAATATAACACTTTTGTTTTACTTATCATCTATGCAAACCTTGTCCTACAATAAAAAATAATTATTCAATTTGGTGCAGTCGGTTGAAAGTTACGGGCGCACATACATTTTTGTAATTCATTTTTATTTTTATACATTTATAAGTTTTGGTTGAATTCCGAACACTGAATGACCAGTTTAAATATTTTTTTATAATAACTTAGGGTTTTTAGCCGTTTAGTAATAGTAGTATATACATTTAAAAAGATTGATTACTTGTGTGGTTGTATATTAAAAAAATACATTTGAATTAAGTATCTCCTTTTTTTTAAAGTCGGCAAAACAAATAAATACTAAAATAAATTTCCTCAAAATCAACTTTCAATGAATTTCTTTTAAGATTTTTTTTTTCATACTAACTCAATTTATCAATTTATAAAATATGAAAAAGTTGACATTAAACACACTGAAAAATATTTGAGATTATATTTTTTAAATAAATTTTATTAGGTACCTCCTGCATAATCATTTTAAATATTTATCTATGTATACACATAATTCTATAATTATGAGGTGTGATAGTGTAAATAATTTAAAACGAAATTAATTGCTTTATGATAATTTTAATTAAGACTATTTTACATAATTTTTATTCATATGAATATTTGCCAACTAATAAAAACTGCGATAAAATTTTACTGGAGTTATTAAAAAAAAAACAAAAAATTACATACTTACGAAACTGAAGGAACGTACTTAAATTACACAACAAATAGTTTTATACATCTATCGCACGCACGCACAGAGAAAATACCCAAAGCACTTCAAAGTTCAAAACTCAAAACACTGGCCCAAGCCTTACACACTCGAGATTAGAGAGCACTCGAAGCCGATAGGTGTGTTCGCCGTACACTTGTGCCAACGACTGGTATCCTTTAAAACACAAGCTGCGTTTTGTTACATCAATGTTCGTTGAAAAAATAAAACCCAACTTCAAAGACATTATCTAGGTGACTAGGTACCATCAGTCATAGTTTTTTGGATAAACAAAACGTCGGACGTAAAGAAAGTTCTGTTCCAAGTTTAAATTTTTGAGTTTGATTTTCGTTTGCTGTCACAGAGACAGCTCATGAACACATAAACTCTCCCACGCTATGTGTTGAGTAATTTGGCGAATATCTAACTTTTTTAAATTTAATGGCACTGATTCATTTTTACCCGGTAAATCTACAAATACTCATTGATTCGCATGAAATAGTAGGTGTATAAAGTTACGAGATTTAGCGCGGGAAAAATCTGGGAAGATAACGACTTAAATTCAATTTAAAAAGTGTTTTATAATAAATTATAAATTAAAATATTGTAATTTTAAATTTTCGTGGACATATCATATCTCATAAAGTATCTTATCACCAAGTAGTACGCGACCTAATTATTAAAGCGAGTGAACTTATGAATAACATGTTTATATTAAACTCCACACTAATTACTTAATGAAAAATTCAGAGTGTTTTCAATTATGGAATGTAATAATGACGTAATCTGCATTCATTTTTTATTATAAGTCTGGCCTTCTCTGTTTAATTATTACATTTTATGCCTATCCGGCATAAAGTGTACATTTATGCAAAGACTATTTTATTCATTATAATATTTACACAGTAAAATTATACGTACTCATAGTTAATTACATTTCGTTTTTACTATGGGTCCACCGGAGGTCAGTGTTGCCCTATGGTAGTGCTGTAGTAACAAATACGCAAGTGAAAACATTCATGCAGTATTAATAATACCTCATTCTGTAATCAAATTGTCTTGAATATTCCTATTTTTAGTTCTCCTGACATTTAAAAATAAATAGTCGTTTTGAGTTTGATTCGTGGCTTCAAAGTCTTGCCCAAAATAGCTACTCTTTAAGATTAAGATTAAATGATATTTATAATAAAGAATTTATAATTAGCACAAATAAATAATATGTGAATATGTCCATGCACGCATCATACCGCATTATTTCAAGGGCATAGACTAAATTACGCGATTTTTATTTTAGGGTCTGTCGTAAACTCATGAACACACTATGACGTCACTATTCAATGTTAACGTAAACATCTCTGTTTGTGCATAGTGTCAATTTACTTGTGACTTCATTGACATTTGTAGGCCTATTTAGGGTTGCCATCTTTTTTAGTAGTTTAATAAAATACCACAATAAATACAAAACTAAAAACAATAGTACTAAAAATATTACAAATGCCATTCGGCCATGCCAAAATAGCTCGCAGCTTATGCTATGCAGGTTCTAATTAGGTTATTTTATATTTTATATAAATATATACATTATTAGTTTATTTACGATTAACAATAAAATGTTTTACTAACTTTAATTTAACTAAATTTATTTTGAAATTTAACATATTGAATAAATGTATTACATTTAGATTGCCAACCCTTGTTTTATGTACGATTATATAGCTGGATATGTACATATTGACAAGAATATAATTGGCCCGTTTAGTACAAAACATCGAAGTAATATGCTATTCAAGATCTACTTAACTATGTTTTATAATTGTATTTAGGAGATATTTCAGCATGTTTAGCAAAAAGGTACCCTCAAAAGGTTTTAGAATAATGTCAAATGATGCTCAAATAAAGCTCCAGAGATAACTTTGGTCATGATAACGTTCACGGCCTTCGGGCCTTCATTGAGTATAACCGGAGTTTGCGGTGGGGCGGAGTATCGAGATTGGATCTACTAAAACCACACGTTATGCGACTCTGCGCATAAAATGTATGGAATCTGGGAATAGACAATAAGAAGATATTCAAAACCACCTGTTTTTAAACATCCCAACTCTATTATCTAAACGAGGTTGGCAACTATGCTCTCACTATGATCTACATTTTGCTATTATGAAATTGTTGTCATAATTCATTCGTATTTGTATTATAAACGATATAATGTTTCAGTAAAAGTCTTTTTATTTATTTTTTTGCTGTTCATCTCATGTATATTTCCTTTCAAAGGCAATATATGTTAATACCTACATTCGTAATAGACTCAAGTAGATTTACATATTTCACATTACTCTGTAACGTACGTTTATATTTAAAGATACATTTCCATTCGAAATATAAAATCTGTTACATCTGTATTTATTTTTTACATTATCAATGCTATTTGAATTAGATATACTTATATACATACATACATGGGAATGATCATAAATATCTTTCAATTTTAACGAAATAGAAACATTAATAGTGAAAATATTTAACCAATTTTATTAATGGTGATAAATCATTAGGAAAAGCATGTTTCAAAACATAAAATGGATGGAATTTTATTGATCACATTTTATTGCTAACCACTTCATTTGTTTAATAGCAGAAAACTTTAACTGGCCACATTTAAATAACACTGATTGATTTATTTCCATAAGTAGGCTTTAAGCACTGCAAAAATTTTAAAACTGGTTGACTGAGAATCCCTGTCAGATTAAATAAAAGATTTACGTTCATTCTACCTTACAGAACAAATATTTTTGACTGGCAACTATTTTTTTATTTCGTTCCAGCTTCAAATCCGAATCAAAATAATGCAAATGGCGAATTGTAACAGTTACAACACCTGTAAATATTTGGAAACACTAATAACAACTTAGCACCAAGTATGCGTCTCCATTATTTGTTAATTAATAGTTGAGTAAAATACAATGAAAAAAATTTTATAGACCAACAAAATAAAAAGTAAAAACGATTAACTATACTCTTGCTGGCTTTATTATAGTCAAAATACGTCGAATCATCAAAAAAATATTTCTCATAAATTTTAGAAAAACTGACCGTGAAGAGTGTAGACACTAGTGAGATCCCACATAATGGTTTCATCATCAGGTATAGTATCAGGATCTAGAATTTTTATTTCAATGTATAAAATAAATAAATAATATTAGAATTTTCCTTTAAGAAATATGCATACCACTGTTTTAAGTACCTACATCTAACAAAAAAATATAAAGTAAATTAAAAAAAAATATCAGTATATATATTCTCCGTAACATTGTAAACACCGTTAGATTATAATTTACCCAGCGTGATTATCAACTGTCAAAAGATTGACAATTGTGACATACTCCTTACAATTTAACGTACTGTTTTTCATTATATTAAAATGTATCGAAGTAAAACCGTTCAAACACAATCTGTCAAATTGTCAACTGTCCCTGATTGGTCGGTCTTACATTAGGCCGTTCTATAACCATAGAGCTAGGTTAGGTTAGAACTTCTGTGATTAATCACGAATTTTTTTTACTGGCACAACAGTTTTATCTGACTAATTCTGAAGCTGTGATATATTTGACGGTTTTACTTCGATAGATTATAATCTAACTAAAAATAATACGTTAATATTTAAGCAGTATGTTCTGGTTCACAATCTTTTGACAGTTTACAATCTAGCAATATAGATTACAATCTAACGGTTTTGATAATCTGACATACACTCACTTTCTATAGTATAAAATGAAGTAGCTTCCGTGGTCTGTTTGCTTAGATATTTTAAATTACTTATTGGATTTTAATTAAGTTTTCAGTAATAGATAAAATGATTTAAAAGGAAGGTTTAGGCCCGGGTCGGGCCAAAAATGTTACTGTGTTTTTCTGATTATAGAAATACTTATTAACGGCTCGGAGTTTGGAAGTTGGGGTCGTGTCTCGGAGAGCACGGAAAGCTGTCGGTCCTGCGCCTGATCTCTCCCCGGTTGTGTCGGTTAACCGTCCCATCGGATTACGAGAGAGAGGGAACAGAGAGTGCACCTGTGTTGGTCTCCGCAGAGACTGGCCGCCGTGTCTGAAATCGGCTAGGCCAACATCATCACAAGCATGTTAAAGAAGAGGCTATCCGAGAATTTTAAGGACTTCAGTACGAACTAAAAGAGATATAATAACGAATGTCAACGTAGATATATTTACAGTTAGTTAATTGTCAATGCAAATGGCATCGTTAGGTTGAAAAGTTTGCTTTCTAAACACATAAAATGTAGGATTTTACAACTTAAAATGACTTAACCGGGACTGAGCAGTGTATTAACCGCAGTATTGGTGGTCAAACTAACGTTTATTATAATGATGTAACTTAACAAAGGCATAAATTTTGATACAAACCGTTGGCGTATTTAATAAAATATTTTTAAACGTTATATAAATTACCTATTTATAACATATACACATCATGTATGTGTCTTTGTATACTTATTTACGTATTAGAGTCATCACCCTTAAATATCCAGGAAAAGTGAAGTCAGGAGTCACAAGTGGGTAGCTCGTATTTGTGGTGAGAATTTGATCTGTGCATGCAGGTATACAGATCGTATTAGTCCGTAAATACAGCAGTCATGCAAAAAGTTTCTTAACAAGCGCACAGTGGTGGAGTGCCTCTTATCCAAGTGATGGACTATATTGTTATGTTATGTTATGTGTTATGTTACCCATTGGTCAAAATTCTATTACACATGGCTTTACACCATCGTTACGAACTATTTTTACATAAGATACATTTCAAAATTCCATTTCTTTACAAATCTACTAATTGTCAGACAATTTTCTGTACGTGAAGTCGGATTTTAAAGTTCATTTGGAATCGCAGTTCTTTAGAAAAAAATCATATTAATGAGCTGAAGTCATGGTTTTGCTAATTATCTTTTCCGAAGGCACATCTTACTTTTTAGCAAGACCCAAGATATGTTTTTGAATATCCATTTTTTATTGTTAATATTAAATTAAACCTGTATTAAAAGATAATATGAACGCGAAACTACCCCAATACCTGCCTTATCTAGTAAATTACCATCGTTAAAATTTAACGGACTTTATATTAGGTATTTTATGGTTTGACAAACGAAAATATTAAATTACATTCAAGTTATTAATATTCTACAATATTGCGTCCCAACATTATTAACTAAATACATTATTAACTAATTACATATTACAAATAGAAATCGCCTTTGAACAGATATTTGTATAGAATTTATATTTATCTGATTAGTGCGAAATCAAAATGTGTGGATGGGACCACGGTTCTACTTTGACCTTCTTTGTATCTATGAATTTCTAGATTTCTACCTGAATTAATTTCTTTTTTCGTCACTTTGAGAGAGAGCTACATTTTTGAGTATTCAGGTAATCATTTATTAATTATTTTTAAGTCGGTACACTAAACACGGGAGGCAACTTATTGAATTTGTTGGAAATTATGATTGCCAAACTCGGTTAAGTTCATTTAAAAGATTATTTAATTTCGAACACCAGGAAGTGCCATAATAATGTTAGTAGATCATACAGTTATTGACTGTAAAGTATCAGCAAATTATTTCCCAATTGGAACCATGTCTTAAACGTTGTTTAGTGAAAGAAAGAAAGAAAGAAATCGGTTATCGGTAATCGGTAATCGGTAATCGGTTAATCGGTTAATTGGTTTCTATTAAAGATGTTTACAGGATGTCAATAAATATTTTTGACGTGATCAAAATAATGAATGTTTCAAGAAAACTCCTAAAACGTTTATCTTAAGACATTAAAATTTTTTGGTGTGTTGTTCTCTTTTAAAGGAATTTATAATGAGAGTGATTATCCTTGGCAATGAAGATGTCCATTATATACGTTTATAATTTCTCGGGTGTGTCGAATGAAAGTTCTATTTTTATTTAACAATAGACGGGTTATAGGTTTTTTTTAAAAAAATGTTATTAGTACTATTCACTTGGAAAAAGTCAAATATTATACTTTTAACAGTCTTTAATATACATTTTTAATAAGTAAGAACACTTGAATCCCATTTTACGGAAATAATAGATTACACCAAAAATATTTTGCCAAGACGACTGCATATGGCTTGCCCTGTGAAAAATATTCTTATGTAGAAACAAGCTGAATCTACATACAATAACTTCACATACTCTAACATCTCAGTAAAAATATATGTGATTGCCGATCTATCAAACAGCACTACGGCTAGATACAAAAATGGCCTCTACAACTAAACTTGTAGAAAACTAAGAACGATTACTTGAAAAGGCAACCACAATAGTCTATTAACCCAGCAAGCATACATTTGAAAGCGTACACCTTTAAACCTGAATTGGTTATGGGATCTAAATGGAAAGGCAATGTCTAGCCACAAAGAGCTTCCGGCCTAGCCATCTTTGCCTACCTTCATTTATTAAGAAATAAAATACTTTGTCTTTTATTTTATTTTTTTTGTAACAAGACGCCTGGTAACGTAACTGTCAAAATTATTTTGACAGTTTTACTGTAGTGCCAATATCGCCAATTATAATCATTTTTATGTGAGGTAGAGATTTGTCACTTGAATTTAACGTCAAAAGTTTCGATGCTAGTCGTAGTAAATTATTCGTCCCTACTATAGGTATAGAAAATACTAGTATACTATAAGTAAAGAGTATAGAAAAATAATATTAAATCGGGCGTTAGGATTGACATAGCTTACATCAGCACGTGTAAAATTGGGAGCACTAACTATTAAATGATGTTTTAATAAAGAAATAAATGATCGAGGTACGAATTAAGTGGCATGCGATTGGAGAGGTCTATCTCTTGCAGTAGACTGCGATACGCTGATGATGATGATGAAAAGCATATGACATGAAAACCAGTCAAGTGTCAGTTTGGCTTGTTCAGAAGATTAAGAATAGTTTCTTGATCTTTAGAACAAGCCAAACTGACGAACTGACGAACTCGAAAAGAAAGAAAGTTTATAAAATATATTTATTTTTCTGGTTTCCAATAAGAAGAAAAATAATTCAATTTCGCTTTGCAATAAAGAATTTTTTTCAATAGATTGTCGGATTTTCTTTTGGTCTCGATGCTTTTCCATTTTATCTAATGAATTCTTGACTAGAAGGAAATAGAGAAATAAATTAACAACTGACATGACGTCGATGTGTGTTAAAGCTACTTTCAAAAGCTCCGCCAAGAGAAAAAGACCAAGGTAAGCATATTTCAAGTTATTGTGGTCTTATTCACAAAGTACTTCTTCAATGAACATAGGTATCTATATTCACATTGAAACTATTATGACAGGTTAACACGCTTTCGTATTGACTCTCAAACGGTTCCTTTGCATTCCAACATTTTGTAGACGTAGACAAATTGAATACTAAATACAATTCATCGGAAAATCCTTTCTTAGTGGTGTATAGGGCTATCAAAGGCAAGGAAGATATGTTCACTCAGACTCGTATGCTCAATTTGTAGCAGACAGAGTTACTTTCGAATTTGAAATATTATTATGGAAGTATGGATACAAACGGCGATGACCGTTCGAAAATATATTTTAAAACTTACAACAGTTGCGGCGTAACTATTTATTAACTTGATCCATTACTTTACTAGTCTGTACTTATAGTACAGACTAGTAAAGTAATGGATCAAGTATAGCTCTAAAAGAATTAGACCTTTGGTAGGTAAGTGTACTCCAAATTATGATTTTTCTTTATTTGATTAAATCTTCTTTAGTAGTTTTTTCAAAATTATGCTACAAAAATACAAGTGAGGGACCACCGTGAGAGAGTCACGCCATGGCATAAATGAGCCGGCTCGACTGAAGTGATACCCACGGTCTCATAGGAAACTGGTGTGAAAGAGCGCCTGCGCCCCAACCCCGACTTTGAGAAAGGATCATACACTAAAATATAAGCAATGCGATTATAATAATAATATCGCGATCTAACTCGATCTTAACGCCATCTATTAACCTAATAAATAACGATTATTGCTGATATTTATCTCTTTACTCATAAAATGATTTCCCACAACCCTACCAGGAGCGAAGCGCTATGTATAATTTATGTTGTTTACATGTTTGCTCGTAATTACTAAGTTGACCACATAATTCAGCACCGCCATTACTACGGGGAAATTGGGACCTACTTAAGGTCAGTTAATTTATTAACAGAGACTGCTAAAGCTAACGGGCACATGCTTATGGCTGCAAGATGATAATTAATATAATGGCTATGAGAATTTGAAATTTTCGTAAGAGGGAAAGGCTTGTTTGGTCGCATATAGGTCACTACCGGACTTATACTACAGGCTCACTGAAAATCCATGCTAAGAATTTTTTTGATACTTTTTGCTATCAGGATTCAATTTAGATTAGAGAGAATTACCTTTACAATACATTATCTAACGTTTGCATAGTGTCCGCCAGTAAAATACCTGAAAACAAAAATAACAAGACTGTTAATCGAAAAGTACAGTAATAGAAAAATAACAACCGCAAATTGTGTTCATACTAAACAAGCAAAATTTCAATAACGTACTGTATACATATTTTGATACTGTTTGATTGGTTTTGGCTCCAGTTATTTAGTTAAGTAGATTATCTTGGAATGTATTATAATATTTGTTATTATTTTTGTGACTCTCTTATTAAATTCGATATATATCGAATTCCTAAGCTGTCTTATTCGGCCCTATCATTCGCAATTCGCAATATCTTCGTATAAATAAATATCAAAAAATTTTAATTACTTTCTTGCGAAAATGTCCAATATATCACTTGTACTAGTATCTCATCAATATTTCTTTCTCACCGAATTGTGTATGAACCTGAGTTTATGAAAGGACATTTATACAAGTATAGACGGACGTTTATAAAACGGTAGGGACATTTATACATTAGGCATTTACATTTAACGAAGGCACTACACTGATTAAAAACTACTCTTGATAAACGAAAAAAACGACTAATAAAAAAGAGTAAAATACTTAGTATTTGAACCTGTTAAAACATGTATAATCAATAGAGAAATTGAACAAGTTCAATGTCGCCCATATGTTGAACGAGGCGCAGCGTATTACAACATTAGTTACGCAGGAAGATCTTGTAAGTAACAAGTCGTTACTAGACCATTTCCATCTAGAGATAATAGACTTTCACTGTATTTTCTAATGCGTTGCAAATATGAAAATGGATTTGGTATCATTAATGATTGCATTGTGTATGTGGTACAGAGAAACATATAACAAGTTTTATTTATTAGTAGTCAGTGATTTGCTCGCAGATTTTGCCTAACAATTCATTGAATCTGAAGAACCATGTTTCGTCATTTTTGGTCTAAATTATACTACGGTTAATTTCGCCATGGCTTTACACAAAACCGCATTTTAAATTTTTAATTTAATTGCGTTCGGAGTGTCCAAAGGATAATTATTTAGTAGTGGAAACATGGCACAGCAAGATTTCGTTAAAAAATCAAAAGTGCGTTAGAGAAATCTCTATGCACTTAAATATCGAAATTACTGATCACTCCAAATAATGGCTAATGTTGAAATATTTTTCTAAGTAATAACTACTGTTGAGTAAGGCAATAAGTATTTTCTTTAAGGAGAAGGACAGGACATAACATTAAGTCTATCTAAACTTCGAAACGTTTAATCTTTAAACAGTTAGCTTTTAGTTGTAAGTGCGTGTCTAGTACTTCTTATGTCTGCTAGTTTAAACATAAGGAAATTTACTTTGTTGATGGAGAAGTAATATATTTATTTTGTTTTGTTTGGTGCTACATGTGAAAGAACTAAAATATTACATTAAAAGTGATTCTTGATGTAAACGCTAGAGTTATGCAAGATTAACAATATTTTATTGGACACTAAATTATAACAACAATAAACCAATTTTGTGTTAAGTTTTATTTTTAAAGTAGATTTCCTACCGCACTGGGTTTGCGCAGTATTAGATTGTAATAAAAAGGCTTTTCAAAGTAGTTTTATGACTATTAGCAGAATCCATCTGTGGCTAAAGCGTTAGGCAGTTCAAAAGTATAAAATACTCAATTCGCCTATGACCACCTGGTCTTGCTTGAACTATTAATTACAAAAAGAACAATATAATTCATGCCAATCAGGACCCGTTATTTAAACAATTTGGTTGCCTGTTTGTAGGGCTATTCAGCTCTGCGACCCGGCCCAATCAATGTTTGTTTTTTTTACGGTAAAAGATGCAAACGAGCAGACGTATCGCCTGATGGTAAGCGATTACCACCGCCCATAGACATCCGTAACACCAGAGGTGTCACAAGAGCGTTGCCGGCCTTTGGGAAATGGGGAGGAGGATAGGGGGAGGATTGAGGTATGGGCCTCCGGTATACTCACTCACTCGATGAAACACAGCGTAAGCGCTGTTTCACACCGGTTTTCTGTGAGGCCGTGGTATCACTCCGGTCGAGCCGGCCCATTCATGCCGAAGCGTGGCTATGTAAATTACATTAACGTCAGACTGTAAGTAGACATACTAAAACATGTTCTGTTGTAATCAGTCTAGACTTGTTAATGAATGACAACAACTCGAATATTGTATGAGTACTACTAATTTAGTTCCCACGGTACAAAATTTTAAGCCTTGGTTAAGTCCAGGTTGAGGTGAGAATTTTTGAGAAATTTATCGTCCTTCCGGCCAGTTATAGGCCAAGAGACACCGCACAGTGTTCCGTGTGCGCCTCTAGACAACATTGACCGAAAGGTGACAGAACCAATCTTGGCTGAGACGGGTTATTGCCTGTTGAGGTTGGCGGATCGGAGCGGATTCTCGCTGGAGGAACACCAAGGTGATTTTTAATTGGTAGGAGTCTGACAGACCTCTTTAGCCCCTTCAAGGACATCCATAAGGATATTCTACCGAGTTAATAAAAAAACTTACCCGCAAATTATATAGTTAAATTTCGCATTCCATTTCTTTATTGGTCCTTCAAAGTGTGTACAACAAAATGTGAATGTTTATATGAATATATATGAATACAACTCTGAGTGAGTATGTAGATATATTATATACGTACTAAGTCTTATACAATAAGTAATCCTGCTATTATTATAAACGGGAAAGTTTGTAAGTTTGGATGTTTGTTATAATAATATAAATTTCAAAGATTATTTGTTTGCTTTGATACGTTAATCTCAAGAATTAGAAACTACAAATTCAAAGAATATTTTAGTGTTGAAGAGCTCATTTAACATGAAAGGGTATCCTACTAATATTATAAAAGCGAAAGTTTGTAAGTATGGATGGATGTTTGTTACTCTTTCACGTAAAAACTACTGAATGGATTTTAATGAAACTTTACAATTCACGCAATATCTTTGTACCGTAACACCGCGGGGCTCAGCTAGTAAAATATAATTTTAAATCATTTAACGAGTTCACGAGTTAGCAGCCCTGTAACAAAGGATTTGTTGAAGCTATGAAAATCTTTATTACATGTTTATTTTGTTGCCTAAAATATTTGAAACATATTAATGTTTTTGTAACCCATTCGAGCTCAGCAGAGCCCTTGAACGTACCGATCCAGTTCTAACAAATGCTGGAAACATGTATCAACAGATTAATATACGAGTTGTTGGGAATGTTCCGTTTATTTTTCTGGCTTCATAAAACCTACAATATGTTTGGCCAATATTTGCCTAATGTTTGGATCGTAAAAATTTAATATAAACAGTATTGATGAGACATTGGCAACACTGATACGAAAAAGCAGGTCGATCGGTGCGACACGGATATTAATTTGTTTCGACTGTACGTGTTAAAGATTTATTTATAATCTGTATTTGTTATATGTATAAATAGACGTCAACTGTGCTAGCTCAGTAGATTAACGGCAGTAGAAATAGTTTATGTCTAACTAAAATACATTTTTACTTGTGAAATAATGTGTCAGAGACCTGAATAGAGGGGTCACGCAGGGAACCATATTTGGTCCATACAAATAGAATATCAGAATAGTTAAGAAGTCTTTGACAAATGGGTGTGTTATAAAGATTTATGCAGAATATAATGAATATGACACGGAGACGAAATGAATGGTCTTATTCTTATAGTATCCACTTTAAGAATCTACTATACACACTATTATTAAATTTTGAAAGTAACTCTGTATGTCTGTCTATCGGTCTATCTTTCACGATTTCTTGGTTAAATCGATGCACCGATTTTAATGAAATTTGTCATGGAGATACTTGGATTTTTGAGAAAGGACATAGGCTACTCTTTACTGCGATAAACGACATACACACAGGCGGAGCCGCCACCAAAAGCTAGTTTTCTAAATAAAGTAGTGTGCGACATTAATTTGCCTTTTCAAGTTTGGTAACAGCTTTCCTTTATAAGACGATTAATACTGCTATACTTAATTCAATCAACAAAAATTGGTCAATATAACAAATATTGTTCGCCAAATATCTGTTCAAAACAAGAACTCTTTGTTAAAACCTTTCTCTGATAAAGTCACACCCACCCTCGATGCAATATTCAGGCAACAAAAGAATTATTCGGGTGGTGTTATGTTTAGGTAATCAAACAAACCCCAAAAAAACGCACGCTAACATCTGCCGTGTGAGCCACTACACGGAAGCATTAAACAGTTTTACAATGCCCATGGTTACTGAACTGACAAAAAAATCGGCCAAGTGCCAGTCGGACTCGCTCAGGAAGGTTTCCGTACTAGTATGCTCTACCAATTAGTTATTAAAAATTAGCAAAAAATTCATGTTTGATGTATAGCAGTTTTCTAAAAAAATATTTTATTCTGTTTTTAGAATTTGTTGTTATACAGAGATACATCATCAACAACCCATAATGTCCCACTGCTGGGCTCGAGTCTCCTCTCAGGAGAGGGCTAAGACCATATGTCCCCACGCTGGCCAAGTGCAGGTTGAGGACTGGCAAGACTACGTTGTGGCTACGTAATCTTACTGTTGGATGTTTTTAAGCCGCCGAAAGGCCTCCAACTAAGCTTCACGACTATTATCCTATGATAACAACCGGGAGCGACTGTTCAATGTGACCTCCGAATCACGGTGACGCTCATGGTAACATGCGACCAGCGGTTACCCATCCAGGTACTGACCGCGTCGTCGTTGCTTGTGCGGTGATTGTTTCAAAAACCGTGTGTAACTGGGCTATGAGCGCCTTACACCGCCTCCACAGAAATACATCATCTATGAATGATGAATTTCAACTATCTAACTATCACGGCTTGTGAGATACAGCCTGGTGACATTCTGAGGAACGGACAACGAAATCTTAATAATAGGGTCCCGTTTTACCTTTCGGGTATGGAACCCTAAAACAATGCCAGTAAGCCTCATTTATCGCGGTATAAAGTAGCCTATGTCCTTCTCCAAGGTCGAAACTATCCCTAGACCGAAGTTAGCCAAAAAAAGTTAAAAGCATAGCAGATAGAATATCGACGAATAGAATATATTACGAATTTATAATGGTAGTATGGATAGTACTTGATTTAAGATTACGTCAGTACGTCATGCCTTTAATTCCTCTATCACAAATACCGCCATGTATTCGTGGCGCCAACTCGATTGATATAAACGTTGTACAGTGACCACACGGCGGAGAAATAATCGCTATGTAAATTACAAAAAGATTGACATTCTAAAATGTTTTCAAACTTATGCTATACACATAAAATCTATTATCATGACTGATCATCATGACTGACTCGGTGGCGTAAAGGTAGCGTATGCGACTGCTGTGCTAGAGATCTCGGGTTCGATTCCTGAGTCGGACCAAATGTTTGTATGATCTGCAAATATTTGTTTCGGAGTTTGGGTGTTTTCTATGTATAATATGTATGTATTTACAAAAAAAATGTATATATGTATTAATATCAGTTGTCTAGGACCCATACTACAAGCTCTGCTTAGTTTGGGACTAGATGGCGTTGTGAGTTAAAATGTCCGAAAATATTTATTTTATTTTTATTTTATATTATGGTTTCGCAGGGTCGGCAAATTCGTATTGAGCTTCCTCTTGTAAAGTTATTATAAAATATCGTTGGGTGCCAACCCAACGATATTTTATAATAACTACATGATATGTACGATATTTTGCAACATTTACATTCACTTTTATAATTTCGTACGGTTGGCAAATTCGTATTAAACTTCCTCCTATTGGCATCCATAATTTCGTACGGTCGGCAAATTTGTATTAAACTTCCTCATATTGGCATCCAATGATATTTTGTAGCTATTATTTCTTTTTTTTATAATATCATTTTTGGCGCCTATAGTTTTAGTTACATAATATTGGGCAAATATTTTACTGTCATCATAAGAGGACTGAAGAGAAACATCTATATAAATGAATAAAGGGGCTGTTTGTAATTTCATGTTGATAGCTTTTCACTACATGAGAAAAAATATGAGGTGCTTACATCAAATACTTTATTTTCAAAATTTTTGCCTGTTTTTGTTATTTTGACGGGACTTTCACAAGGGAAAGGTGGTGTTTTAAGGGGTACTTTTATTGTTTTAGAAAATGAATCATTTTTTTTAGATAAAAAACATATTCAAGAACTGAACCAAATGATTGAAATGGGACCACACGGGAAGCATCATCAAAATCGGTTTACCTAGTCGAAAGTTCTGAGTTAACAAACATAAAAAAATACAGTTGAATTGAGAATCTCATTCTTTTTTTAAAATCTCTTAAAATTGTCTTAGAACAAGGGTAAAACCAATGAAATTGTGAAAAATATCTGACTGAAAAGCTACAAAAACCGTGGGGTTCTTCATATAGTACAAGATGAAGTACAAGTTGTTTCTCTTCTTAACTCAGCTGAGTCGACAACTAACTCGAGTACATGTTGGTTGCCGATGTCGTTGTAATAACCCCGGCATGTGTGTGAAGGAGATAGATAAGGCAAGAAACAAGATCTGACTAAAACCAACTGTGTTTGTTTTGACTAAGTATTAAGGCAACAATGACTATTTAGCGATAGTAAAACAATAACATCGGGCAGCGATAGAACGACAAGGCATTAAAATTTCCTCAAAATTTAAAACGTTTTTGTTAAGTCTCGCAATGTAATTTTTTTTTTGTAAATGAACTTCTTTCAAACATTAAATACAATATTTATTTTATTACCAGTTAAGTGAATGTAGTCTAAAATGGTGTTACAATATTGAATTTTAATAATAATATTTAGGACATTTGATACACAACACCGTTTAGTCGCGACAGAAATTAACTTCTAGATGGCTGGCAGTCCACAACTGTGCATATTTCAAGGAACTTTCTGCCTCGCACAACAAAACTGTGGAATGAATTGTCGCCTGCGGTATTCCCGGACCAATATCACCTTTAAACCTTCAAGAAAAGAGTGTACTCCTTCTTAAAAAGCTGACAAAGCACTTGTAACGCCTCTGGTGTTGCGGGTGGCTGCGGTAATCGCTTACCATCAGACTATACGTTTGCTCGTTTGCCACCCACACCATAAAAAAGGTCCCAAACTAAGCTGAGCATGTACTATGGGTACTAGACATCTGATATAAATAGATAAATACTTTTTTTTTGAAAATACATATCCAATATAATGACAAATAGTTCAATCTTCGAATTCAGTTCACCCTCAGGGCTGTGGAGATGTCCAGTCGTTTTGTGGAAAACCTGATATTGAGGTTGAACTAGTAGCCGACCCTAAATAATCTTGGGAATAATAAAGACTAGGAAGATGTTGATATATTTTAGGAGTTGGTATGATGCATTATAGGTACTGTCGACTTGCTGAAGTAATAGTTTAACTATCAAGTTAGACTCTTTTACCAGATTATCTATTAAATAAAAAACGTGCCTTATATCATCAAATCAGTAGTAACAGCAGATAAGATTAAAGTAAAATGTGTTTTCCCGTATATCGTAAAGATAGAATTTTTTTGCGAAAAAGTAACAAAAAGCCACAAAAAAATTGTGTTTCCGATAAAAAAATATTAAAGGTTATCCAAGTGTCAAAAAACCATTTAGATAAAGAACTCAATCGTCATTCTTCCCTAGGTTCAAAAACTAAGCATAATCACATTTTAATAAACGTTTGTAATCAAAATGTCATCTAAAATTTACAACTGCTTGTTAGAAACGCTCATCTAAAATTAATCTTAAACCTTTATATCACTGAGTTGTCAACTCATTATGAATAATAGGCCTTAGCTCCTTGGGTTTTTAATGTGTGTTCACATACTGTTTAACTTAGCTTCTAATTGGCCGTCACTTGTTTACATCTATGTGTAAACTTAGTAGCTTGTTGTTAATGTACGATTGTTTCATTTTGACACTACGTCATTTATACTTGTGTATTCTCAAACACGTTAGGCAATTCAGTAGGCTTTGTGACATCGACTGCTTATGTATTGAGGACTAGCAATTACACTTAACTTCGCTCGTTTGATTTTTCTTAACTTGATGAACTTCTCTTTCAATCCCTCAGAGGTGTAATTTCCAAAAATCATTTCTTAGTGGGCGCTTTTAACATTTAAAGCTGGTCTAAGCTCTAACTTAACTAATTAGCCAGGACAAGTAATTTATATGTTTTTTTATGGAATAGGGGGCAAACGAGCAGACGTATCGCCTGATGGTAAGCGATTACCGCCGCCCATGGACACCCGTAACACCAGAGGCATCACAAGTGCGTTGCCGGCCTTGGGGGATGGAGAGGGGGATGTGGGGAAGGGTTGGATCATGGGCCTCAGGTATCTTCACTCACTCGGTGAAACACAGTGCAGGTGCTGTTTCGCACCAGTTTTCTGTGAGGCCGTGGTATCACTCCGGTCGAGCCGGCCCATGCATGTTGAAGCGTGGCTCTCCCACGGTAAAATGTATGATAAAGTGGTCGATAGTGTGTATTAAGATTGAACTATAGTTGAAACCATTAACAATTTTATAAAGATCAATTTGTCTGGTTGAACGCGCTTATTTCTAGAACTACTGGTTAGGATTGAAGAATTCTTTTGGTGAAAAGTAAAAAGGTATGGATGGTAAATCAAGACTACTTAGTAATCAGTTGACCCGTTAACGAGCTGTTATGATACAGATTGATACAGACAGGATCATGGGAGGTTTAAATGATTTTTTATTTATTAAAACTGGCTTTAGAAGTTTTATTATTGTAATAGAGGGTATATAATATTAGTGGACCGCAATAAGCTGATGATGATGATGATGATTGCACGGTTGGCCTAGTGTTAGTTTTAGTCCCCGCTTCAGTGCGGGCAGGCGCTGGGAGGGGTCCGGATGGCGTAAGAAAGTTGTTCCCGGATTCCTCCCGTCTCAGGCGCAGAGTGGCACACCGTGTGGTTTTAGTCGGTTCGATTCCGACACACCGCCCCGCCGTAAACCCCGGTGGGGTGAAGGCCCGAGGGGGTTTCCACACGTAACAAAAAAAAAGTGTTAGTTTTAGTTAGCCATACTCGAATCCGAGCCCCCTTGATCGGCAGTTGCATACGTCACCGCTAGACCAACGAAGCAGTAAAAATGAAGCTCTATAAATAGTCTCAATATCAATCAACTTTATGGGCATACCTGACGTGCCACATACTATCGAACATGTAATAGTAATTACAAACACTCGTCCCGTACAAACGTAAACACATGGCCACATTACAACTAACCACTTGTGTTATTAAATCAATTAGTACAAAAATAGTACGAAATACGACCTTGTAATAGGAATTGTTGGAAACCGTGGCCACCTGCTCTCTCACGAGGGAGATGACACGATTACCCTTTTTATTATCCGACTACAAAAATGGAGGAGGTTATCAATTCGAGTATTTTTTTTTAAATGTTTGTTGCTTTAGAAGTTTCACCTGGGTGAATAAGTTAGTGATGGTTTTTGATGATACATGGGGCAAACGAGTAGGTGGATCACATCAAAGTAAGTGGCCACCGTTACTCATGGTACTAGTAGTAAAGTTTGGGGATCCGGTAAGCAATGTTTCGTTACCTTTCGAAATAAGTGAGTTATACATTATTATATTAAATAAGTAAAATTATTTAAAAAAACCGTCTGCGTCAGTAGTAAATTAAGTATTTTGTATATAAAACCAAAATTTAAGTTATATTCATATTCGTAATCACCGCCAAAAATTCTTTATATTGATACCAGACTCGATGTATTTTAAAAACAATTTGTAAACACAATTATTGCGACATAACTTTTTTCGCCAAGTATCCTTAATATTCTCATTTTTTAATTTTGATGTACTCAGTGTCACTCTCACGACTAAGATGAATCTATTGACACCACTCACATAAAAATACGACAAGCCGCTTAGGCTCTAAGGCGTGCCAAAGAAATATACATACATACATACGAAAAACATAACCCTCCTTCTTTTGCAGTCGGATAAAAAGCACAACTCCCGCATTAGGAATACATATCCTGTGTCAAAGGGTACTATACAAACATAATGAAACGGACACAAAGAAACCCAGACTCAGAACAACAATTAATTTGTGGATCACACAAAGTGTCGTCCTGTACAGGATTTGAACCCACAACACTTGACGCAATAGAAAGGGGTGTGGCGACGACGGCTTAAACCATTAGGTAAACTGTGCAGGTTTTCAAAGTTGTTTTGTTTTATATTTGAAGTGCGCTTCAAATATAAAACAAAAATAAAATATATCACCAAAATGTATGTACGCGCATAGCTCCCGATCGACTGCACAAAATTAGATAGTTCTTTTTTCTATACATTTAGTAGAGAGAGATACATTTAGAGAAAGTTAGTAAAGATGAACATAAAAATATAACAGGAAAAGTTCATATTTTGTCCGCGACTGTACACTTCCTGTGGGGAACTGTGGCGGGCATATTGACATAAACAAGTTACTCATAAATGAAAAAAATATCTACGAAAGAAAAATATGGCGTCACGAAGTTCGCTGGGTCAGTTAGTCTAACATAAATATATTATTATATACATCAGCCATCTTAAATAACAAATTTGTTCACACATTCTGCTAAGTGCTACCGGTCATACCGGTTAACGATATTAAAACAAATCGTTTCGTGTCAATTAATTACATGTCGATTTCGATATCGATAAGTTGTCTTGTCAACACTATTATAATCTTTGAATGTAGTTCACTACACTAATGAAAAACATGTAAATTTTTAATTGAAAAGGAAAATTAACACATAATTAATACTGAGATTGATTAATCTTGAGATCGAATCAAATCTTAAACAACGATTACTAATTACGAATAACTCAATACTTGAAATGTTTTTCGATAAATCGATTTTGTATTGATTAAGTGCTTATGAGCTCAATCTTGAATATTATTTTGTAAAATATTTATTTTAATGTTTTATTACTACAGGTTCTCTCATAAAAAGTATGTGTTTATCATTATGTAATTCATTAATATGAGGTTATGATTAATTGTCTGCGAAAAATACTTTTACTTTTAATGTCATACAACTTTAAAATTGACTCTGTTATTCTCAGTCACTGACGTCATAAAGCTGGAACGTTTAATTTTCGATCATTAAAGGCGGTCTCAGAACTGAGAACTATTGTATCCGAGACAAGTTAAAATGAATGAGCAACGCGATGAACATTATGTCAATTTATATTTATGCACGCATAAATTATACAGCATAAAGGTCGCATTTCTGGGCCAAATGACGTAACAGACTAAAACATTTTTTAAGAATCGATTAATGTCAATCATTTAGTAAACGATAACCATCATTCATTTGTTATTAGATTTATTTTGATAATATCCTAATCGTCTATTGACATGAATTGATTGACATATCAGCGAATGAATTAGACGTAACTATTACATTAATTTGGGACATTTTGTATTAATAGGTATAAAGAATCATTTTATTAATGTATTTTTTTAATGATTAACTCGGTGGAACTTTATTAGCACATTGCTTTTCTAGTGTATTTATGTTAGAGGTTGTCGATGTTTCGCAAACTTTACGACCGACACAAGAATAGCCGACAAAGGCTATAAAACTAATTACCTTGCGAACGGAGCCTTAGATGATGTTAATATAGACAACATGAATACTAAACTACATTCAAGGATTAAACTGATTAATACAGCGCTTTATAACCGTTTGAATTGACAACATATTTTTAAAATTATCGATAATCAATTTCGTTTTTATCGGTATATGTCACATCACCAATTTATACAAAAATTATAAATGTACATGCATAATATACTTTGAACTAATATTACAATAGATCAAGCAATATATTTTAAATTATAAAGCATATTACAAATTTATGAAATATTTTAATTTTAATATCACGGTCACTGACTGTGTGTTGTAATAGAATTTTTTTATTGCAATGTTTAGTGACTATAAATACCCATTAATTACCTGTGTACTGTGTAATAGGTAACGTTAAAGGGCCGTGAATAGTAACGACTTGCGGATGTTGATGAACAAACAACAAGACAAAATTTTCACTAAAAATAGCCAATCATTTTTAAACAGACCGGCGTTCCTTTATTTAACTAAAGCTTTTTACATGTATATGTTACCGTGAGGTTGTCAATCCTTAGATTGTAATCTATCTCGCAAGATTGAAAACTGTCGAAAGATTGTGAACTGTAACATACTGTTTATAATTCAGTGTATTATTTTTAGTAGGATTATAATCTATCGAAATTAAACGCGTCGCGATACTTGATTGTTAATTGGTTTATTTGCCGAATGTAAAGTATTTTTGTGATCGTAAACTGATTTCATGTTAAAAATACCTCACCGCTTTAGAATTAGTTTAATAAAATTTTTGGGTCAGTAAAATGATTTTCACTCTAACTAATTTTTAAACTTTGCCTCAGCCGCCTGCAATCAATCGAGAAAAACAATATAATGAAAATGAATACAAAAATTTATGAGCAAAAAAAAATTAAAACAATGAAAACAAAGACTCTTGTCATGCAAGAGGATGACATCAATTGTACTTAAAAAAAAACCTCGCCTAACTCTATGGCCATAGAACGGCCTACTGTAAGGCCGACCAATCAGGGACAGTTAACAATTTGATGAAGTACAGATTGTAATTTAAAGGGTTGAATTTGATACATTATAATCTAACGAAAAAATAGTTCGTTAAATTGTAAGTAGTATGTTACAGTTGACAATCTTTCGACAGTTTATAATCTCGCTGGGTGGATTATAATCTAACAGTGTTAACAATGTTACGGTAACACATAGATAGAGTCACGACGATTTCCTAGAGGGGTAGGCTCGGACAATTGTTCACCTGACCTCCATTTACTTCCTAAGAGGTTTTTATTATTTAAAATTTTAGGATTCCTAAATTTCTTCTAGAGTACAAAAAATATTCAATATGTTACAATTGTATACTGTCCCTGACCCACAGATTATTGTTTTGTACTGCACATTATTATAGACCTACTTTTCTTAACGTTCAAGACAGGATTAAGGCTGATTTCTCTAACCAAAACTGGCTGTACAACAATGGAATTATGTCATATCATAGATGGTCTACGATTAATGGGTGGCGAAACAAATATGATAAGTGGTTTAAAGTCTATTTTATTTATTCACAAACGATCTTACGTTACTGTAAAAAATGAATGTCAGTTTATTCTTTTGCGCATTTAGGTAATATCTAAATTTAGGCTCGGATTAGGATAAATTATTAAATAATGAAGCAACTTGACATTTAAAGGTTAGTAAAAATATCAAATTAAATTAAATATATTAAGCATCTTTGTTTGACTTCTTATTTATTCAAAACTTACTATTTTAAAACAATGTTTTAAAACGAAAAATATACTAATTTCATTGAGCAAAAAATGGCCTGAAACCGTGATATTACTACTCATTAATGTTCACATATCAAAACTAAGATATTTCTTATGATCTTAAGAAAACAGTTATGGTGTTTAATGCATAAAACTAATTTGATTAATAAACGTTAAAACGTGAACTATGAAAACAATGGATGATCGAGATTAATCGTAATAAAAACAGATAGGTACTTAGCGGTTTGTGTATGGCTGTCGGGATTCTTAGATGCATAAATAAGTCTGTCAGGACGGAAATTAAATGTTCAGAGAATTTCAAGGCCACATTCTGGCTTATATTCATTAAATACTGGTTATTTTTAGGTAAGCAACCCTTTTGAACTGTAACGACACGTGCAAATTCTCCGGCAGCGTCGTAAAAATAAACTTTAATTTATGAACGCTCATTTCGAATTTTAAAAACTTTGACAGACGTTCTATAAATTATGTAAAGGTTTATTGAATAGAAAATCTTTTTGTTTTCGAATTTAAAATTATAAAACAATCTTTTTTATAGTTTCAAAAATAGAAGTTGGTAGCTTTAAATTATATTTTTTTAATAGGTTTGATCTTGTAATAAGCTTAATAGCAACGCAATTCGATACACTTAAAGTTAAAAAAAAAACATATAAATATGTTATTTTTATGGTATCGTTTTACTTTTTAATTATGTTGGTATCTTCAATAAAACATTATGCATTCTTTTCGATTTGATAGAACTTTACCTTAGCTTGCGAAATGTAATCCGTAGAACAAAATCAGATTAAATTATTACATATCAGTTTTTTGAGCCGTATGTGCAAGAAAGTGTAAATTAATCTAACAGTACATTTTTAGACCATGTACATCGATTAATGCGCATAAGCATACCTTGATCTAATTTTGTTGAAGTAGCTTTTTGTACTAGCTGGTTTCTTGTTTGTCTATTGTTATTTCGAAAATCGAACATCGTAGAGCAATGGTCTTATTTAAGAATTCTTACAACTGTTTGATCAAGAGTTTCATACGCGCGGGAAATAATTCTTCAAGTCTAGTTGTTTGAAAACTTATGTAACTAGATTGTCTAACAACTTAGATAAACTAAAGACAAGGAGCACCAGGACATTATATTTAGAAGTTTTACGACAAATTATTTTGTAATGGTTTCTTTTACTATTATGTGTTGTATTATCTACACTACCTTAATCACAAGAGGTTGTAATTTTACTGTTAACTGTTATGTTTTATTTTGTTTCTTTGTATTCTCTCTGATCGTTGTGCCTAATTTGAATAAGGGTATAACAATGTCTATGATCAAAATAATTTAAATAAAAAATTCTTTTCTGACTCAGTTTCTCTATTTTGATATAAAAGTTGAAAAAATAGACAAAATATATTGTAATCACACGACAATATTACATTATTATATCCTTTCTATGGTTAAGAATAATTTGAAACCAAAATTTTCAAAACATGTCACATGACCGACATTACACAAAGTCATCAGTATTGTTACAATGAATAAATTAGCCATTTACTTAATATGCCTACTAAGAAACAGCTTGCGAATTACAACTGTTATTTGCAAGCTGTTTCTTATAATAGTGTTACCATGATTTTAAAACTGTTTGCGTAAACTTGCGGACATAATCCAGTGGCATTTAACTAGGCAACACTAAAGTTTTCTCAGAAAAAACATTAATATTCTTAACATTTGTAGACGACGTGTGTTAAATTTTAACAGTGACAAAGGGCAAGTTTCGAATCTTAACAACTAAGTAATAAGTACCTTTGTTAATGTAAATAATTTACTTTTGTGAGGGAATCTGTATTCGCGGTATTCTCTATATTGTATGTTTTTACGTTATGGCGTTCAGTAATTTTGAAAACAAAGAAGCTGGAAAGTTAACTTTGACTTTTAGATTTTTTTAGAATTTAAAGCTCTGTAATTTTATGATTATTGGAAAAAGGCAAAAAAATGTTAAAATTGATTTTCTGTTTGCACTAACTTTTATGATAAGAAAGTAAGGTTCAACCGAAAATATTATAAATGACTTTAAAAAAGGAGGGGATGCTCTATTCGTTCGATATTTTAATTAGTGACTACATCTCAGAACTCGTTCATACTCGTATATCGATACGAAAAATTAATGGAACCCAGTACGCTTTTACTTATTGATTGATCCATTTGAATTTCAAGAAAAAATACCACACTATAAACGTCGAAAAAGCAATGAAAATATTGAAAAGTCTGTCAAATTACAGTTCGAGTGATACCGGTCAAAGAAATAAAACCAGACATAAAAATGGTTAAATTTCGAAATTCTAGTACGTATAAATAGTCAATAAAGTTGCAAAACAACTACTAACCCTATAATGTTTATAAAATGCAAGTGCTACAACACCAATATTTACCAGTTGCAACAAACTTGAATAATTGCAATTGGCAAGGCAACACAACACATTTTCGGTCGCCACACACAGTGACTCACTGTTTCCCAGTCATCCTAAATATAACTTAAGATTCACAACGAACTGTAAACATTGCAATAATGTTCTAACATTGCACTTAATGTAAAATTATACTGAGTATACCACAATTATTTTTTGTATGACCCTGCCTGATGGAAGCATGAGCAAAATCCAAGAGTATACAAGAGGACGAATGCAGGCAATCCAGCATCGTGATCCACACTATAGCGGTAAATTGATATGCTTTTGAATCTTTAAACCAGTCTGACGAAGATACATGTATATTGTGTACTAGATCAGTTAAAAGCACATTTAGATGGTGGTACAATCTGTGGTATATTATACAGGCTTTGGAATTCCCTTTAATATCAATTCAGCTTTGGTAACCCTCTTCTCTTCACCTCACATCGGTAGGCATGAAATACTATATATGTTATGGCTGTATTTATCGGTTCCTACTCAATTTATTTGTTTACGCAATATTGTCCTTCATTTACTTCCTTATTTTTTTGCATCAATTCAAATTATTCTGTTGATGGCAATAAGCTGGGCTCTACCGCGGAGTGAAACTTAATTTAAGATTAGTAAAGTGTGGGTAGTAGTGTAGGACGTCCACAGGCCAGGTGGAGCGATGATTTGCGCAAGACGGCTGGCAGGAGCTGAATTTAAGAAGCCATAGATCGAACTAAGTGGCGTGAAATTGGAGAGGCCTATGTCCAGTAGTGGATTGCGATAGGCTGATGAGGATTATGATGATGAAAGTGTGGATGTTCAATGAACAATAATTTTATTGCTATCACAACGTTGAGCAAGCTCAAACTTTCTGTACGTCACAGCTGCCTGAAGACAGCTTTGACATACAGAATGTGTCAATGCAGATGTCAGATGTACCATTGATAAAGTTGAATGTAGCTGTCACCGTGGAATGTTTCATTCTAGTTATTCTTCATCCAAAAAATACTTAATGAAAACCGAAACCAGTCGAGCCAAAATACATATGAATAAATAATAAATAAATGAATAAATATGTTCAGACATTTTAATACACAACGCCATGTAGTCCCAAGTTAAGCAGAGCTTGTGTTATGGGTACTAGACAACTGATATAAATACATATATACTTTTTTTTTGTAAAAACATACTTATTGTAGATAGAAAACATCCAAACTTCGAAACAAATACTTGCAGATCATACAAACATTTGGTCCAACCCGGGAATCGAACCTGAGACCTCAAGCACAGCAATCGCATACGCTACCACTACGCCACCGAGGCAGTTATATGAGAGTTCAATGATATGATATTAGTTTGGTTGTTTATGTTGAATATCACATGACCTAGCATCTGACGGCTTCTTGCAGTTGCTTAAATCAAATAGTGTTCTACTGGGTATTTGTTAGGTCCATCTTTATTCCCCAAAATATTCCGAAATTCTCCAGGAAGACGATAAAAAAGATTTCATTAACATCCTTTACCTACCTAATTCAGTTACCTAGAGTAGAATTTGCGTCAGTCCATTTTTTTCATCTCAAATTAAATTTCAGATATTTTTTGGGTTAGAAGACCAACCTGAAATGACAGCATTCGTGATGTCGTGTTTCGTTGGTGAGTTGGAGACTGAAGGCCCAACGATACAGAAGTATCTTAATAGGCCTCTATTGTGTGGGTTGGTATACTACATTATTGCATTGTCTTCATTCGCAATGAGTACGGTGACAATTCATGGGTTCAGGTGTTTTTTAATAACAGGCAGAGTAGAGTCATTATGACGGTTTTATATAAATAAAAAAAAACATTGTCGCCAGTTCTTTTACAACCGACCATGATTTTTTACAGTTAATTACATAAGTATAATACGAAGTAAATATTGAATAAAAAATGTTACCCAATTCGCATAATGAATCACAGGCTGATAAAAAAGAAACAGTAGCAATGGGGTTATAATGACTCACAATAAATTGTGTATCGAAACTTTTTACGCATACAGAGATGCCGTTGTAAGCTGATCGTAACATTGAAATCCTTTATAAGAGTCAAGGCCAGCACTGTTGCCAACTGCTCATAATATATCTAATATATATATATTGTGAATAACAAATATAAAACGGCGATGCTAAATTAAATTTGAAGATGGTTCGCAACCGGTTTTTCGCAATGCCTAGACCACACTCGTGCGAAAACGAGAATATATATAATTCCCGATTAGCGTAATATATGAAGCAGGTTTTGCGATAACTTTGATACTTTGGTGTCATGGGAGAAGCTAATCGACGCTGTTGGTTTCCAGACTTTAATATTTAAATATATTAAAATATCTGAGACTTTTACAGAAAGTAAGCAATTTTTTTATGGAATAGAAAGCAAACAAACAGACGTATCGCCTGGTGGTAAGTGATTGACGCCGCCCATGGACACCCGCAACACCACAGGCGTCACAAGTGTGTTGTCGGCCTCAGGGAAATGGGGAGGAGGATACGGGGGAGGGTTGATGTATGGGCCACTGGTATCCTCACACACTCGGTGAAACACATCACAGGCGCTGTTTCACATCGGTTTTCTGTGAGGCCGGCATATCACTCCGGTCGAGCCAGCAAATTCGGGCGGAAGCGTGGCTCTACCACGTTGAAGCCCGTTTTACCCTTTGGGTACGGAACTCTAAAAACGAAGAAATGTATAATACAAACTACTTTACCTAGAGAGCTCGATGTAGTCTTAAGTTATGGTTTTATACAGGTATATACAACGGGTACGTATAAAATTATTTGCAAACACAAATATCATTTGTGCTTTTTTATTTTGTTGTCACAAAGGCACAACCTTACAATGTGTGTGGCCATTCTGGTTATGAATATACAATGTTGTTCGAAGACTTCTCGCACAAATATAATCGTCCCGTGTGAGGCCTCGGCGTGAAATATCGAGTGCAGCATGGCGGATATCGGAAATTAATTTTAGAATTTTATTTGTGGAATTATAATCAATAAATAAAGTTTCGACATTATGAAATTTATATTAATGCAGATGTTTGTATGTCTACAGGAAGATTCCAGAGTCACGGAACTAAATATATGTAGTGTACAAGTAATAATTGTTATATTGACAGTGGTTTTTCTTTTTTAATCTATGAAATTCCTATTTCGGATATATAAACAATGATAATATACTTGTTAAGTTTTTTTTTATAATAGAGATCGAATTGTAATTTACATTGTTATAAAATAAATTGAATGAAATCGGTTGTTTTACGATATATCAAAATCTAAGCTAAGTATTAATACTTAGCAAATAAGATTGCACGGTTGGTCTGGTGGTTTAAGTTGTCGGGTCCGGATCGCGTAAGAAAGCGGTTCCCGGATCTCTCCCGTCTCAGGCGCAGATTGGCACACCGTGGTGGTTTAGTGGGTTGTCTGGCGAGTCAGTCAGGAGTCCCACACAAAGCGAACCCCCTGTCCCCGCGGGGGGGAAGCGAAGTGCGTAAACGCATTCCACCACGTAAAAAGAAAAGTGGTTTAAGTTGTCACCACACCGATTCCTACTGCGCCAAGTGTTGTGGGTTCAACTCCTACATAGGACAACACTTTGTGTGATCCATAAATTGTTGTACTAAGTCTGGGTGTTCTTTCGTTTCATGTATGTTTGTAAAGTTCCCCGTGACACAGGATGTATATTCCTAATACGTATAGCCTCTATTGTATTTAAGGATATTTGCTTCGTTTCGTCTGTATAATGTTTTAGAATAAAATGTTGAAAATAACATAATTTTAATTAACATAATATTTTATGATGTAGTTCAGTCGTTTATCATATTTTAAGTGTCTTTTAGAAGTCAAAACTATTACAAGTATATAATAGAATATAAATTACCATTATTTAGGATTACACAAGTTGTAAAGAATGTGAAATAGGATTATTATGGTTTAGTCTGTTAAATCATATTTGTTTTGGAACATATTCAGTGTTACAAAAGTTAAGCATTGTGTTATTAAGCGGATTATTAATAGCGGATTTTAAGGCAGGAAAACAACACATCCTTCTCTCTCCTTTTTATCGTTAACAAGTAATGAATTATTAAAAAATAAAACCCGATTGCGTCAATATCAAAACATGTAAGTTTTATATACATTCATAATCACCGTTAAAAATTCTTTAATTTGATACGACACTCGATATATTTTGAAAAAAATATCTTTTTTAAGATTAGTTTTTGGCTCCAAAAATCCTTAAGTTTGTGTTTTTTTTATTAATTTTAATGTACCCAGTGTTACTCTCACGACTAAGCCGAATCTATTTACACCACTCACATAAAAATACGACAAGCCATTTAGGCTGTAGGGTGTACCAAAGAAATATAAAAACTTACATACCTATTTACACACATACACTCGAAAAACATAACCCTCTTTCTTTCGCAGTCGGGTAAAGTATCTATCTAACATGAATACTTACTGATATACTTTTGTTTTACTATTAATCATTGCCCATTATTACCTGTAACAGAATTTTACGTTTTAGTTAAGTACCAAAGTAATGTTACATCTTCATGTTGAAGTGAAAGTGGAAACACAAACGGGTTTATTTTTCTATTCGTAACGTATTTTCTCGAGATTTCTCGAAGTCGTTCGTGGGTTTTAAAAGTATATTTCAAGAGTTTGTTCATGTTAATACTTCGTGTTACGTAAGATAGTCTCATGGATTGGAAATTTAAGTGTAAAGAATTAATAAACGTAAATTATACTTTCGATTGTCGGCACTTGAACTTGTTGCAATACATTCTAAAATTAAATTTACTTGTACTTATTTTTTTTATGGAATAGTGGGCAAACGAGCAGACGTATCGCCTGATGGTAAGCGATTAGCGTCGCCCATGGACACTCGTAACACCAGAGGCGTCACAAGTGCGTTGCCGAGCTTGGGGGATGGGGAGGGGGATGAGGGGAAAGGTTGGATTATAGGCCTCCGGTATCCTCACTCACTCGGTGAAACACAGCGCAGGCGTTGTTTCACACCGGTTTTCTGTGAGGCCGTGGTATCACTCCGGTCGAGCCGACCCATGCATGCCGAAGCGTGGCTCTCCCACTTTCACTACTTTATTTATTTATGTTTATGCCTGATCGCTTTCGCTTAATGGTATCATCAAAGGTTAATGCCTATATAAAATATATATATATATATAAATGCCTTGGTCGCGCAGCGGTAGCGAATGCGATTGCTGTTTTCGAGGTCTCGGGTTTGATTCCCGGGTTGGATCGAATGTTTGTATGATCTACAAATGTTTGTTTCGGAGTTCGGGTGTTTTCTATGTGTGATATGGTGTGTATTTACAAAAAAAAGTATGTATGTATTTATATCAGTTGTCTAGTACCCATAATACAAGCTCTGCTTAGTTTGGGGCTAGATGGCGTTGTGTGTTAGGTGTAAGAAATATTTGTTATTTATATATAAACTGGTCAGATATAAACATAAATAAACAAAATAGTAGAATAAGTACAACTGAATTGAATTCTAGAATGTAATTAATAAATAACTCATTTATCATATATTAATATAAATAATGGCACTCTATTTCACAAAAAGATACAAGAACAAATCAAACATGCGATAGCCTCCGTTGCCAAACTATATAGAAAGCAGTATATTTTTTTATGTATGGGCCTGCCAAAAAGACTACTTTGCCTGATGGAAAGCATATCCAGAATCATAGAGTGGTGGTCACCGTACTTATTGCGAATGCAGGCAATGCAACAATGCAGCATAGTGACCCACAACTTGGCGGTTACTAATGCATCACTGGGCCTCCAATCAACTGGAGGGTGTTGCAGAGAAAACAGGTAATAAGTGTATTTTGATTGAATTTTTGCGATATACAAACTGAGTTTTATTCAAATAGGTATTTAAAACATGAATAAACCTGTCACACACATATATTTTTGCAATAAAAAACCTTTTTATACATCGTATTTCTTCCTTATCATTATGTTTAGTAAATGCACGACGTATCAGTGATATTCTGATAAAATTAATGTGTTTTTGACAGCGATCACATCAATAAGTGCATAGTACTTAGTACATCGCTCGAGATTCATCTAGGTCAATAAAAAACGGTAGATAACGTTTTCTGCATTCATTTTGTGCTTTATTACATAATATCTGAAGTAATATTTATTTTATTGACTGACTCGGTGGCGCTGTGGTAGCGTACTCGACTGCTGTCCATGAGGTCTCAGGTTCGAATCCGGGGTCGGATCAAATGTTTGTATGATCTGAAATACCTGTTTCGGAGTCTGGGTGTTTTCTATGTATAATATGTATGTATTAATATCAGTTGTCTAGTACCCATAGTACAAACTCTACTTAGTTTGGGACTAGATGGCGTTGTGTTAAAATGTCCGAAAATATTTATTTATTCATTGAGTGGTAGAATTAAAATAAATGGTAAATTATGGCATAAATTTTCATCACATTTCTTTTCATATTCGTACCTGGATCATGTGTGTAGTTATTATAATATTACGATTATGTTCTCATATCTATATTTGTAATACATCAAATCAACAGCTAAAACTGCGAACTAGATCTCTCCTTAAAATGTATGATCGTCCAAAAAGTATGTTTTAAAACATAGTTATGGCATTAGAATTCTTCATATTCCAAGATACCTCTTCTCCCCCGGGCAATCTTATGTATTATGTAACTATTTATTTTTTGATTTTCTTATCTTTATACATTTACCTAAGATTCTTTATCTTTATGTATCTTTGTAAATTTATTTTTTCCTAAGCTTCTTGTCACGAGGAACTGCGATATCGACAAACAATGCACATTGCAAACCGTTTATCATCACTATATTAATCAGTAGTCTATAGTCAGGCTTGTCAGTGATGATGTATCGATAGAAATACAATATGGATTGACTGGGTCGAGCGCATGTCTTCTAATAACAGCTGAGAAGTATGTCAGTGCCTTTAAGTTCACAAGATTTGTCAACTAGCTACTTGATAATTGTGGCAATAAAATATGAAATGAATTTGATATTGTAGCGTAATATATAAAGAATTTTTATGAAATATACTTTATACTTTAGCAAATTGCGTCACGCTAGTATTTTTATTTCTAATAAGTATATTTGCGATTTTTTATTTGTTAATTAAAAAGGCCAAAAGGCGCCGAATATATTTTTATAGTGTGACCTCACATTTTGCAAACAAAAAAATATTGCATCATTTTGATCCTATAAGTATTAATTTTCACAAATTCAGTCAAAAACCTAGGTAAATAATTTAATAAGATCGAACTAAGTAGCGTGAAATTGGAGAGGTCTATGTCCAGCAGTGGACTGCGATAGGTCGATGATGATGATGATGATAAAATACTACGTCATCGGTCAAACGTCACGACGACTAACTTTTTTGGCGGGAAAAGTAGTTATGAGACGTCTAAAGTAATTTGAAACTTTTTTGCTGAATTTTTTTAAAACACTTTTTAAATATTGTCTAGTAGCCAATTATGGCTACTCAATTTGCTATCAATAAAAAAAATGTGATTGATTCTACGGGATGCCCAACCAAAACCTACTTAGTTTAATACTAGTACTATAAAATTTCCTAGGATATTATTGTTTCTCCACAGACATAATATTTAAAGATGTTAATATTATATCACCAAATCAATTTTACCAAAATAATTAAACTAGCTTGTCAAATCATTGCTTGATTATCAAAGGATTAACCCAACCATACAACATAGACAATGAATGACACTGTCACAGATTAAATATGTTAATTGTAAATCTAAGTGACGGCCTCTTTAGTCGATTAATAATATTGATGTAAGCTATTTGTTTAATACATTTATTGAAATACTTTACCGAGTTTTAATGTCACGAAATAAAAACAAAAATACTGTTTATAAATGTATTTCACTCATCGATGTAATTAAAAAGTATAGGCTACAGCGAACAACCGTATATTCTTTTAAAAAATATTATGAGTAATGTGCGTACTATGAAAAAATCTATTCAAATTATAATTTGTCGTAGTTAAATTTTTTTAATTTGTTCCGCCAAAAGGCCAAAAGAGAATAATTTCGATATATCAAACTAATCTGTTTTTTGCGGCAAAGAAAATAGTTGTTTATGCATGGAAAACACCTCCATTAAGTTTAGTTCTTAGAAATGGTGTCAGCGCTCAGACTGCAGCTTTCATGAGATAAATCAACTGTATCGGTATCTAACAGTGATCATTGATCAAAACAAGCACGTTGCTGCCTTTCTTGCGAATATCTTGGATCAAATGCACTGAATATCGTTTAAATGTTTCGTGTTGGCATCAATTGCGATCGCATAATGTACTGGTTGGTATATGGTTTTGTAGTAAGTAAAGTTATATTGTTACTGGAAAAATAATAATTGAGAGACGTGTTTGGAAAAATGATCAGGAGCAAGTTTTATTCCTACGTTTTATGATTCTGTGGCGATTTTCATTTACAGGGCCACAGAAATATATTACATCACCATCTACCGCAGATAAACTTAACTACGGAGTAATGTACTACACGAAAAAACTACCAATACTGCATCGCACAATTATTTCAATTATGCGATGCAGTATTGGTAGTTTTTTTTTTCGCACCGATTAACATATATACAACATCCCAAAATCAACCGATGGACCATGGCCCGCCAGGCATGATCACCTCGCTTTGTCATGTCCCTCCCCTTGTATTGGAGGGACATGACACCTATTCCTCCACTAATCTTAGCTGAAATGCAAGCGTTTAGCCTCGCATCGCTTTTTACAATCGCAAACGCTTCTATTCTCTTGCAATATTGGCCAATATTTTTTTTCGTCCAACATCATTCTCACAAATTTGACAGTTTTCTGATGTCGTTAACGTTTGTAGAATGTCAGATTGGTTGCCTGGTAGATGCTCAAAATTTAAAGCCGTGTTAGAGCCACATAATATAACAGTACAAAAACGCCGGATAAATCTGTGTCGATCCCTTGTTTCTATAATCCTCAACCAGTCTGTGGAATTAATTGTTACCAGAAATACTTTAGGAGCAATCCTTTAAAAAAAAACGTGCTTATAGGCCTACAGGGCCCCTATTATCATAAAAAATGTAGTATTCATATAAATTTCCCCGTCCCCCACCACATTCCTCAAGGCCGGCTACGAACTTGTGACGCCTTTGGTGTTATGGGTATCCATGGGCGGCGGTAATTGCTTACAATCAGGCGATACGTATGCTAGTTTGCCCCCTTTTCCATAAAAAAAATTCAAAGCAAACGGCAAAAAATTTAAACTATTTATCTTGTATTTTTTTATCCTGTCACTGTTATCGCTATCCTCAATATGAGCAGATACGGCTAAATAAGATTTAATCAGTTTATAAGAATATGTCTTAAGGCGGTATCTTTTAAGTTTCTTGAAATATACTGTGATCTCAATTGATTATGTCATACGAATTATGATTGAAAGTAGTTCCATTTGCCTGGTAGCCTTATTGTTCGTTTTGATAATGAATATCTTTTACAGGTAAAGACCCGTGTTACCGTGGGAAAGCTACGCTACGGCACGAAAGGGCTGGCTCGACCGGAGTGATACCACGACCTCACAGAAAACCAGTGTGAAATAGCGCCTTGTGTTTCACCGAGTGAGTGAGGAAATCGGAGGCCTATACCCCAACTCCTCCTCCATTCCCCTCTACATCCCACAAAGGCCGGTAGCTTACTTGTGATACCTCTGGTATTGCGGGTGTCCATGGGCGTCGGTAGTCGCTTACCATCAGCCGATACTTCTGCTAGTTCGCCCCTATTCCATAAAAAACTTTAGTTTCTTATACTATGAATGAACTTCTAAATTTCTCATGTCTAATCGATTGGAAAAACCTTTTTAATTGACAACAACCGAATAATGGCTGGTACAAGTATATGTATGCGTACAGTGTACAGCTTCTTTTGTTTCAACATTACTAACATATTTTATTTTTTAATTTAATGAAATTTAAATACATCAATGATACGCTAACCCTCAGATATTGATAACATTTAAGGCTTAATTGAGATATGGCCTTCGAACATTCATGCAGTCAAAATTATTTCTTCCAATGTATTTTATCGCTGATCCAGTATTCGTACCGGTAGTGCAATACTTAACTTGAAAACCGGTGCCAGAGAAAGGCCTTCGAAAATAGGACAGTGTCAGATGCAACGATAGCCTGACTGCGCCGCAAACATGCCTTTGTTTCTGATACTAAAATATAAGGGGCATGGTTTGGTCCCGTTAGACTTAATATACGATAAAGCAAGATATAAATTACTATAGTGTTACTTCTACACTTTAACAATCATAATAGAGTTATTGCATCGGTGTTAATTTCTACTAATAATATTAACATGATTTGAAGTACTCGAAAATCAAAATAAAGACGTGCTAATGAATTTTTACCATGTGTTTAATATCTTGGCTCGATAGATGGCGTTATAATCGATTTAGATCGCGATGTGATTTCTTTTGCAACAGCAATTTAATTTCTTTTTCTCTTCTTCTCTCCTCGAGTTTCAAGATATGTTCTCTACCCTTAATTTTTAAAAATATGTTAGTCTTGTGTACATACGCTTAATATTTCTATCCCACTAAGAGAATTACAATGATGTGCAAATATATTTTAGACGTGGAAATCGATATTTAAATGAAGTGGTCTGTTTTTCCCTGGACTTAAAATTAAAGTCAAGGCTATGGTAATAGCGAAAAGATTAGAACTAATTGACAACTTGACTTATTTCATCGATTCTCAGAAAGCCGCACTAAAAATAATCTTTTAAGCTGTTATGGTTTTATTGTTATTGATATGCAATATTTATACTGATCGAAATTGCATTGATATATAAAATAAGAACATTGATAAGATACACATAACGTGTCCTTAAAAAATTCTCGGAATCAGAATCTCTATCTATATTAAGGTATTGAGGACTTGACACAATTTTAATAGACAATCTAAATACTATAAAGGAATATCTGAATTGTGTACCTTCACTTATAACATGGAGTTAGAAGATACCATTTAAATGTTAGATAAAAAGAAGGGAAGGCGATTGTAGGAAAGAAATTTGTTGCTTTGGCTGAAGGCGTTAAACTTAGAAAGTTCTGATTTGAATTGGAAAATTATTTTAAAGTTGGATAAGTCTTCTATAGAAGAAAGGATACATCATATACAAGATCAATAGGAAGTCAAGGCCAATGCCGGCGATAATTCATCTTAAGTAAGTTTTAATAGCTGTAAATCCAACTGATTGTTACCACGAAGTTGGAATCCTCTGAACTTTTAATCATTCTAAAGTTAAAACTATTTCACAACTCAAGATTTAATGCCATATTTGTGATATTTTTATTTATGTAGCTTACGGCATGAATTAATTGGTTGTTTCGCCGTTTCGTTTTATGTATTTTGAACGACTACCAGCGAATAATGACTGTAGCGCTTTATAGCTTTGTTAAACGGACTCGCTACACGTTATTACTAAGTTTAGTCTGAGAATGAATCAACAGTAGTTCAGGTTTTAATGGTTTCAAAGTGTATCCATTTATTAGTGCAGTTTTATAATCGGCCGTTTAGTAAAGATATTAGAAGTGATCTTATAGTGAGGTTTTACCTGTTCTATGTTTTATAAAAAGGTCCAATGTATACTTTTAGACCCCTGGTAATATTCTAATACATTTTTTGGAATTGTTGTTAGTGTTTCACTAGAGGTGACGGAGTCGTGGCCCTATTGGAGTCTGCGGTGGGACAATGTGTTGGAATATTCTTATTAATGACTATTTTTTTTTTATGGAATCGCGGGCAAACTAGCAGATGTATCGCCTGATGGTAAGCGATTACCGCCACCCATGGACATCTGCAACACCAGAGGCGTCACCAGTGCGTTGCCGGCCTTTAAGGGAAGGGTAGGAGAATGGGGATGGGGACGAGAATGGGGATGGGAGGAGGGTTTGGGGTATGGGTCTCCGGTATTCTCACACACTCGGTGAAACACAGCGCAAGTGCTATTTCACACCGGTTTTATGTGAGGCTGTGGTATCACTCCGGTCGAGCCGGCCCATTCATGCCGAAGCGTGGCTCTCCCACAGTTAGTTACTCTAACCTTACGTTCTTATATACCTGTGAATAACTCTAAAGGTTTTGTGTTTCTAGAAGTAAATATCTGAATGCCTATAAGTTTTAATAGAATCCTGTGGAAATAGAACTGGAACACCAGAAGTATAAATACAGAAGCATTAAGAATTATAGACTATACCAATATATTTTTAGCATTCGATAGTTTTCAGCATTCTATATATATATCTCCATAATATAAAATAATAGAACATCCGAGAAATTTTGGACGTTTTAAATTATTCAATAGTAAAATGGTAATCTATTACGATTGTTATGTATCAATTCAAAAAGGAGGAGGTTCTCAATTCGACTGTTTTTTCTTTTCTCAGAACTTTTAACTGGGTGAACCGATTTTCACGTGTGATCCTGTTTCAATTTGGTCCAGTTCTTAAAATCAGTTTTTATTTTGGGTTTTAATGAATGCAAGTCTGAGCAATGTAGTTGGAATTTATTAATCGCACACTAGTACGGGTCAGAAACTTTGAATAAATTATTACATCAGTAATGGCATTGGAGTGTGTAATACATGACAATCTTATCACTGGTAATTCAGTAAATAATACAATAATGTCGGTATTAAAGTAAATGTTTTGATTATCTTTATTGCGCTTTATAGAGTTTATCTGTTGATTACTAATTGCTATTCATAGTTGCAGGGTTAACTAGTGTTTTGTTGAACTTCTGTAGCTAAATTACAGTTTAAATCTAATAGAAATCTATTTGTAACGTAAAGGATATTGCAGTTTTTGTGGTCAAATGCTATTATATCTTTTTTAGAATGTAACCGTTTGCAGACGAAACTCTCGACTGGAAACAGTGATGAAGGCTCGGCAGTACATACTTCAAGATTGGAATCAGAAAGTCGGAGTAAGACTGCAGTGTTCAAAAAGGCGTGTTATCAAATAATAATACGCCTGTGATATGCTTAGTTGAGTTCGTACGGTATCTGTCTTGTAATAAAAGATGGTTTGAATTTAAAACTATCATCACCAGGTTGGATATTTATCCCGCTGGGTATCGTTAGAGACAGCGAAAATGGGCAATTAAGTTTTCTTTTCTTTTTATGGAATTGGGGGCAAACGAGCAGACGTATCACCTGATGATAAGCGCCCGCAACACCAGAGGCGTCGCGAGTTCAAAAATTAACTTTTTATCATTTTTTTAATAAACTTATAAAGCTATCGCGAGGTTATCTATAATGACCAACGCAATTATGAAATAAATGGAATCTTTACTATTAATATAGATCTCAAAGACTATGTCTTTGGTTTGAGACGTTAATCTCAAGAATTAAAAACTACAAATTTAAAAATTATTTTAGTGTTGAAGAGCTCATTTAACATGAAAGGGTATCCTACTAATATTATAAACGCAAAAGTTTGTGAGTGTAGACGGATGTTTGTTACTACTGAATGGATTTTAGTGACCTTTCGATAATATAGCTCATACATCAGAATAACACATAGGCTACAATTTATAAAGATACAATTCACACAATATCTATTTACCGCGAGTAACACAGCGGGGCTCAGTTCGAAAGCTATATAACATCACGCTTCGATCAATACGAAACAATGTTACAGAAACAGAGATTTTTTTGAGAGATACAAAGCTAGAATAGAATGTGAACAAGAAATACTTGTTTTGTGTACTAAGTGTAACACCAATACGGCTCTCGTAAAGTTTGTGATTAGTATATTGTATAGACATTGTAAAACAGGTGCGAAAACAGATAAGTAATTCATACTAATAAATACGTACATAAACTTGTAACTACTAGAACTTACTGTACCTTAGAATGTAAGATTAAAAATTTAAAAAGTGCACATGTCTAACCCGGCAGTATGATCCCAAAGTAGGCAGGGCTAGTACTACGATAATTAGACTAAAGATAACTATTCCAAGTCACAGAAATATTCATCTCGGTCATCACATTTTTACCGTAGGAGAGCCACGATTCAGCATGAATGGGCTGACTCGAGCGGAGTAATACCACGGCCTCATAGAAAATCGGTGTGAAACAGCGCTTGCACTGTATTTCACTCCCTCTTACCCTCTCTATCCCCCAAATGCTGGCAACATGCTTGTGACGCCTCTGATGTAGCGGGTTCCCACGCTTACCATCAAGCGATATGTCTGCTCGTTTGTCACCTATTCCATAAAAAAAGAATTGTCTTTGGTGGCCACTGGTGTCAGTAGTTGGAGTCTTAAAATAAAAGAAAGTCTACAGAACTTTGATATCGATTAATTAGTACTTGGGTTGAGGAGCTTTATTGGCAGTCGATCTACGTAAAAATCGGATTTCAACCATTTCGTAGTAAAATAAAAGCTGACCTTAACGAGATTTAGGAAAACTCACAGATTAGAATGTGATGTGATTGGCTAATTTATAAGCCCAATTCATACACACTAACCTCGAAAGCTGAAACACAATGGCGCTTAAACTTAATTCGAAAATCATTAAACTCCGTTGTTCGTGTATTACCCATTGAATAATTTTGGAATATAATAACTTTTATATTTATACGCTCTGTTGACTTCGAATAAACATCCGTTTTTTTTTAAATAAAAACTCGCCTGCATATAATAGCAAATCATTGTTGAGTTTTGTAAAAGAATAATGGCGCTTCAAATATGAAAGACAACTAGAGTTTAATAAATAACACTTATGTTGACACTTTGATAGACCATGACATCACGCTTACTACGCTTGAAGGATCAGCAGATAGTATAGAAGTAATTATGTTACATATAAGGTACGATATAGATGACTGGTTTTAAATAAACATGTATTGAATATTTAAAGGATTGTTTGTTTAAAAGATTTATCTGATATCTGTGTCAGTGCAAAGCTTTATATGTTGTATTTTTTTCTTCATTGAAGGCGATTCATATATAATTATAATCACAAAAGACTATTAATAAAGTTAATTATAAAACTACGTGGTGATTAAGTTAATCAATATGAATTAGGGGAAACATTGTTTAGGATTAGGCGGCAACTATGGGTACTAGATAATTGATATGTAAATACATACATTTTATTTATACATCTTATATATAAAACTCCCAAATTTCTAAATAAGTCATACGAAAATTTGGTTGGCCCGGGAATGGAACCCGAGACCTGAAGCACAGCAGTCGCATACGCTACCACTACGCCGACGAGGTAATCAAAAACAAAAAAAAATATCAAAAAAACCGACTTCAAGAACTGGTCGAAATTGAAATGGGACGAATCTATTTTTATTTGAAAGCATCAGCTTTCAAATAAAAATAGATTCGTCAAAATCGGTTCCTGAAAATTCTAATAACCTCAGAACTTTTGGCCAGGTAAACCGATTTAGATAATTCAAACATAAAAAACAGTCGAATTGAAAATCTCCATCCGTTTTTTGAAGTCGGTTAAAAATCTGGACAAAAAATTTCGGACTTCAAATAAAGTAGTCATAATAAAATGACTTAAGACTGACTTTAATTGCACAGTTGGCCTTGTGATTTAAGCGGTTGCCACGCCGCTTTCTGCTGTGCCAACTGTTTTGGGTTCAAATCCTACATGGGACAATACTTTGTGTGATCCATAAATTGTTGTCCTGAGTCTAGGTGTTCTTTGTGTCCGTTTTAAGTATGTTTGTAAAATCCCTTGAGACTTAAAATGTATGTACCTATATGCGGGAGTTTCTTGTTAGAAAAAAAATGACTACCTCGATGGTGCAGTGGAAGCTTATGCGACAACTGTGCCTTGTGTAAAGCTTCGGGTTCAGTTCGCAGAAAATAAAATGTTTCTTTCTAAGTTCGGGTATTTTCTATGTACTATATTAGACAATCCAGCTTGGGTACTGAAAGGTCTGCTTAGTATAAAACTAGATAACACTGTGCGACAGGTGTCTGAAAATATTTTTATTCTAAATCTAATAAATGTTTTTTTTTTATTTCTTCATTTTCAGTCGTAAGGTGTGTTATTTTGTCTTCAAATCTAAATGAAGTCAAACGCAAAATTAATCTTTCTACATAAAAACTATTTTATAAAACAGGTAACTGAATATTTTAGTAACAATCATAAAGAATCGAATTGAAAACCTTCTCCCAATTTTTGAATCAGCAAAAAATTCGGAGTAATCTTAATTGACATTCAGACATTAGGTAACTTAATTAACTATCAATATAGCTGTTTGAAGTGTTAAAACTTACACATCAGTGCTGCCAACTCAAATATATTAACGAGACATATGCCGTTGGTAAAAAATGATAAATTGTACTTTATGGTATCTTGTCAAATCTGACAGCTGTTGACGTGAACGAATGATAGAAATTCAAAAGAATGTATGGCGTAAGATTTAATTTTGTTATAATATTAAGTTGTTTATAGATTTCATAATATATACTCGTACTCTATATATTGAATAACAGAAAAGCTTTATGAGGTACAGACATGAGCATGGGAAGGGAGTGCAAGTGGGTGTACTTGCATCCTCCTGGCACTATAAGTTCACAACCAAACAGTAATTTCAATGGTAAAGGCCTAATATTTTTTTACATTGGTTATTAATATGACTAGATTTCCATCTATATACACCCCCTAAAATCGCTCCTGGGGGCGCCCATAGTTACAGATATGAAAGAAACAAGACATCAATATACTTAGAAAGGTAATATAGAGTTCTTAATTTATTCATTTAAACAAATAACCTCTGTTGCTACGGTCCAGTATTTTAATTAACTATCCTTGGTTTCTCTAGACATCTCGCACAATTACTTAATCTGAAACGAAAATCTGAAGGTATGTATCACCTTCAGATTTTCGTCGCATTTAACAAAATCATTTTCACTTCAACCATATGACATCCACTAATATTATTGTGCCTTCTACGATCCGTCTGTACAAGTTCATCTATAATGCACTCATAAAATGCATGCTGCAACAATATACTCATCTTGGAATGCGTTCCATTGAAATCCTTTTATGCCGGGTCACTTATCAACTATATATTATGGTGCGTTGACATATTAACTGCAAACAAACGCGTTGATAAGAAAATCGATTTTTCAGTTTGAATGTAACTATGGTGTGTTTAATACATAATATAGTTGTTACTAAGCCGCGTTGTTGTGAAACTTTTTTCGCTATGTTATTTGTTAGTTTTCACATCACTAAGAGTTATCATCACTCTTGCACTGACAATGTTTACTCGACTAAAATCTTTGGCGAGTAATGTTTATACTAGCATTATTAAAGGAATTACAGTTTTACGTACATCAAAGTATTACATTTTAGATAAGTCCGATTAGTTACAAAATTTACAATTACATATTTTTTAGATATAAATGTTTGGTTGAAAGTGGACATTGTTACAGTATTCGTCATTAGCGTCATACATGTTACATGCTTTCGATAAAGTTATAAGCGCGTATACCTATTTTCAATATTTGTTTATTAAAAATTAAAAGCGTTACGAAGCAAATTACAATTATACGATAATTATTAATTTAAACAAATCTGTTATTTTCCCATCGCATTGTGATGGAACTAATATAAATTAGACAACAATTACCAAATGATTTACTATACATTTTTAACGAACATGTATGAAAGAGTGATAGACACAAACAATTCAAACTAAAAATTTGCTGAACATACTCGTGTAGTTACTATCTATTTCAACATTACATAAGCATAACATTCAAATTTAAATATCGAACGTTTATAACCATAAACAACAGGAATATCTGTTTTTATGAGAGTTAGCGCACCGTTGAGCCATTAAACTCCATGTTTAGTCGATTATAATCGAATGGGTGCCGTGACTGAGAGCTTTGTAATGTCATCTCTAATATTTGCATAATTATTGGCATTTATGTAATATTATGTAGAACTATAGAATTGTGAAATAGTGTACTGTAGAATTTGGATATTTAAATTTTCTTATAGATTCTAGAATAACTACGTAGAAAGGAAATTTTGTCTTGTATTTGTCGTGTGATTTTTAGCATTACATATATTTTATTTTACTTGATTTTACTCAAATAAAGTTTATATAATTTTCTTTATTTCTAAGAACTAAATTGTAATCCTTCATCTCATTATTACAATCTAGCCTAGATAAAAATTAACTACTTAGAAATATCGTATTCGAGTAGGTTAATAGATTGTTGAGTTAAACAATCTTAGCGAAGCAGTCATGCTCTGGGATGTGTGAGCATTCTTAATACATCAAGACCCTGTAAAAACACCTTTGACAATCTTTGCAAATATTTGGAGCTTTTGACAGTCCAACATCTTATTCAGATCTTCGATACTAGTACTTAGATTGTGGAGGTCTGAAGTTTTTTTGAACAAGTTTAAAATCGAAATTGATACATTATAAGCTATATGAATATTAGTAGATTTGACCGCAACCTAGATTGAACGGGAGGGAAAAAATCTAGTACAGATTGTATAGGCAGAAAGATATTATCTGATCTGAACTATTCATAATATATCTTATGTCATATAATCCATTACATGTTAAATATAATCGCAATGTTGAATATAAATATTTATATAGAAATACTAGTATAAGAAACATGCGCTTGTTGAATAAAGTTTGTAAAATGATTTTATATTAAACTATGGCCCTCTGATGTTAAGTAAGTTAAATAAAAAAGAAGCCTTATTATTCCTTATATCATCAGCGATCTGGCAGTCAAAGTTTTGTCAAAAATCGTCCATACGTTTCATAGATTAGACTCAAGAAAAGGACAAAAAAATAATAATAGATTTTTTGATGTAAGTACTAAATATACTTTCATATACATTTTGTGAAAAAATGGTATTTGAAATTACAAACACCTCAATTTTAGCTATTTGTTTAGATTTATAGGTAACATCGTTAAGCTGTTGTCTTGCAAACTCGTGATTCAAGATAATATTATTATTACTACAAATAAATTGTTTACAGAAACGTAAATATCGTTTCTTTGAATATGTGAAAAATAATTTAACGGAGGATGAAATAAGATAATCACAAACGACGTATTCAGTAACCGAGAGTTCGCAAAGTATCCCAGCAAATAGAAATTTACATATTATAATTGCAAACGGAGAGAGGCGGATTAATATTAATATTTATCTTTAAGCTTACACGCGCGTTTCTCCACTCGTTTATTTAATTTTAAGTGACATTATAGTAAGTCATCCTGTGTCTACGGCCGGTGTGAAACTGTTGAAACGTCAGGGAGATCTATAGTTAAATTTACTTATGGGTTTGAAGTTTCATTACGAGTTAAATATGAATTTTAAACGCCTATTTAGGAATGTGAAAGTCTAAAGCATAGTATTTTTTTTTTGCTATTTTTTATTCTACATTGTCATATACTAGAACAGTTGGGACACGTAAGTAATTGGAATTATTTGTATGAGAGTTGTCGCTAATATATTCAATAAAAGGGTAATCAAACAATATAACTGAAAACAACAGGTTACAAAAAAAAATCTGTTTTTGTCTAGTGTTTGTGAATCTCAAAATTGGTTTTACTGATTTAGATGCGTTTGTCTTTTATAATATGTAGTACTTCACTTAACTTCACTTCACTTTCAAACTTCACTTAACTAAATGTTAAGTGAAGTTTTTGTTATATTTCAATCGGTTGAAACGTGAAAAGAATTTGCGCGGTAATCGAAAACGGAGCCGTAGACAAACGCAAAAAAAGAGATGTGTACATAATTTGTAGTAGGTAAAACGAAACACAACAAAAATGAATTTTACAAATTTAAAGTAAATGTTATGTTCTAAACTTTAATAATGAGATTCAGAGTCGGTTTTACCGGTTTCTGATAAAGTTTTAGATACTGACTGACCTGACTGACATATATATGATTTCCTTGTATATTTGCTCTTTGTATTTATCTTTAATTCAGCAATAATAAAAAAATAGTAAATCGACTTGATTCAGCAACTGGTGAAATTGGTCTTCAATGTTATATTTATAAAATCAATAAAGCACAGACTGTTGGCGCCGGTCAGAAGTTGTTAGTTAGATTAGTACTTCAGACAAATGATTATGTAGTAAGTAATACCATGATCTCAATGAACTCCTACAATAAGCAATCTTGTTTTTCACTTATTCTGCATAAATGCACTTCAAACTTCCGAGTTCAAGGTGACCACGAACTACTGCTACTGTTTTTTCCCATATTGTTTTTGTGACTAAAAAAGCTCTACCCATAATCGTTCTATTTGTCGTTAATCACAATCTTTTATCTCGTAATTGTTATGCGGAAACTACTAGTCCTTTCCGTATTCAGATTAAATATTACACAAAAATTCTTAGACATTGTGTAATATAGAGTTACAACGTAATCAAGTTATCTAGCGGAATGGTGATAAAGTATCTTGTTTGTTCGTTTATTAGTCCACCCAGTCACCTAGTTTTACGTACAGATAGTCTGTGCAGTAAAGGATGGTATACTCATTTTAATAAGCCAGTTTGTGCAGTTTTACCGTGGGAGAGCCACGCTTCGGCATGAATGGGCCGGCTCGACCGGAGTGATACCACGGTCTCACAGAAAACCGGTGTGAAACAGCGCTTACGCTGTGTTTCATCGAGCGAGTGAGGATACCGGAGGCCCATACCCTAATCCAACGCCCCCTATCTCCCTCACCATCCCCCTTCCCCCCAGGCCGCCATAGTGTGGGTCACCATGCTGCAATGTTCTTTTTCGCATTGAGGATGGCGACCACCACTCTTGGATTCTGCTCATGCTTTCCATCAAGCAGGGCAGAGTCATTTTGGCAGATTAAACATTAAAAAAAAAAGTTTCATAGAGGTTTTTGGTTGGTGTTTTGTTTCTGATGGTTAAAGAGTTAATGTGATAAATCCTATAACATTCTCATGATCAACCAACTTTTCTAGCCCACAAAGAGACTTAAGATTCCCTTAAAAAAGGTTTTAGCTTTATTACTAGATACTATATAAGGCCAGTAAACAATTTACTCGTTTTAATGTAATGTAATAATATAAGAATCTAAAAAAATGCGTAAAGAATAACTAAAACGTACTTGACTCGCTCTAGCGTACCAATTATTTAATTTAAGACATTCTTTTATGGAATTAATGGCAAACGAGCAGTTGTACCACCTGATGGTAAGCGATTACTGCTGCCCATGGACACCCGCAACACCAGCGGTCTCAAGTGCCTTTGGGAATGGAAAGAGGGGTGGGTAGGGGAGTTTGGGATGTGGGCCTCCGGTATCCTCACTCACTTAGCGAAACAAGCGTAAGCGCTGTTTCATACCAGTTTTTTGTGAGGCCGTAGTATTATTACGGTCGAGCCGGCCCATTCGTGCTAAAGCGTGGTTAATTTATAAATTATAGCAATATGAACGGTTTTTAGTGTGATTTACTTTCTTTAGTATGTTTAAGCACCCATATTGTAACATACGCACTTCTACTGATAAGGATAGGTTATCTCTCACATGTGTGTTATTAGAACTAAAATCTCTTGGAAACTAGTGACGAAATGTAAGTTATATTCTTCCAAAATAATTTTACAGAAAATGTTTTAATTGAACACTAACAATGCTTTTCTTTTATTTAAGAAGAGACTGAGTTAATTAACTTATATTATCATATTATGTATGCAGAAATAAATTATATTTTATTGATCTTTTTGTTTTATTAAAATTACATGCTTTTAACGAATATTAAATTCAATACGTTTCCAATCAGGTTTTGCTAACAGTAAATTTAACAGCAAATGTTGTTTGATTAAATTTTTTTTTCAATTTTGCGCCGGAATTTTTACTCATAAATTTTATTTAGGTTTAATCAGAGAAAGTGTTGTCATAATACTTTAAAGTTTATTAAATTGCCCTCATTAAAAATTATATTGACAAACAATCCATAAGTACTTTAAAAAAGTTTTCTTAACTTTTAAAAAAAGCATGACCTTTTTTGAATACTTCTTTCAACTTAAAGTCATAACTCGCTGTCTCTTCGGACTAATTGATTAAAAAACTTTTTTGCGTAAACTTTTTTTAAATAATCACAACTGATTTATTGGATTACTTTTTGTGTCATTTACATTTAGTCGTATGGCAACTTCGAATGGTCAATTTACCAAAGGAGTTTAACTGAAACGGTGTTTTGTCATAAATAATTCAAGGGATTCATACTATTCCGGTTATTAAGGTTTCCTGGCAAGAAGGTCTTCTAGGAATCCTGCATATTAAGGCATCGTTTATTATCTAAGTAAAAGTGATGAAACCTATATGTTGATGGTGAAAGTTTTTATAGTCCACTGCTGAATAGTAAATAAAAATGTTGGGATCTATTTGAGTAGATTTGAATCGATTAAATTTCTTTTGGCAATTAGTTAATTTTCTTTGTGATATAATCATATAATTAAGATAATTTTATACTAGACTACAATTTGTACTATGGAATTCTTATCTATCTATGTTAGGTAATAATTTTTATAGTGGGTAATAACATGAAATATCTGTCGGACATCTAACTGTCAAAAAGCTGGCACTTGCTTTTTTAAAAACATAATTTTACTGCAATAATCGACATCGATTATAGTTTTGTAGGAGAAAATTACCAGAGAAACTTCAAGAAATAAAAAAAGAATGTTCGATCGATTTAAAACGATCGCTTTCTTAAAATCTTTCGAACCCACAGTAGTATAAATATAATTACATTTCTCCCATCAATTTATTATTACAACCGTACAACTAACCTACTGAAATGTATTACAAAATAACATTTAACATACTATTGCGTGTCTCAACTGACATGCGGAAATGTAAATCAATATTATACTGTTCTGATTTTCACTTTTCCGCATTCCGGAAAAACTGTCTAAACACGATTTATATTTAATGTATTTTGTAGCATTATCATAATAACGTAATAATTTCTAAAATTTGTTGGTGACTTGAAATCGGTGGCAATAATAAATAAATATATTTTAGTGTTGGCAATTAAATTGAAAAAAAAGTGTTAGATAAACGAATTAAAAGGCGCATATTTTTAGAAAATAATTATTGGAATTTGACAATCGGTCCAACTAGAATTCAATAACTTATCCCCTCAAGGAAAGTGCATGTTTTTCTTGATCATATACGTATTTTAAGCTTTTCGGATTGTCTTTCGAGTTTTTCGAAACTTAAAAAAGGAAAAGAAGTTCTTTGAGCTTGATGAACATGTACTAATAATGGGTAAGGCATATATTATGCTTCAACTTCTGAATATAACCAGATGGAATGCCTTAGATTATTAGCAATTAGTTTATATCGCAGAATAATCGTAGGCAGTTAATGTTTGTTGATTTCATCACGGTTATTTAAAGCGAAGTCGAAAATATATTGAAAACTACGTGTGAACCACAGTCCACTCCAGAATATACCACACGTAATAAGTCTTTTCAATATAAAGTGGATCTTAGGCCCAGTGAGATAACGACCCAAAGATTGTAGTTGGTTTGTATATTGCGCGAAAAAGTTGTTAAATCTTACGATGAATTAATAGAAGCTGAGATTGGCTAACTTTACTAAAAGTAGTTAATGATAAAATTTCGATATATTTTGTGGTTATTGTTTATTCCGAAAAAAACAAAGGCGCAAAATAATATCTGTGACCGGAGATGCAGTAGCGGAGTTTTTTAGACACGAGATCAAGATAAGACAGAAAATCAATCATAATCTAGTAGAGTTTATTGACTAATTCCTCTAACTATAAACTATTCTCTCCCATCGGAGGCCCTAATGCGCACAAACTTAGCTCCCAATTAGTGCACGGATCAATAAAAATATTTGATAAGGTTATTTTTTAAATTATAAATTAATCAACACATATTTTATGTGAAGACTTTGAATATTTACATTTTAGCTAAGATTTGTTTTATTTTGAAATTATCAAATCAAAATTACGACCCTGCCATTTGTAAAATTAAAATTTATGTTTACCTTTTTTTTGTAAAGATAACTCCCGCATTAAGAATATACATTCCTGTGTCACGAGGATCTTTACAAACATACATGAAACGGACACAAAGTACACCCAGACTTAGAACAACAATGTATGGATCACACAAATTGTTGTTCCATGTAGGATTTGAACCCACAACACTTGGCGCAGTAGGAAACGGAGTGCCGACCACTGAAACCAGTGGGCCAACCGTGACCTTTGATCGAACTTGCTCACGGTCACGTGTCTTTTTGCCTAAGTCAAGATAAGATTTGGCTATTATGACTTGGGCGAAAAGACACCTGACTTAATAGTAGTACCCTATGCATTCGTATAGTTTTGGACTAAATCCTAAATTTGTCAAAATAAATTAATGTTATTAAGTGATACTATGACATAAATGCTACCGACCGAACGCTGTCGCAACCTGTAAGCGACTCTGTAAGTTTATCTTTCGTTAAGTGGGGCAATGGGACTGCTCAACTCGACTTGCGTTACTTATGATTCATTTAGTGCCCACTACACCTACGAGAGGAAGATCTTGTTTTCTGCATTTATATATTCTGCTAATTGTTATGCAATTCACTCAACGTTGTATTGATAGACTAAAGACTACTTTTAAACTTTCGCGGCTGTTATTCTATGATAACAACGGGGACCGACTGCTTAATGTGACCTCCGAATCACAGTCACCCATCCAGGTACTGACCGCGCCGTCGTTGCTTACCCTCAGTGATTGTTTCTAATCACCAAGTGCAACTGGGCTATGAGCGATCACTTATTTAAAGGTATTACAAACCTCTGATTTGCCTGAGGTTTCGACAAGGCTGTACTGGCTGGCAAAAATAATGGGTGTGAACTTTAACTACTTTTTATGGTATATGATGGTCAAAGTCACAGTTAGGTGATTGATCAAAAAGGCGCGGTGTCACCACTCCTATTTATGGGTGTCGTAAGATGTAAGGATGAAACTACACTAGGTAACTTCCCTACTAAGAGAATGAAAAGTTGAACGAACTGCTATTAACAACACGTCTGGCCAGCGTTTTATAAATAAAATATATTTTCTAAGGAGAAATCTGTGTCCTGTGGAATGTTAGGGATGATGATGACTCCTACTATTACCCATAAAAAATACCAATATATTTTATTTTTGCCTACAACAAAATTATACAACATTTTAAGCAATTACATCCCTATATTGTTTATTTCAAGCAATCTCCCCATACGATACCCATCGTATGAGTAGGGGTAGGGTGTTACCAAACGAAACAATATCATACGAAAAAATTGATTATGGAAATCTTCATTTATACTATTTAAAAACCAAATGCTTAAATATACGTACTTGAATCAGCGTGGCAAATTACATTAGTATATATTTTATTTACCTGAAAATAAAAACAATGTTACATTAAATTACAAAATGACATTTATCACGTGAACCTCGTGATTAATATAAAAAGGAGTATAGAGCTTTACTCAATAGTATATTGTGTTCCAAAAATTAACGGCTGGTTATTAATGAAACATTTTGTTACTCTTAAAAGAACCTTGTGGAAGAGATATGTTTTGATGAAATATTTCCGATTTAAGTTCAGCCGTGAGTTCAAATTTCACGCAGTATAAAATAATATTTGTATAATAAGTGAGTCATGTGAAGTTTACTTATAATCATCATGAACAGCCGTTTTTTTCATGTATGGGCCTGCCGAAGTGACACTACACTGCTTGTGGTGGCCATCATACTCAATGCGAATGCAGATAATGCAACAGCATGGTGACCAACACCATGGCGACCTTGTGAGATGCTTCTAAATCATTGGGCCTCCGGTCTCGCACTCACAACGGAAAACGTCAGCAGGAACGCTGTCTGTTTTACGGTGATCTTCTGTGCAAGGGTTGTACCACCTCGATCGAGCTGGTCCAACTATACTGAGATCAGCGTGGTTTTACTACCTTCTATTACCCGTCGTTTGCCTATGTAATGTATTTTATGTATTTATTAATATATACATGTGTAGTAGTCTGATTACAGAGTTTGCTTAGTTTGAGATCAGATACACTTGTGTTAAAACTTTTATTTTAACACTTTGATTTGTTAAGAGTGGTGCATGAAAATTACAGTTGAAAAGCTTAAATACGAATATAAAATTAAGTATTTTTGCAACTGAAATAGGCTTAGTTTTATTTCGATTCAAAGAATGTTTTTGTATTTATGATTTTATATAATATTATCAACAAAATATTTTTTATAACATTCGATGCTTTGATAAATTTGCTCTCGTATTTTGTCGTCCACGCAAAGTCGTCTAAGGAAAAACCGATTCGATAAGAGGATGATCAGACAATAAGAATATAGTGTCTGTCTTTGTCGTTTAACTTGCTATCAAAAGACAAGGAAAACATGAAAAAGAAATTATTCCACAACATATTCATAGTTCCAGAGCAATTCTAATATCTAAGAGATTTTATCTTTATAGAAAAATCTCAAAGCTGATTGGAATACTCAGTCAAGTGGTAGAAAGCTGAAGTATGTCAGTTGAAAGCATAAATTTCTTAGTGTATGTACCAATGATATTATATAAAAAAACAGATATGTTATCAGCGCACGAAAAGTGAAGACTGAAATACGACCCAATTGACCTATCGCGCAATTACAGTACGTAATAACACTTATGACGCTATTGTAGGTGAAGAAAGAGAGAGGAAACTAATTTGCCATGAGAGCGATAAGGATGCGTGGACTGCGAACATCAATGGCGAACATAGGTATAGGTGTAAAGCAACCTGCTAAACTTTTCAGTCTAGTATCCAATCTACGTCTATAAACATGTTGGTCTATACAAACATTTGAAATTAAAGAATACATTTGTACATACATACTTAACATTTTACAGAAATAGTCATAAATTAAAACAGAAACGTTTTTTTTTATATGGTATAAGCGATTACCGCCACCCATGGACACCCGTAACACCAGAGGTGTTACAAGTGCGTTGCCGGCCTTTGGGGGATGGGGAGAGGTTTAGGGGGGGAGGATTGGGGCATGGGTCTCCGGTATCCTCATTCACTCAATGAAACACAGCGTAGGCGCTGTTTCACACCGGTTATCTGTGAGGCCGTGGTATCACTCCGGTCGAGCCGGCCCATTTTTTTTTGTTTTTTTTTTTTAATAGACAACTCCCGCATTAGGAATATACATTCCTGTGTCGCGGGGATCTTTACAAACATACATGAAACGGACACAAAGTATACCCAGACTTAGAACAACAATTTATGGATCACACAAAGTGCTGTCCCATGTTGGATTTGAACCCACAACACTTGGCGCAGTAGGAAGTGGTGTGGCGACCACTGAAACCACTAGGCCAACCGTGTAGTCAATCATGCTGAAGCGTGGCTCTAACGGTAATACGTAATAATTATATAATAAACGTATACGTGTTTAATAAATATACGTGTTTTATTATAGTCAACAGTGCTAGTAAGACGCAAAGGGTCCAATTTAAATCGAACAATAAAATCTAGAGTGATGCGAGATAGAAGAGCACAAAGATAAGGTCAAGACGAACTAATCCAACAGATCTTCATATAAAACAGAATATTATAAAAAAAAAATTGTGACTAAAACAGGGATTGATCGTAGAAGAATGTGGGTGCAAATTTAAAGTTGTACATATTTTTCAATTCCAAATCATTATAAATTACAAAAAAACAACGTACTGAGGCGTGGATCACTCATATCATTTAGGCATATAAAAATAGATGTTGGCTAATTCTCAGACCTACCAGATATGCACACAAAACTTCATAAAAATCGGTCCAGCCGGAGGAGTTTTGTAACAAATAGCGCGAATAACAAACGAGAATTTTATATATATATTGTAAATAACTAAATATTGTATATAGAAAACACCCAAACTCCGAAACAAATAATTGCAGATCATGCGAACACTTGGTCCGACCCGAAAATTGAACCCGAGACCATATGCACAGTGGTCGCAAATGCTGCCACTGCTCCACCAAGGCAGTCAAAGGAAGGACACACACAAAGATACCTGAATTGAAGAAAATATTAGCCATTATACTCCAACCTAGTAACGAAACATGATAGATTTCTTGTATCGTCGAAGTCTGAAGTAACTTTCAAGATAAACAAAATGTTCGTAATAAGCAATAACGACTTCGAGAAAATGGCTCAGCATTTCGTACACATAAAACGATCTTAAAGATACAAAGGCATCCATAATTATAATTTGAATACAAATCGTTTTAAGCAAAACGACTTTGAAGACGCCGGCCGAATGACAAACACGGTTTCACTCATCGTACATGACATAACACACTAGAAGAATGTCATATTTTCATGTAGGTGTTCTTCTTGAAGTATTTACCGAATTGACAAATGACTCTGATAAGAATTTTAATGAAATATAAAAATTGGGGGTCTATGGAATACACGTAGTTATTCAATTAGTATGACTTGTAGACCGGTACGACAAAAGCTTGTAGAGTCGTGAGTAAAATCTGAAATGAAAATCTACAACTTTTACATATAAATATCTTGGTGAACATGATATTAACATATACTATAGCTCTCCGTAATACCATTATGGAGCCTAGTTGAAAACCAGCATATATTTAATAGATTACCTAGTAGTATTAGAGTTTTTGGTTTTAATTGAGTTTGACAAAAAAGAGGAGTTCTTAATATTATGGTTTTATTTAAATCACGTCTGTTCTTCTGATTCGTTGCTTATTTAAAAAACGGTTTCTTTATTTTTTTTATTTGTTAGAAAGTGTATACTTTACGTTTGTCCTCAATTTAAATTTGAAAGAAAAAACAACTTCACCGGGCGATAAATTCGATTCGTAAAGTAATTTAATTGTATTTTTGCTTTAACACAATTTGTCACTATTCCTCTTTACTTTATTGCTTTTGTTTTTCTTCATTTACAATTGGTCCATGAAATACATACGAGAATAATTTTTTTTTCTTTCTTTAAAAGTTCTTTCATTATTCATATTTCATATGGGTAGTTCTCCTCAACGCTGTATTACAATTATAAAGATGTTTGTCTTAGAAATGCTTCCTGTAATTCATATTAAGATCATATGATGTAAACCGTGCCAAAACTAATTAACTGTAATTATTCACACTATGTAATAGACTAAGATATATGAACAGGAGCAATGAGTAATTATTGTCATTATTACTCATTAGTAGACCCGATTCTGTTGCACATTTTATAATATCATCAAGCTCGTGGCAGCTGCTGACCAGCCAATTTATTAATGTCTTGATCAATTATTAATAAAATACCGCCCAAAATATCCCATCATTATTTACATTTATCAATTGGTGGGATTACCGAATGCCAGTTAATGTAGATTGATGCTTTCCATTCAAATGTAAAAGCTTTCAACGTGATGAAATCATTCATAGATTTCAAACTCTACATATTGATCAACAAAAAGTGCTTTGAGTAAAACTCAAAATTGATAGTGCAGAAATGCACGCAACAATTTTGGTAATTCATTTTTTGTTACATCAAAAGATGCGTGGAAATTGATACCGTGAGTAGGTGGTCCTGAGATATTATCATTTATACCGGAGGCTCATCCAACTACATATAAGATGCTATAATATGACACCCACGATGTAACATACAGACGGACCACATAGTTCGAACACCCACACAAAATTAACTCTCTCAAAACGGAAGAAACATGACATAACAAACATTAGTTATGAAGAAAAATTCTTCTCGCGAGCAACTTACCTAATTTGTGATGTTAAAAGTCCCATTAACAAATAATGAGTAGCTGTCATACAAAATTAAGGGAAAGTGAGACATCAGTTAAACAAGCAGCCGTTAGAACAATTGAGGATCCCCCATATACAACTTGTTTCATTACCACGGTCACGCAAACGCCGGGTGGAAGAATTTAGCCTATTAGCTTTTCGTTTGTACTTGATTAATGTAATAAAGGCACTGGAAATAGTTACGGCTTGTCGTACTGATTTTGAGGGTTATTTAGTTTGTTTATAGGGTGATAAACTAATCAATCAACGCGGGGAGAATCATTTTATTATATGTACAGAGTGTCGTTCTAAAATTAATTGATCGTGGTGACCCTGTTTGACAACAGAAAAGTTACTGTACATAAGTAGCACCATCTAAAAATGATTTTTCTATAGAGTGAAGGTGATGTGGATTCCCTTCTTTCTGGAAAAAAGTGCTAGTGCGTTCTCAATGTATAGCAGTCATATTAATAATAAATTTTGTTTACGTCGTTGTGGAAAGTTCCCATATGAGTTTATCCATCTCACTGCTACAATATCAACACCAGTATTGTCTCTGGTTTACTCATAATTCTCATCAGTACATTCCAGTTAAATACATATTTACAAAGTTTGATTAGTAACTTTACTATAATTTTTTGGGGATTTCTTCTTTCAGTTTAACAGCATGTTCCTAACTTTGTTTTAATGTAAAATAGGTATTTGTTTCTTGTACTTATTTATTTTAGTAACAAATTTTGACAAATCCTTAAGCTAAAATTAGCATGATTAATATTAAAGTTTTTGATTCCTGACAATATTTATTTCTTTTATTTAGCAATTTTGATTTTGTTTATCTTGATGACATTATAGTTTCTGCATGCATTCCACAACATAACACAACGATACAATAAAATTTAGTTCTAGCATTCTAGTTTATCTGTTTAAGAATTTACAATATTATTTGTATATCTGACTCGTTTGGTCGTAGACCGCAGCAATGATATTCGTCTGACAGTTCATTCTTAAAGAATTCCAAATAAAGCTCAACGTGCATAACATATTTGTATAACATTCGTGACCAAAACCTAAATATTTATTAATTTGTGACATCCATTTCAGAGTCTGCAACCTATTTGGATTGGTTATTCTTTATATTAGAATTCAAGGTAACAAAATCTATGCATCATTAATAATTTTAATGAGAAAATTAACTTAGGTATAAATTATTTCTTAATACATGAAGACCGCAAATATATTCCCGTTAATTTTTAAATATTATTAACGTGTTTTGGTTATAAACGCATAAACACTGTACTTAATCAATGTAATCCAGCTTATTCTAGGGTTAAACAGCCTATTCTTATTCCATGTATATTATGATCTTTACCAATTTTAATTTATTCTTTATGTTATTTAAAATATCAATTTCACAACCAATTTTTATATCGTAAATTTTAAATTAAAAGTTAGTAACATCAATAACTTCGTTGTTATGTTCCGAAGTCAATTCTGACCATTAGGTTTTTCTTCCATTGAAGATTATGCATTATAATTTTTATATTTACCATCTCACGTAATGTATCCACAAGCTTTAAGGTCGAGACATAGCACATCATTTATAAAAATAACTCATTTCTGGAAAATTACTGTTTTATTTTTTTTTAATATGCACATATTACACATACATATGCATATAACACATATTAAACAGATATGAAAATAGCAAAGTTGAGAGAATCAACACAAATGGACTCGCACGTGCCAATAAACTTATTTTTTGTTCGTCAAAACTAGTCCAGCCTCAGGGAGTATAAAAAAGAAATTTATATTCAACGTAAGAACTCTTACAGTTCTTTTGTCGAAGGATAGGTAGACATTGGTTCTATTACAGTTAGAATCAGTTGTTCAACGACCTCCTTGGCGCCATGGGCCTAAGTGCGAACCAGGATGTATTCTAAAACATTTTTTTATTCATACACAATACTAGTTACGTGTACTGCATTAGTAATTTTCGCATTATGTGTTCTGTGGAAATTAGGAGTGACAGGACCTCCCAGGCGGTTTGATGTCGTCTGTATTATTTATAGACCGACAGTTAAGTGATACGTTAAGTGAGTTAAGTACCTTGGATCCACTGTCACAGCCCAAAATACGATCAAGGATGAAATCCGTCTCAGAATCCTAGCGGGTAACAGATGTTTTTACTCATGCAGAAAATTATTAGCATCAAAGCTGATTTCCAGAGCAAACAAGCTAATAATATATAAGACGATAATAAGGCCTGTCGTTACATACGGATTCGAATCATGGGCTTTAACCCTGAAAGAAGAAAGTCAGCTTGCAGTCTTTGAGCGAAAAATCTTACGAAAGATCTTAGGACCAGTTAGGGAAAGCGATGGAGTGTACCGCGTCCGTATGAATCATGAGCTAAATCGCCTGATACGCAATGTAACCATCGTTCGGTTCTGCAAGGCACAAGAGACTTCGGTTGGGAGGTCACATTGAGAGAATGCCTGACTCAAGAACGACAAAGACAATCACAAGCTGGGCCCCTCAATAAAAAAGACCGCGTGGTAGGCCCAGGAAGCGGTGGTGGGACTATGTTGAGGAAGACCTGGCTACACTGAGAAAGAAGTCATGTTGGAGACGTGCTGCTCTGAATAGAGATCGCTAGGCAAAATTGTGGAAGAGGCCAAAACCCACGCCGGGTTGAAGCGCCATAGGAAGAAGAAGTTAAGTGATGTTGTATTGATATTTCATTTAGATATCTATTGTATTTTACGGCTGTATTGAATTTTGCTTCAGTATTTCTGTTGATTTCTTACTTCAATGGTCCCATTCATAAATTATGATTGAATACATGATTTTGAATTATGGGTATTGCATCTCCTTTAGTGAACACAGCTGGACTTGTTCTGGTGCTCCCTTTCTTGCGATGACATCACATATACTCGTATTATTCAATTCTATAGTCCCTCTTGACTCATGATATATTCCCAGTGCGAGACTTGTCTTTTTTTTAGGAAAAAGATAGTCTAGCAAGTATTCTGGAGGTAACAGCTCTTTTATCCTTACATTTGTCTAAATGCCTGTACGTTTGTCTTCAAAATTACGAACTTACTGAGTTTCATTTTGTATCAAATAACGCAGTTTATTTAGCTTACATTTTACTCAATAACTTTAAACTTTCTACTTTAAGACGAGAAATACTCTATTTCATGTAGCTACTCATACTCTCGGATTATATTACTAGTTGCTAAATGATATATTTATTTATTGGTTGTTTTTGTAAACCTATGACCCAATGCAAATTTATCAATTGAATCAAACATTTGTCATTTGACTCACTCGATTTTACGATTTGTTCCATAATACGTGACATGTAAATCTCAGTTTTCTGTTCTTATATAAATAGTTGCCATTATTAATATAACATTAGAACGAGAAATCAGCTGAGTTGTTATCCGTTATTTTATCGTGTAGTTGGTCTAATTGGATAGCGAAGTATAGTAAATTACGTTCAGATTCCGAGCGAAACATCTATAGATTCAATAATTACCTTTCCTGAGACTTGCAAAGGAATTTATGTAACGTGGAATTCTAGTCTGATAAAGACCTTGTGCATTTATCGAGTGTTTCAATCATGCCAGGAATTTCATATGCAATTACATTTATTTCCTGAGGATTGCAATATGAATTGCAAATGTTGTGGGAAGTTTTAAATGACTGTTGCAAACAAGAAAATTAAAAGAATAAGTATGATAAAAATAAGGGCAAAAAAGTCTGACGATAAGTAGCTGTACACTTAAACACAATACTCACAATTAATATGCCATCTTTTATGATCCCCCGTAAAAGGAGAGGGAAGCTCCCCGATAATTGGAGATTCTGAATGGAAATGGACAGTCCCTCTTAATTCAATCAATCATCATCAGCCTATCGCAGTCCACTGCTGGACATAGGCCTCTCCTCGATCGAACTAAGTGGCGTGAAATTGGAGAGGCCCTCTTAATTAGACCGACATAATGTTGTAGTAGACAATAATCCCTGAGACTTTTTTTGAAAAATAGTCAAAAGACTTCTGATCATCATTATCAAAAGGCCGTATTTAATTACCTATTGTTGGGTATAACCCTCTTCTGAGCAAGAAGTTTTGGCCTGCTATATCACTCTGGCCATACGGGTTGGCTTGTTTCATATTTTAATCCCCCTTGCAGTAATTATCTTATTTATATGGTATACCAACAGCACATATACGACACTCTCTTAAAAATATCACACGGAAATATTACCTGGTATGTGTGCCAATTACAGGTACACACAAAATTCACCATTTGAGATAACATCTAACGACGACAGTGTTAGGAGTATAATAATAATTACAAAAATACAAAAAGTAAAGGAGACTTAATACCACTAAGTTATAGATCACAATAGGCAAATTATTATAACGTAAAACAAATAAGGAATTATTTAAAATAAAACCCGACTTTATCAATATCAGCCTACTTTATTAAATTTATTGAAGAATTGAAAAGATAGAACCGAAAAGGTTTTTTAAATTTTTTGTTTTATTTTTTATTATTTTGTACCCAGTGCCACTTTCACGACTAAGACAAATCTATTGACACCACTCACATAAAAATAAGACAAGTCGTTTAAGGTCTAGGGTTTGCCAAAGAAATATACATACCTATTTACACTCCAAAATCAAAACCCTCCTTCTTTCGCAGTCGGGTTAAAAGAAAACCAAGGACACTACATGTTAAAAATAAAAACATAAAGAAAAATATAATAAAAAATTAACGATTATAGTATTTCCTTGTATTATCCTGAGTTCTTCTGCCTAAAGTTTAATACACGAAGACAAACTTGATGTATGTAGAAAGGTATCCATCTGAGGAGAACAAATTATAAGAATACTTGTTGCTATACGTCAGTGGGTAGAACGATAACATCGGGCGTCTTTTATATATACAATCTTCTATAAGTCCATATATGTATCAATTATGTTTCGAAGTATTTGCTTAACGGTACTTGGGTAAAACAGAGAGACCGGCGTGAGATAAAACAGGTATTGCATTATCAATCAAATTAATTTTATCCATGTCATTCTTATCAAAGGGAGCGGTACAGTTATTATTTCGATAGTGAAATAGTATCTCGTTGTTTATATTTGTCAGTGCATACAGCATGTGTTGTATGCCTTCTTAGAATTAGTTTTTTTTTTAATGTTAAAAGACTGAGGAGTAATGAGTGGCCTGCCATTTTATGTAAGTCCAATAATCAGGGGGAGAGGGATGGAACTCCGCCGTTTTTCTGCCAGCTAGTTATGCTTGTTAAGGAGACGGCGGAGCGGGACCGAGAGAGATTTAGAACTCTACCGGCCCGCCAGGCCCGGGAAAGGGCCAGGTACCGCAGGCGACTCGGGCGTCTGAGATCGCAGAACGATCTCCGTCCTCCATAAGCGCAAGCCTGAGGGTGACAGATGAGGCCATCTGTCACCCTAGCCGAAGCAGGCTCGGATGGAGGCGCGGATGCTGCGGAGCGTGCGCGCCTAGGGGGATAGTAACGGGAACATATGGGTTCCCACACAGGAGGGGGCCACCTACAGGCAGTGGATGTTCCGGGGGGTTTCCGGGGTTCCAGGGATCTCCTTCCGAGAGTACACCTGGTTCCCCGGCTTCTAGTACCCTGAGATGGTGTGCGGTTTTTAGTCGGTTCGAGTCCGACATAACCACCGGTTGGTGGTATCCGAGGGAATTTACGCACAAAAAAAAAAGTGGGTGATGGATGGGGATTTGAATAACAGTCCTTGGTGAAAAGCACCAAAGGGTTTGCTTGTCATCGGTATTGTGTTTCGCTTTTGTATCCCTATGGACCTACAGGTTTTATATTTTTATTTTGATCCTTATCTCTTCGTCAATCATGCATTTAATATAACATTTATAATATAATATAATATAATATATATAAATAGAAATCTTTTGAGATAACCTCCGTTCTGGGCCTAGTTCCTTGGTTATAGTTTTCCCTCTCTTATTTTAATTTATACAAATACTCAGTAATAGCTAATTTTATACGTTAAGTAATAAGTGGCAAGGCTACTTCACCTACTTACCTACAACGAGTGGTACTTAGGTATATTGTCTGGAGTCAAGCCAAAGCATGACGTGATTTCTATAAAATTCCACATATTTGTTGTATTAAAACATTTGATGTTTGTCAAACGATATTCTGGTACGTAATAGATAGTTTTCTTAGCAATCCTAGCTTAAGTGCGTGACTCCGCCGGCGTTTATATATATGGTCGTGTTTACCGAAACTCATTTAATTCGGTTCAGCGGTTTAATCGTGAAAGCGTTACTGACAGATCTACTTACTTTCCAATTTATAATATTGAAGGATATTTTACACGACTGCACTAAACGGAGGGTTATGATTTTCAATGTTTGTAATTTTAGTGATATAGATCATCATAAGAGGTTAATCTACAGCACATTTATTAAAATTTAATTTGAATTATTTCGCCTAATAACCCTAGATGAATTAGTCCAGTCGTATTAAGTCTATTAAAATGGTATACTTAAATACGTTAAATTAACTAACCCAGATGAAGTAAATGCAATGCACCTAAATCCGTATATTAATTCCTAAGGATCACTATATCATCATCATTGGGGCTCCGGTCTCGCACTCACCAAAGAAACACGACAGCTCAAATGCCGTCATTTTAGATTGGAGTTTGTGCGAGGTCGAGCTGAAATTAGCATGGTTTTACTGCATGGCCCTTAATTATCGATAAATAATTCGTTACATCGAAGAATGGTGAAAGTTATCGATTTCTACAATCGGATTACAAAATGTCGCGGGATATTTAACACGTTAAATGTATAGTGTACTCCCACATCAGCTAAATAGTATAGGGTCTGGGGTTGGATTTAGTTCCATCTCAACTATATGTGTACTGGAGATAATCTTTGCTTTATGGTAGTGGCTTGCGGAAAGAGTTTTTCCAAGGGCTTACATGATGCGAGACACAAAAAAAAAAACGAAGATCTGTTTGTAATAATTTAATTACAGTGTAAATAATTTATTTTAGTTGTTAACTTATTAATATATTTAGGAGTCATCTGAATGAAAATGTATAATAAAAATCATTATGCAAACAATTATTCCCGAAGCTATTCAACTTATTTTTCGTTTCCTTAAAATTTTACGCATCATTATCATTAAAAGCTTTTCACCCGACTGGGCAAAAATCATGTATTGATACGACTTGATATATTTTGATATTTGGATTATCGTTAGATTCGTTCCCGTATTGAGAGTTGCATTGGGTATTTATTATGAAAATGCCTCGATGGTGCAGCCGTAGCGTATACGACTGCTGTTCTTGAGGTGTCGGGTTCGATTCCCGGATCAAATTTTTGTATAATCTACAAATATTTGTTTCGGAGTTTGGGTGTTTTCTATATATAACACGACTCTACAAAAAAATTTTCGTTGTTTGTCCTAAAGTTTATACTATTATTTTCCAGTTAGTTATGCACAAAAACGAAAAGAAAGTACCTTTTTTCGGTATAAAGTTTGCTTTTGTGATAGTTATAATAATAATACTCATTTTTCAATTTTTTCATAATTTTTAATTGATTTTAATATTTTTAAAAAGACCGCGCGGTGAGAGTGGCGTATTAACGTTTACACTGTGCCGCTAGATGGCACCTGAGTGATAAACAACCATCAAGTGTTATTTACAAGCCCAGAATAACTTAAAATGTCGTCACGAGAGTGCAAATACGATGCTGATGCATTTTGTTTTATATGTGGTCAATTTATTAAAGTTCGAGACGTGAAATATGAACTAAAGACATCTCACGTTCTCTGTGAAGCCTATGAAGCATATTTTGATTGTCCTGTACGGAATCAAGATAAGCCATGGGCTCCACATGTTGCTTGTAGTTATTGTAAAAGGTGTTTGGAAGGTAAGCAATTTTTATTTAACTAAGCGATTTTTCCAAAATAATAATAGACATATTAATTTTTATTTTTATATTTTTAGGTTGGTATCGAGGTGAGAAAAGGTCTATGAAATTTGCAATACCAAGGATTTGGCGAGAACCAAAAGACCATATTACTGACTGCTACTTTTGTATGGTGAATCCGAGTAAAAGACGTAGAGGTAAAAATGCAAAACCTATTGAATATCCTGACCTCGAATCTTCTTCTGCTCCAATTGCTCACGACCTGACACGACCAGTACCTGAGCCACCAAAACAATTATCGCAGAAAAGTAGCTCATCTTTTAGTTCTTATAAAAGTAATTCCGATAAGGAGTTTTTGCCTACACCTGAACAACCAAAACACTATCTCATTACTTCAGAAGATTTTAACGATCTAATTAGAGATTTAAATTTGCCAAAAAATAAAGCAGAGCTTCTAGGCTCTCGGTTAAAACAGTGGAATTTGCTTGATGATGTTAAGATCACGGATCAGCGGACTAGGCATGAAATGTTTGCAACGTTTTTCACGAAGGAAGATGGACTTTGTTTTTGTAATGACATTAAAGGTATGTTTGAAGCAATTGGCATACCCTGTTTCCCTAGCGAATGGCGTTTATTCATTGACAGCTCTACAAAAAGTTTAAAAGCAGTTCTATTGCACAACGGAAATAAATTTCCGTCTCTTCCAATTGCTCACTCAGTACATCTTAAAGAAAATTATGAAAGTGTCAAAATTTTGCTTGAATCTGTAAAGTATCGTGAGTATAACTGGGAGCTGATTGGAGATTTTAAAATGGTGGGATTTTTAATGGGGCTACAGGGTGGATATACAAAGTATCCGTGTTATTTGTGCTTGTGGGACAGCAGAGCGGATTCTAAACACTATATTCAACGGTCATGGCCTGTAAGAACAGAATTGTGTGTCGGAAAACAGAACGTCAAATTTGAGCCGATTGTTGAAGCGGAAAAAGTGTTAATGCCGCCTTTGCACATTAAGTTAGGGTTGATGAAACAATTTGTTAAAAAACTGGATGAAACTTCAGAAGCTTTTGGATACTTAAAAAAATTTTTTCCGAAGTTATCGGAAGCAAAGGTTAAAGCTGGGGTTTTTGTTGGTCCGCAAATAAGACAGATTTTCGCCGATGAAAAATTTCCAACGTTGCTGAATCGTATTCAAAAAGCAAGTTGGAACAGTTTTAAAGCAGTAGTTTCTGGATTTTTAGGAAATAATAAAGCTGAAAACTACGAAAAGTTGGTTGAGGATATGCTTACAAATTTTAAGGCCATGGGCTGCAGGATGTCATTAAAAGTACATATGCTGCATGCTCATTTGGATAAATTTAAAAACAATATGGGAGCCTATTCCGAAGAGCAAGGAGAACGTTTCCATCAGGACATCATGAATTTTGAACAACGCTATCAAGGCCAATACAATGAAAACATGATGGGCGACTATATTTGGGGTTTATTGAGAGAAAGTAGCTATGAACATAAAAGAAAAAGTAAAAGTGTGCACTTTTAAGTTATTTTCCACTTTTCTGTAAGCTAATTTGATAGTAAAACTTAATAAAAATAATAAACATTTTTATTTCAATAGTTTTATTTTCAATCAAAAATTAAAATCCGAGATTTTTAAAAATTTCGTTCAATCAGTCTTCTAAGCACAAAAGCAAAGTTTTTCATGCCATATATTTTTTTTCCGTCTTATTACGACCTAAACTACCGAAATTTAATGCTTTGCAATCAAAGTCAAATTTCATGTTGACCCGTGTAATATGTATGTATTTACAAATAATATATATAAATAATATAATAATATATAATAATTATATCAGTTGTCTAGTACCCATAATACAAGCTCTGCTTAGTTTGGCACTAGATATAGCGTTGTGTGTTAGATGTCCATAATATTTATCATTTATTTATTATGTGGCGAATTAAAATCATCAATATTGTAACTTGAAAAAAATTGTCTGGTGTGGCAGCACTCTTGAGTATAAAGCTCCGAATGCCAATACCACTTTCATAATATATTCAGGTTAAGCTGATAAGCCTAAAGGGTACACTTAATTGCGTTTTCCAGTAATAAAGCAAGTTGAAATATTCGAAGGCAAGGAGAAAGGACCATTTAACTGTATTGATTTAATTTGCGCATTTAAACGGGTTTCGTGGCCCTATTTTCACACTTGTGTTTTGTATGGCGTAAGTTTTAATGATTCAAAAAATGTTATTTTTTTATGCTATAACGGGCAAACGAGCAGACGTATCGTCTGATGGTAAACGATTACCGCCGCCTATGGACACCCGTAACACCAGAGGTGTCACAGGTGCGTTGCCGGCCTTTGGGGGATGGGGACGGGGATAGGGGGGAGGGATTGGGGTGCGGGCTTCCGGTATCCTCACTCTCTCGATGAAACACAGCGCAAGCGCTGTTTCACACCGGTTTTCTGTGAGACCCTGGTATCACTCCGGTCAAGCCGGCCCATTCATGCTGAAGCGTGGCTCTCCCACGGTAAAATGTATGATAAACTAGTCGATAGTGTGTATTAAGGTTGAACTATAGTTGAAACCAATAACAATTTTATAAAGCTCAATTTTTCTGGTTGAACGCGCTTATTTCTAGAACTACTGGTTAGGATTGCAGAAGTCTTTTGGTGTCCGATTTATAGAAAAAATCTTAAGATCTCGGAAGCGAGCGATTTTCTTTTTTTTAATTTATTGATACATTATAAAGTATAGTTAGTTAGCGAGTTAATTGAGATTGAACCAGAAAACTAGAATGCACAAAGTCAAAGCGGTGAGCGGGACAGAGAACAAGTAGATTGTGAAGACCGTAGAAGTACAATGTAAAGTAATAACTATATTTATAAATAAATAAAATTGGAGTGTTTGTTTCACAACTTACTAAATGCAAATGAAAGTATATAGGATATTACACCAAAAAAACTATTTTTAATGTTTTTGCCATCTGTTTTGTGCCGGTTAATCTCTAGAACGGCTGGACCGACTTTGAAGGGACTTTTATTGATAGGTAGCTGTTGATAAAAGGAGTAATTTAGGCTACTTTTTTAGACTAGCTTCTCCCCGCGGCGTTGCCCGCGGTTATTGTCGTACCGCGGGACAAATCGCGAGCTCAGCTAGTCATAAATAAGAAAGCTTATACATACTTGTTACAACATAACACCAGAACAGCTGAATAGGACAGGACTTTTTATTCCGGCAAAAATATTGACAAACTCGACATTGATACACACAAAGCAACAAGCAAAAGCTAATACTATGTATTTATAACGGTACCTCTTTCGGTCTTGAATATAGAGAATTCCTGAACAAAATTCTCTATTTTTCTGTAACAAAATATAATGTAAGCGTTCCGAAAATACCGCGAATATCTCCCAGGAGTGCCATTGTAGTTGAAATATGAGTTTTGATAAGTATCTGTTCTGTAGCCCTTGAGTAGTTTTTGTGGAGATTTTTATCCTTTTAAGACGAAAGAAGGGGTATAAATGAAGCGCTTTGAATTTAGGAAAGACGGATTATGATTTCTTTATATAGACACATTTGTTCCCCTTTATTTCCACTATTTTTGATAAGTTTGTATCGAGTTTGAGATGCGTACTTTTTCACGACTTTTAGGAGTCGGTTCTTTTTTCAAAACGTTAAAAATTATTTTAGTTATAACATTAAATATTCTAACTAAGATAAATGTATTGTTACGCGAAGGTAAAGAGAATACAGTGCTTCGTGATGTAGAAATTAATGTGATGACATGAATTACGTAGTCATGACACGCGGATCATGTCTTCACTGCGATATTTAATGGATAAGGACATAATGGTTACAACAATTACTCATCATCGGGGTCCTAATGAATAAGGAATAAAATCAATATACAAATAAATAAATTGTGGTGTCTGTAATATTAAAATGACCTATACATCTATAAAATATTTTATACATGGTACATATGTTGTCTTGTCTGTCTGGCTGGCTAATCTCTGGAATGGCTGGACCGATTTAGACGGGACTTTTACTAGCAGATAGTTGATGATATAAGGAGTAACTTAGGCTACTTTTGTAGACTAGCTTCACCTCGCGGCGTTACCCGAACTTACTGATGTAGGGCAGGTAACACCGCGGGACTCTTTCATTCTTTAGAAAACCTCTTAAGCTTCGATAAAACATTCAACTGTACTTTTAAAGGTAGGCTTCACGATTGCCGCTCAGAGTATTATTCTTCATAGCATTTGCAGGGTATTTTAGGTATATACGTAGCTATTCCTAAAAATATTTATAAGCTATCTGCCCTAAGGAATACTTTTTTCCAAAAATATCCTTGTTGTCATTGAGTTCTAGATTAACTTACGAGATGTTTTCATATTTATTCAGAAAAATAATAATAATAATTTTAATTTATTCCTACCATTTTGTGTTAATTTTGTTAGGCACACATTAATGACGTACAAACAGTTCGAACCCGAAGAAGCAATCTCCCAGTTAGCAGCAGCAGGACTGTTTTCATTCCAATGGACATGTACAGGATATTCTAATAAAAATAAAACTTATCGCGGGAGAGCCACGCCTCGATATGGATGAGCACTGAAAACCGATGTGAAACTGCACTTGCACTGTATCTCACCGAGTGAGTGAGGATATCGAAGAGTAATATGCCAACACTTCCCCCCAAAGACCGGCAACACACCTATTGACGCCTCTGGTGTTGGTGGTGGAAGTCGCTTATCATCAGACAATACATCAGCTCACTTGCTCTCTATTCCATACAAAAAAACAAAAAAAACGTGTGTGTTCGGGTCGCCAGACAGAAGTGATAACTTATAATTTTTAAATTTTATTAAAATATATTTAATTTCTCCTAAATACGGCTAGCACTGTGGGTTAGAGGGAGAGAGAGAAACGCTTACCTACTGCTGCCATTTGCGTGAGAGAAAGGGAAGCCAGACAGACTGGCGCCGTAACGCGTTACGTAACGAAGCGATTTATCCTCCTATAAGACGTTATCACATACAAAATTTCATAATTTGAGAGGCAAAGCAATAGCTTTACGAAAAATAAATACCTAAACGATAGTTACTAACATGAGGAAGTATTTAATACTTTTTATAAGTTAAAGAATATAGAGGCACAACACATCACAATAACTACTCAAAAATAGTAATCCTAATAATATTATATATTGAATGTAAGTTTGTTTATTACGCTTTCACGCGAAAACTACTCAACTATCATCATAGAACAAACTCTGAAACTCTGTACACATAGTCTTGGAGGTATAAGAAGTAATATAGATACTTTTTGTTAAATGCGAGCGAAGCCGCGGTTAAAAGCTAGTATGTGTTTTATATTAAAAGAAGATATCGCATAATCCACCTACCAAATTAATTAAACATTTAAAAAAAAAACAATACTTATCCATAAGTGGAAACGATAACCTAATGAACCTTAAGCAAACAAAAACTGACCTTATCATATTTAAATTAATTAAATTACCAGCACTTCTACAATGAATGAATGAATGTCAATCCCGAGATTATGAATGCAAGAACGTGTTCATTCATTGACGATATGACATCATTACGTCAGGTTAAACGTCATTTCGGTTTGATTGATGACTGTTTATCTGTAGTAATCACATGCTGATTAAGAGCCTTATTACCAGGATTATTTTTAACTAGGGTTTTTTAACTGGTTTAGCTTAGTTTAGGTTTAGTGTAGTTTTTGCTCGATTTTGTAAATCAATTATTCCAACATCAAAAGGAGCCTATACTGATTAATTGGTTTGTGTACTCTTCAGAAACTGAAAAAGTTTAGTACCAATAAGTTCCCTCAAATGACACTATATACTTACATTACAATTCAAAAATGAGTTTCTTATATTTTTGCTACCAAAAATGTCACTGCTAAACGTGGTTATGTCAGTGCCAAATTTCACTTAGATCCATTCAACCATAATACCGTAATTAAGTAACAATCAGTAGCACTAAAACCCATAGGTTATAATTAGTTTTAAGTTTAAAAAAAAAAATTTTTATAAATGCTATCTGTATGATTCTAAGTTCATATTTTTAATAAGAAAACTAAATAAACTTAAACCTTTATATCGCATTCCATCAAAAATAGCATTTTAAAAGTTGCAATTATCAGACAGCTTTGATAGAATCCATCAAAATGTCCACCACAACGTGTCTAAACGATTTCAGATCAAAGAGTTCATCACAAGGTGTTCGTAGTATCCTGTTACTAGGAAGAAGAACGCACCCATTCACCCGGTTGCATCATCGAGTGCAATAATGCACCCATACACATCGTATGTGGGTCGACCGGCAATTATTTATAAAACACTTCATGCGTCGGTGAAAGACGAGGATTATTATTTTAATAAGAATTAGGTCACAAGTCTATTAGAGTTTTTGTTTTATTGGTTTGACTTTTATTTAGAAACGTGAAAAGATTCAAAAGGTCAACCTTCGTCTATGAAAAATGAAAAATGTAGCTTGAATATTAAACTTTTACAATTCAGTTAACGTTTTGAGGCGTTTGCTTGCCAAGAGTGGTTCATAATTGGAATTTATTGTATCTTTAATTATTTTCATATTCAATTTATAATTTGAATCATTCCATTACTTTCTCGCTACGGAGTCATTCGTTTACAGTTTCAGTTAACATTTCATTGTGTTATCGTATCATGAAAGATCGACATTAATATATATTAGAACTTATAGTATAGCATTGGTAGCAAACATTGTTTTTTTTAAAATTTTGTCTTTCTGCACTCCTGACACATTTAAGCCGTAACTACTACACTAATTTTTATACACAATATTGCGCACAAAAAAAAGCTTTACAATTGGTTTTAAGAATTATTTTAGGAATTCCTTTGATTGGCGTCAGTAGATTGATATGGTTGAAAATATATCTAAAAAGGGAATTACTAAGTACATACTTCGATTATTAATTCTTCTTTCTGACTAAGCTGGCTGGTGTAGAAAATATAATATATTTATCAAACATGGTTGCACTTCTTTCACTTTTCTCTTTTTGTTTTCTCAAAATGTTATTTGGAGATGGTTTTAAGAATTCCGTTGGGAATTTCTCTGATTGACGTCGACGTAGACTATTAAACTTGGTTGATAAGATATCTAGAAGGAGATTTACTAAGTACTTTGATTAGTAATTTGCTTCCTGACTCGACTGGCTGGTGTATGAGATATAATAAATTATCAGACACGGTTTGATATCCTTTTAATAAGTTGATAAACGAAAGCTTTACGATTTAGCGCACCTCGCGATTAGCACAAATTGTTTCGTTACTACCTATCGCTGGTATTTCTATACTACTCGAATGGGGTTTATAGCCTTTTGATTTATCAGTTAAACATATAAAAGCATGACTGGTAGAAGTAGTGGGTGAACCTGACGCTGAGCCAAAGGTCGTGAGTTTAATCCCGTTTCAGATAGTTGAGTCATGAACCCGAATATTTGTTTTGTATCTGGGTGTAATTTATATAACATCAGCCTTTACTACTCCATAAGATATTATTTCACTGATGGACATAGGCTTTTAATCGGTTTTATATAGGTAAAATATAAACAAACAGGTACATACATACATTCAATAATATTTAAGAGTTTCAGCAGTCTGAACTGGACCATAGTTTAGGTTTTATTTTCTACTTATATACAACTTGATACAGACACATGAACAGGCTTATGAATTGTATAAATGCATTATCATCATCTTGTTACAGTCCACATCTGGATATAGACCTCTCCCTAGGAACACCATACAGTCCGGTCTCTTGCTTCCTGCACCAAATCTGAGGCTACGTCCTATAAATAGGTAATGTAATATATCTTCAACTTAAATAATACAAGTATGGTGCCGCCCTTTGCATGGAATGAAATACTGAAGATTTTAGTTATAGATCAGACAGAATCATATCAGGGCCGGCCTAGACCAGCTTCCTATGTTAGGAAAAGGGTCCAGATGAGACACGGATCGTGCACTGTTCAATAAACAGCTTCATATATAATGTATAAACGTTGCAGATCTGTATTTGGACATCACCTATAGTATATATATTTTATATCAAGTGTCCCTTAGTTTTGGTAAGTTAGTTACTGCTCAACACGGGTTGTTTTTAGGCCCAAATTGAAGACGAGCCATCGTATATCCAAATCCAAATCATGATTTTACCTGACATTCAGAAATAAAACTAATTCAAGGAATTTACTACAAAAAGCTAGTACAACAATTTCTTTCTTACTGTTATGTCTATTAGATTCTTCTCAAATAGGGAGCATATTATTAAGCATAATGCGTTCAGTAGCTTTGTCAATCAACATGAACCATAATTCAATGTGATACCCAGGACGGCTACACCGGAATAAACAGTCTAGTACTGCATATACAAATTATACAGTAGATATTTCAATCACGTGCCAATTGCTAGTAATAGATTTTAAAGATATCGAATGAAAAGAGCCGACACTGCATATTCATTGACAGTCACTGCAGTTGTAATTAGAGATCAGAGTTGAATTCGTTACTTAGTACGTCTAGCTACAATTTGATATGTGTTAAACATTTTTTTTCTGTTTAATTTTCACTAATCGTATCTTATGATTATATTTGCATTTGTGTATTTATGGTGATGGATTAGGAATAAAGTGTGTAAAACTAAGCGGAATACTAGCATTGGAAGGAGAAGTAAGACTTTCTATAAACCCGATACCAACACATCGTGGTATAGATGGCAAAAACTTCATTTCAAAGTAGAGTTGTGTGTTTAACAGTGGAACTATTAAAGGTCGTTCAGTAATGATGATGTTCATTGTGTTTTTCTATAATGTAGGAGGACAAACTAGCAGATGAAAGGCTTTTCAGGCAGATGCAGTATTTAAGTCACAAAAGTTACCGTTACACCCCGACTAGCAGCATTTCTTACCTGTTAAAAAAAAACAAAAATATTAATATTCGTCTTAGTAATGTTTCTAGTTTATGGAAGTTTTTTTTTTTTATTTTTGCTTATTAAAGACTAAAGGTTTTCAGAAATCAGTAAAGCACTTGTGCAACTATACTTTTACTGATATATTAATAGTTTCGACTTAAACACACAGTTACTGCCTGTTGTGTGTGTGTGTGTGTTTAACTGAAAACTCACAGTTATAATATTTCAATTCTTTAAAATCAATGGAACATCAATAAGAAACAGTTTTATTACTTTTTTGTGGAGCAGACTATTGCCTGATGGTAAGTGATTATCACCGCTCATGTACACCCAAAGGCGACACAACTGCGTTGCCGGCCTTGGGAGATGGGGTGGAGGATGAGGGGAAGGGTTGGAATATGGGCCTCCGGTATCCTCACTCATTCGGTGAAACTCAGCGCAGGCGCTGTTTCGCACCGGTTTTCTGTGAGGCCATGGTATCACTCCGGTCCAGCCGGTCCAAGCATACCGTAGCGTAGTTCACCTACGGTATATAATAGTAACTTAGTGAATAATAGTTAATAATAATTTGTTATTATTTACTAAGCTTTTACTGAACAAAATTTTGTCTACACAAAATTTTGATAAAACAATTTCAACAAAATACAAAACAAATTTCTGTGTGAAACTTCATCACGAAAATTCCTTCACAACCCAAAATGGGACAGGCTAAATTATTAAATTATAAAAATGAAAGCTTTAAATGACCTAGGCCTTTGTCTAAAAATTGAGCAGAGAATTTTGCGTGGGAAGGAATTTTAGATTATTATGTAATCTGCTGAGTTTGCTTAAAACATAAGATGCTAATACTATAATCTCGTTTAATACCGTTCAGCTTATATTAATATACACTTCAATACAAATATTTAGGAAATTTACAAGGGAGGCAATGTTTCAACTAATAACTTGGAGAATGAATGAGTTGTAAAGGAATACAAATATATTTTTCCACTATAATGATTGTATACTAGAAATCTACTTACTTAACTACGAATACGACATATTTAACTACGAATGATTGATTAGGATTATTAATAATTGAAAATTATAATTTTTAATCAATAAAGTACCGTATATTCTACCTCTCTAGATTAACTAGAGAAACATTTTAAACTTGTATTAAAATTCTGATTTGAATAAATTAAATATACATAAAACTAACTATAAATATTTAAAATGTCAATGTTTCAAAATCATTAAAAATGTCATACATATTTTGTTTTATTTAATACACACAACACACAGTCACAAGGTCTTCAAATTATGAAAAAAATTCAAGAGCCTTAATTTAGCACATCAGTCACTTAATTCTACATCAAGGACGCAAAGACATTTCGTAGCAGTTCAAAAATAATTAGTGATCGCCTTGTGGACTTAATTCGAAAGTCATTGTCTATTTTTTTAAATAATTAGCTTTCTGTACACTTCCACCATATAAAATTTTACTCCAAATTTCATACTAATCCATTCGCATAATGTTCGTACAAAGTGTTTGTTTCACCTAGATAAATGTGTTTATGAAGTGTACTCGGCCACTTATCCGAATTGGCCGTTTACTGATGAAAATACATTTTCTCACCCTTAAAGGAAACCATTAGAACACAAACTTCTTTGATCAATCAGCACAGTTACATTACAATCACTACCATCATTATTTCGTCGTTAACTAGTACCATTAGTTTATGAGATCTTGTTTTCAGATGTTCAATGTTTTTATAAAGCAGCTGTGTATGCGAGAGCTAACTCTTTGTTACTTTTCAACTTTTGAAACTTTTGGACACTGCATTACCGATGATACTGAAGCAAATTTTTACCATTAAAAAATCTGTGCAAATTAAGTTTGCAAGAAATCATTTTTTAACGACTTCAATAAAGTGTCTTAATGCGGGTGGATGCGAATTGCCTGAGACTGGGATGGTTGATGCTTTTTGGGTGAGAACTATACTATAGGCTGAAAAGCAACTTAAAAAGTCGTAATCTCGAAGTTCCTGGCAGTAGTTGCCACGAATAGCCACGAAATGCCTAATTTTATTATAAAAAACCAAGGTGTGAGCTAATTTAATCATTTTAATTTGCTTTGACAAATTAATGTTTGAAACATTTATTTAGTATATACGCTGAATGAGAGGAAAAAATATTCTGAGAAAGGCAACAGTACCAGTCTTACAAGAATTGGCATAAGAAATATAATACAAAATTTCTCTGATATTTATTTACCAATGGTTATTTTTCAGAGTACTTTACTTCAGAACAAAAAAGGCTGAACAATTTTAAGCAACAAAGAGAAGGTTAAGTAAACTTTTATGCGGAGATCAAAAACTCGAGGTGCACAAGATGTAATGGCAACTCGAACAGAAATAAATTTCATTGAATTTGAAAATGATTCACGAAATTTTCGCAATGAATTCGAGTAACAGACGACCTTATTACATATTCGAGTTCTGTTGTTTATTCTGATTCTCTTGTACGTGCTAAAGTGTTTTAATATGTGGTGCATATCATGACTTCATGAGTATGAAGTGACTAAGACGTAATAGTGCATGTATATCGACATGTTCAATGAAAAATAAGTTGGTAATAAACCTGTGTTTTCATGTCAGGTTCCAGATGTAGAGGATAATTATTTAAGAGCAACCTTGACATTATTTATTGATTGTAATCTAATTTAAATGAATTTTAAACTGTTGCGGTTTAAGTTTTTTTTAAATATTTGACATTCTTGTAGTTAAAAACACCAACCTAAAATGACAGCATTCGGGGTATCGTGTTTCGTTGGTGAGTGCAAGACCAAGGAGGTTCAATGATATAGAAACATTTGAATAGATTGGCATACTATGGTTCACCATGATGCATTATATTATTGTCTGCATTCGCACTGAGTATAGTGAAAACTACTCTTGGATTCTGCTCGTAAATATACATCTGAGATTAGAGTCAAAGGGTACTCGTCAATTTTAAAAGTACTTACATTGTTATTTCTAACGAGAATTAAACTGAAATCACTAAGTAAGGCGAGGTATGTCTTCAACCGCTGCCATATTAAATTGATTGTCCAATATATTATTTTTATCGAGTGGAATCCACGGATCATCACTACACTGGGGCTGGATAAAAATTGCTAATGTAATCACAACCAGAACTGACATATCGTTTTAATGAAATAATCCAGTTAATTACAATTGCTATATGAATTTATAGATTAATCATAATCTCTATAACGACATTTAACTAATAAATCTCAACAAAATTACTCATCTGACATCATCGTACGTGTAAGGAATACTGAAAAAAGTAGGTTTTTGTTTCAATCGATTCTTGATAAAGTTAAGTTTAAATATAATACGTGATTGTGTAATATAAGTAAGTGTTTGTAATTCCATACGTCAAGTGACGCTAATGTGATTTTTGAATTTATTCCTAGTAAATGCAAGGTTGTTTATTGACATAATTTATTTGGGAAAACTGATTCTTAATGTGACATAGTGAGTCAGAAACCCCAGGTTCATTTGTACTTAACTCAGGTTTAATGTATTTTGTATTTTGGCATTTGTTTTCTAAAGTCATGTTTAATGGAAATTATGTGGGAAACCCACTTTCGATTCTGAACCCAAACGATTGCAACCGTTAAGGATAAACCACAACGAATTTTTGCAGAGGGGCAAGCCAAGTAGGCTTTTGAAGATCAGATGTGAAATATTCTTTCGAAATCATTTTCTTCTTTATTTTAAAAAGTGCACAGAGAAGAAATACGACTTGTTAGTTTCAAGGCATTACTTTTTTAACCAGGAGATGAACATTACTTCGGACAAGAGACAGAATGACTTAAAACTGGTTTGCAGTTATGTACCTTAAATTAACGAATAAAATTAATGTGACTTTTATAAATTTATATCTTTAGTTCGCAATTGCAACACTAAATGCACGGTTAGAGTATTTTTAATCTGTAATATCCATCTGTCAAATTTACATTTAAATTATGAATATAGATTCAAAATTAGAAGCTACATTTGTAGATAGGATGACAAGTAGACGGTGCTGCGCAATCGCATTATAAAATCGCAATGAATGTCATCGTCGACACGCAGACACATACATTATCATAACAAGTTATTTTTTTATGATACATTATTATTCAAATTTGCATGAAAATACAACCGAATCACGTAATTTGGTGACAGATTGAGGAATGCAATTTTTTGTCTCATAAAAAGCAAAGGTTATTAATAATTTCGAAAAAAAAATACTTTTGGTTTCTGAATTCGCTCTATATTGCATACGTGGTTCAGATACACTTATAAAGATATTTCAATTCTTTTTGCATCCCACGGGAACATAATTTTTAGTCAGATTTACACTAGCATCTTTAATAACATCGACTGCCTCGATGGCGCATTGGTAGTGAATACGACTGCCGTGGTCTCGGGTTCGATTCCTAAGTCCGACCAAATGTTTGTATGATCTGCAAATATTTGTTTCGGAGTTTGGGTGTTTTCTATGTATCATATGTATGTATTTAAAAAGTATATATGTATTAATATCAGTTGTCTAGTAATCTTAAGTACAAGCTCTGCTTAGTTTGGGAATAGATGGGGTTGTGTGTTAAAATGTCCGAATGTCTGAAAAAATCGAATGCGAATCGCATCGAATAGTTGCGGTTGACACGTATTTTCGCTAAAATGTGTTGCATGTCAATCCAAATTGAGTGCTGCACCAAACGGTAAATGCGGAATGTTGCCACATCCATTGAGAAAGATCATCAATTGGGTTTATTTCATCTTCATTATCTTCCTGTCTTCTCCAAAAATTTTATAGGCGTCAAATAATATAAGACTACAGAACATTTTACAACAAAAATATAAGAATACAGAAGATTTTCGTTTAATATGGTTTTCGTTATAGCGCGTTTTTTGTTAACACTTAACACACACTATAAACTTTGTTATATTTTTTATTAGAGTCTAATTTATTTCGAAGAATTCAAATTAATAGTTATAAAGTAGTTTTGATATAGAACAATAAAATGACAAGTAACAATAAAAACTCATCAATATTCTACCAATATAGGTATATTCTAAAATACAATGTACTTCATTTTATCAATAACAACCGATAAGTTATGATATTTATCATTATGGTAATGTCATCTTTAGTCCATTGTACCCGATTATAAAATAATTAATTTTAACTTGACAATAATGGAGTGTACAACTTGACCGTGAGCCCAATACGTGCTCGTATCTTGCGCCCGCGCATGCAGACGCATAAATTGTTAAATGTCAAATACCCAGAATAAAGGTCTGCAAGCACTGAGTTGTAGATATTCACACCAGATACAATCCGGCGATACATCTGTTCACTTGACCGTATTTTAAAAAAAAACTAATCCTGTGTGATTTTAAAAGTGTGCACATTTTGACACTACCAGAGAAGAAAGACCCTAACTTTTCACACTATCGTTAAACACTAATGCTTTAACTAGTAGTCGTCAAATAGTCAACTGTCGAAAATACTCCTCCTCCATATAAACTTTATCTGTTTATAATAATAATAAAACTTTATTTTCTTTCACAGGAAAGGTACAATTTAAGTAACATGAGATCTAGGTACATACATATATAACAGCTTTTTTAAAATTCCCTAGTGAGAGCTGGAGTCCATACTAGGCTCGAAGCCTTTGTGACAGATCTCCAGGACCACCCTACGGCTGAACTAATATTTTTATTTTATTTTATGGAATAGGCTCAGCAAGATTATAAAGAAACATAAAATAAAAAAATGCAACTGCGCCTCCAAGAAACAAGAAAATAAAGACTAAGCTAGGAACCTAATTTTATACAAACTTATCATTAATTTACCAAATTAATTAACATTAAATGAGATCAAATCTATCTAAGCTATGTAGGTTGTGAGTAGTAGTGTAGTATGTGTGTGTGTGTGTGTGTGTGTACTACAAACTTTATACTTTATTTATTAATATACAGATAACCAGTTACCATTACCTACACATTAAATACACATTACACACAACCATCTAAACATTACATGCACATTAAATACTGCGAATATTTCTCGGAATACCGATAGATTCTTATTAAAAGTAAGAAAGGTATAATTTAATTTGTAACCCGTTTATAACTAGTTAGAAAAGGCACGCAATTTCTTATCATCTTTAAGTATTACATCCGCACTTTGTCATAGTTTTTCAACCGCGGCGGTTGTCGTAAATTCAATCTTGTCACCTCGTGATTATCGCAGCTAATGGGGTTTACTACTCAGCTGTCAGAGAGCAACGACATGATAGACATCAATTTATGATATTGACATTTATGTCGTCACTCCTCTGTAATTCTGTCGTTCCAAATTTAAATATTGAAAATTGGAACAATACAAGTTTATCCTAAAATGTCATTAGTTTATTTATTTTATCGAAAATGTTGTAAGTAATGTAGACATAAAAATACTAAATACGTAGACAGGCAATTTTAAAAAAATTGTGTGTAGATGAATTATTTCTCCTAGAATTAACCGAAATGTCCATTTATCTTAATTATATATTTTTCTTTTTTGTTTTTATACGTAAAAAAATATAATTAATATACATCTATATAAATAAAAATGAATCACCAAAATGTATGTACGCGCATAACTTTTGATCGACTGCACCAAATTGAGTAATTATTTTTTTAAAGTTATTGTCAGGACAGGGCTCAAAAAGAAAATTATAAGAAGACTGTGACTCTGCGGGAAGTTGTGGTGGGCTTAAATACTAAAATAAGTTTTTCGGTAATTTAGAAAATATTCACGAAAAAACATATGGCGATTTGAAGTTCGCCGGGTCAGATCGTAATATATAAAGTTAAGCTTATGTTTACGATACGTGGAAACGTATTGCTAGTATGTGCTTTGCACTTGAATAAGATCGTATCGTAAGGTGGTACGATACGATCTTATTCAAGTGCAAAGCACCATCACCATCAGACACTAGAAAATATAAAATTAACAGACAAACTAATTCGAATCAACTAAATAAATTTCCTGTGGGGCAGGTGTACACCTAATTCCATGAATGAATAAAAAAAAAAAAAAAAAAACAACAACCCATAATGTCCCACTGCTGGGCTCGGGTCTCCTCTCAGAAGAGGGTTAAGGCCATACGTCCCCACGCTGGCCAAGTGCGGGTTGGGGACTGGCAAGAATACGTTGTGGCTACGTAAATCTTGCCGTTGGATGTTTTTAAGCCGCCCGAAGGCCTCCAACNAGGGTTAAGGCCATACGTCCCCACGCTGGCCAAGTGCGGGTTGGGGACTGGCAAGAATACGTTGTGGCTACGTAAATCTTGCCGTTGGATGTTTTTAAGCCGCCCGAAGGCCTCCAACTAAGCTTCACGACTGTTATCGTATGATAACAACCGGGACCGACTGCTTAACGTGACCTCCGAATCACGGAGACGCTCATGGTAACATGCCACCAGCGGTCACCCATCCAGGTACTGACCGCGCCATCGTTGCTTACCCTCGATGATTGTTTCTAATCACCGAGTGCAACTGGGCTATGAGCGCCTTGCCTTGAATAAAAAGCTACTAAAAAACTTGGCAACAACATTTAGTAAATTGAAATTCTCAGGAGATAAAAAAATCAGATTGTCGGAAGCACGTACATTGCCAATAAAAACTATCTTTTGTGAGCTAACAAGCATTTAGTTACGCGGTACGGTTTCAAAATGAACCACTTGACACAAGGTTTGCTTATGCCAAAATATCTGCCATTTTTTTACTCAAATATATGTAGACATCGAAATTGGCCGACGTGTGCGTTTCAATAGGTATATTATTTGCAAAACCACACACAACACAAAAATACAAGTTTAAACAAAAAAAAATACGTTAACAAATTGTTCTTTTTTTGTTTTTGCCAGCTTGTAACATTTTTTGGCAAAGTCATTCAAGCCAAATTACGTTACGTGACATCAATAGTAATATTAACTTGATAAATCTCTTAAACAGCCATCTGTTCCTAAATAAGACAGAGTCATTACGATACGATACGACTGCCTCGGTGGCGCAGTGGTAGCGTATGCGACTGCTGTCCATGAGGTCTCGGGTCCGAATTCTGGGTCGGACCAAATGTTTGTATGATCTGCAAATATTTGTTTCGGAGTTTGGTTGTTTTCTATATATAAATATGTATGTATTTACAAAAAAAAGAAGTATTTATGTATTAATATCAGTTATCTAGTACCCATAATACAAACTCTGCTTAGTTTGGGACTGGATGGCGTTGTGTGTTAGATGTTAGAAATATTTAAAAAATATTTGAAATATTTAGATTTATTTATTAGCTATATTATTTCTATTAACATACACACTTCTGACTATAATCCTTAAAATATACCTTCTATTTTAATGATTATACTCTATTGGTATTGTGGTAAATGATACTGGCTACTTGCTTAAGAGGTTCGATTTCTACTCAGAAAAAAAATGTGTCGTGGGTATCAGTAACTTGTACTGTATTTGAATATAATGCAAATAAATATTTAGGTATGTTTACCAGAAGTTTCATAAGAATCATAACACAGACTTTGCTTTATATGGAATCAGACAACCATATGATATGCAAGGCATGATAAACTAAGTAATCCTACTGTAGTTTCTCTATACTATGCAATTATTAGATTCTATTCTGAGCACGACAAAGCACTATATAGACTCAGGCGGTCTATTGTGAATTACATGCTATTTTGTAGCACAAATTATGCGATAAATAAAACGATTCAGGTATATCTGTTGGCTAAGCCTAGGTAATCTACGAGTAATATCACATACGACTTTGTAATGTATCTAGCGATCTAGATGGATTTTATTTATATAAACTGACTTATGTTTATAATATGGTGTTTGTATGGTTTGATGCCTTACATAAAGTAGCCCGGGTCGCCGAACGGATATAAGTAGCCATAGCGTTTTTTTCGGCTACCAAAGATATCTTCACACATACATAAATACATTCTGTGTCATAACAGTGTAACGCGTAGGCCCATTTGGGCTTATACATTCATAGAGGGGAACGCCTGCGTTTGGCTGCTTCCTACTGTGTTGCACTATGGTTGCATTACTGATATATACCTAGGTATGTGTTTGTTTTACTCTTATGGACTATAGAATTATCGAGCAGGCGACTCTTGTATTTGCTTTTTCCGTAAAATGGAACTAAAATCCACACTAATATTAAAAATTCCAAAGCAAGTCTATCTGTCTGTCTGGTACTCTATCGCGGCTAAGTCGCTCCACTGATTCATACAAAATTTGGCATGAAGATACTTTGAACCTTACGGAAGAATATTGGGTAATTTTTACCGCCATTATTTAATTGATGAATAAAACTAAAACGCGAATTCAAGAGTGGTGGTCACACTAGTGTTGACAGCACTTAGTTTCGCCACGAAATGTCTCAATTTTTAACTCAAATTTGTTTGTCATCCCGTAAAATCTGACCTGGTAACACTCAAGATTAAATACATAGCGGTAGTACATGTACAAAGCTTAGAGATATTCTTTTTAATTTAGTTTTGAGCGGTAGGTTGTATAGCGTGTTTATCGAATTTCACAGTGATTGAATTCGCAGCTGAAGTGTGAAAGCGTATCGAAACGGGGTAAATAACACTTTCGCATGTATAATCACCGCCGGCTAGCACACCTGTTAATTGTGTCTGGTTGCAATTGTGGACCTATGTCACGGAATGCTTTATTAGGCCCTGAAAACCGCCGATGACTTTGATAGAAAGTAAAATGTCGTGAGCATTGCTAGACATCACAAGGCCTCACACGGATCATCGGCTTTTGACTTGACTTCCAACTGATTTATATTTATGTGTATTTATTTGTTCCTTTTCATTTTCAATATTTGTTAAATTTTAAGTTTACGTGGGAGAACCACGCTTCGGCATGAATAGGCCGGCTCGACCAGAGTAATACCACGGCCTTAACGAAAACCGGTGTGAAACAGTGCAAGCGCATCAAAGTGTGGTTCTCCCAAGGTAAAAATAATCGGTAGGTCCCATTTCCAATTATCTTTTAGTACATTATTTTCAATAAAACTGATAAAATATTTTTTCAATACCAGTAGTTATAATAAGTTATTAATTAATTGTCATTTCACGGTTACACTGGCACGCGTGAACTATTGAATCGAATAATCATTCGCCAAAATGTCTTACATCATTTTGGAAAAGAGCTGATACTCTTACACTTCTAGATCTATATTAACCAAACATAGGTAAGAACCACCACAAGGAAACTTACTATCAAATGAAAATAACGCATCGAAACCGGTCCATCCGTTTGAGAGTTATGATTCCATAGACAGACATACACATACAGAGACAGACTGACATCGACGTCAAACTTATTATAGCCTTTTTTTTTCTTCGGGAGTTTAAAATATTAATTTATTTAAACCAGAATCCTATCAACTTTAAATTCTGATTAAATTAAAGCATCTCTATTTATTCCTAAAGTCATTTTCACAGTTTTAAACACGTGTAAAAGTTTACATAATATACATATAATTTTCCATTTTTCTTTACATTCGTCCTTGATCCTCGTATTTTTTAATAAAATCGACAAACTCATTTCTTCTTAAATAGTTAGTTCGCCAATATGATTGGCAATAATAATTTGTATTTTGATAAAATTTGTATTTTTATCCAAAAGCAGAAAGGTCACAATAGATAACGATAGCTAGTCTTATGTAACATGTTAGAAACACGTTATACATACATAAAGTTAAATACAAACTCACTCTTTCATTACTATTTTATCATTTGATTTATAACAAAGGTTATTTATATATTATATAAGATCTACACAGACTTCCTATGCTTTTTCCTGAATAAAAAAAAGTAATAAGTTTTTTCTTAGCCTATGCGCAGCTTTAAAATTAAAATAATCACTGTCAATCTGACAACATACAATTGTAAAAAAGGAAATACCAGCCGGTGAAACGGCAAAAGATTAATGAGAATAAGACAGGTGTGTCTTGAATGGTCTGCAAAAAAGTATTTATTCTGCTACGATTGAAATGTTTTATTTATTTTGTTGCATCTCTCCGGAACAGGCGAAACCGGCTGTATTTATGTAACAGTGTAACGATGGAATAACCACTTGGGAGGCACAAGAATTTCTTTTGCGAACTCAAGTGTGGAGATGTGTGTGTATGTCTTTTTATTAACTTAAGTATGTCATAAAAAGACCGAGTTTTCAAATCATCTTTAGTTTTTTAAGTAAATTCTGTAATTTACGAACCGATTTAGAATTAGGTTTATATTTATTTTAAGAACACACATAATAAGCATAACATACAGTATACACTATTTTTGTCATATGGACGCAAAAGTTAGCTGCGTGTGTATTCATGTATTGATATTTTTGCTATATAATTGTCTGTTTCTATAATAAATAATCGAAAAGCTTAGTTATCTTTCTTCACAATATTAAAATGATAATATTTAGAAAAAACAATGTGCATTTTAAGTCCCATATTCGGATGGATATTGACTAAATTATAAGGCCGTGTGTCACAGATGTCTGGACGAGCCTTCATGACGTCACCTTATGGGTCACGGACCCACGTAGGCAGCTGCATGCGTCGGATATGATTACAGTTCATAAATCAATCTGTTTTCTTTAAATATAGGTCTTTTATTACATAATTATTGTGTAATAAATGACCTATATACCATTATATTTTATTATAATGATAGACACACACATGCACATGCACGCACGTTCACATTCACGCTTACACACATATCGATAGAGAAACCAAAACTTTATCGAACTGGACATAAAATTCATTTTTGTATCTGGCGTATCGACAGATTGGAAGATAATAAAACATGGTTTTAAATAGTCCTAAAAGCAATTAAAATATATAAAGCTGTTGGATAAATGTTTACCTATGATTAAGTATTATTATTATTTTGCTTGATGTCTGATAGCTCTTCGAATTTATTGCTTGGAATTAACCTGTAGCACAGCAATGCTCAGTAGAAGAAACGAGTAATAAAGTGTTTGTTTGCATTATTATAGCCCCTGTAGTTCCGCTGTGAGTTCGATATAGAGTGAGGTAAATAAATATGATAAGGACGATCATCTCTTTTATATCTTGATCTCGAAAGACGTATTATCTCAGAACTACTGGTCGATTGACAAGATTGCACTAGCCATAGTCAACCTAGCTTAAAACCCTAGAGCGTATTATCAGTCTCATAGACGGTGAGGCGGGAAGGAGTGGCCATACGCGTTCCCTTCTGTCAAAGTACGAGCCCAAATGGACCTATGCGTTACACTGTTATGACACCTATGTAATGTGTAAAGTTGTGAATGCTTTGTTTTAACTGTTATGTGCGAGTTCGTAGTAACAGGTTGTTTTTATTTGCGAGTCTAAAAACGAGTATGTGTTAAGATTTCCCCTCTATTTTTGTATGGATATCCCCTGGGATGACGTCAACTGGCTGGTGGCCATGTTGGTCTCAAACCTAATAAAAACCGCACCGTCTCGATTTCACCGTTCTAAAAGTCGGGGAAGCAGGTGCACCTTTGAAAGGAAATCCCTGGAACCTTGACGTACCTTGGGCCACCTAAGGTTAGTAGATGACCTTCTTCTGTATAGGAACTCTAACGTTCTATTTAGAAAAAAGCGAGAGCACTTCGTAGACCGCGCCGCCACCCTGGCCTGCTTCTGCTAGGGTAACCTCACCTCGTCCCACACCGGACATTCTGCCAGCGTGTGGAATGCCGTGCTCACGGTCTGGCAATCGCAGAAGTGGCATTCAGGCGTTGGCTCCTTGTGGATCGAGACACAGGTGCTCTCCGCATCCTTTCCTAGTGATCACCTGTGTCAGCCGGTATGAGAGGGTGAAGTTATCGAGCCCCCTCATATTTGGCAGTGACCGTGCCAATGCACATTCTGCGCCAATCAGCTTGGGGACCAGACTTCGGAAATGGTGTCCGAAGTCCCATCGGCCGTCGAGCACGAGCCCCAAATACCTCATAGAGGGCTCGATAACAATGCGAGTGTCTCTTACTAAGAGGTAGGATAGATCAGGCAGCGTCCTCCGGAAAAATAAGACCCCGGATTTGTGTAAAGCCACGTCGTGACCCAGCCGCGGTATTCGCTTCACGACTTGGCCTGCTCCGGCCGTAACACTTAGGGTTGCCTCACGATGCGTCTTGCCGCAAGCCGTCTCAAGCGTATCGACAACGTAATATGTATCGGCAACACGATATACGAACGCACCGCGAAGCACCCAGTCGTAGCCAATGCTCCACAGAAGCGGCTTTAAGACCGATACCTGCGGGACACCGCACGACATTTCACGGTCAACCGAGATCGGTACTACTTGGGTAAACAACGACTCTCTCCGACAAATACGACCCGACTATGCGGACTACGTCTTAAAGACACGGCCAACACCACTTCGCCCTGGGAAACTGCTTCCTCCGCCAAAACCCTCACGCGCATGATTGCTTCCAAGGTCGAGCGGCCCTAGTCTGAAAAGATGCTTGACGAGGCCCCATACAATCACTATTTCAAAGGGTTTGAACACCACATCAAGCAACAATATGGGCCGGTATGCGGATGGTGAGCTCGCCGGGTATGAAGATTTCCCTAGCAAGAAATTACAGCCGGGTTTGTAAACAAAGCCTCTTTTTACTACATTACAAGTCTAAATTATACAAAATTAAGAAATCCCTACGCAAGCACTTAATCGGGTAATCATACGCCAAAAATGTCTTACATCATTTTGGAAAAGTGCTAATACTCTTACGCTGCTGGACCGATATTAACCTAACATAGCTAAGTACCACTTTAAAGAAACTGGCTTTCAAGTCAAAAACCCCGTAGGAAGTGTCCCCCCTATTTTGGTTTTCAGCTGAATATGCCTAAAAGTAAGCGTAAAATAAATATAATTAATAACCAAAATATCTGATTTTTATAACCGCAGTAGGCCATAATTTATTATTAAACGGTCATAAATATATTAGTGTGACATTTTATGACAGGGTGTTGAAATTTCTATATCAAAATATCAACATTTTTATTTTTTTCTGTAAATACCTTATTATTTTGTTATGAAGCTATAAATTTCATTTAATATGACCAAAAAGTTATGTCATTAAATCTGTTCTAAAAATATTCAAAAATTAATGACAGTTATTAACTTCGACAATGATGCAAGATGTCACTTTCACTGTTATGACAAACTGTCAGTTTGACACCTTCGAGCTAATTAGTACACTAGCCTCATGTTGACACAAGTACAACGACCTGACATACATCTTTTGTTAGTCTAAGGAAAAATATTAGCCGTTTATGGTGACAGAATATATCAATTTGACATGTTCTATTCTTAAAACTTTGAACAAGTTTCTTGCTTCGTAAAGAAATTTTACACAATATTAAAATTTCTTTAAGAAAGTACTCCATATTGGCAGTGTCAGAAGTCGTAACGCCTATGTGTCATTAAGAGTAAGCGGAGATGTAGGGATTTGTTAGAAGAATTATTTAATTCATTAATTTTAAAATAATGTAAAGGAACATATTGCAAAATATTTAAGCTCTTATGGTTGCATGAACTGTTTAAAAAATTAGCGTCTTTTTCATTATTTATGACACTTTAAATTTACATTAATACATTCCACTCACGCCTATTAAAACAAAGGAGTGGGCAGAGTTGCATTAAATGCTCAATTATAAACTCTTTTTTCATTCATTCCCGGCTTTACAAACATACATGAAACAGACACAAAGAACACCTAGACTCATAATAACAATATGTGGATCACTCAAAGTGTCCTCCCACGTAGGATTTGAACAAACAACACTTGGTGAAGTACAAAACGGCGTGGCGACGGCTGAAACAGTGGCTTAAGCGGTTACCACGCCGTTTCCCAAACGTGGGCCAAACGTAATTCTAAAGATGTCCAGCAGTGTACAGTAAAAAGTTGTTTTTATGGAATAAGAAGCAAATGAGCAAACGTTTCGCCTGATGGTAAGCGACTACCGCCGTCCAGAAGCGTCACAAGTGCATTGCCGGCCTCTGGGGGATGGAGAGGGGAATGGAGGAGAGGTTTTAGGGTGTGTTTCACTCCGGTCTTCTATGAGGCCATGGGATACACTTCGGTCCAGTCGGCCCATTCGTGTCGAAGCGTGGCTCTCCCATGGTAAATGATGCAATACCGTAAATTATTCTACTTATTAAAAAAATATGATGCCACAAATTAATAGCATCTTACACAAACCTACGAATGACGAATAATCACAGCATTCCTAAGTGAGGCCATGGCTATCATTCCAATGCACTACATCACCACCCACAGATGAATCATTCAAACATATTAATTACTCTCCCACAAAGATGCAGTATGACATAATGTTTTTATAGAAAAACAACAACTTAATGTCACTTGATTGACATTATTTCTGACTTGTTCTTAAACTTCCTTGGTTATACATCTTAGATGCGTACTTCAAGATTAACTATAAATAATATACATATTATATATTGAAAGGTAACTCTGTGTGTCAGGGATTTTTTGAATAGGTACCCGACATTTACATCGGCACTAACTTTTGCCAGCTGTTACGCCCGCATAAATATCGTTTATCACAGTTGTGTCCTTCTTCAAGAATCCCAGTATCTATATGCCAATTTTAACTGAAAATGGTGCAGTAGTATAGCAATGAAAGCGTAATAGATAGACAGAGTTACTACATTATGATTGGAGAACAGGATCACAAAATGTACGCTTAGTAAGATTTTGATTTGAATTACAAACGGAAGTCAGGTTTCTTCACAAACTCGACCGGAATAATACCACGACCTTGCAGTTAACTGGCCAGTGATAAACAATTTTTATGTTGCTTTTCAAACCGAGAATTCGGTTCAAATCAGTCGTTGTCCACAACTAAACGAAGGTCTCCCCCACGGAGCGCCAACTATCCCGGTCTTTGGCAATCCGCATCAATTTGCGGCCAGCCACTTTCTTCAAATCGTAGATTCATCGTAAACAGGATGCCCTACACTACGTTTGCCTAATCGTGGTCTTCACTCTAGCATATTTTGGGTCCAGCTTGATGCGAGAAGCCATAGATCGAACTAAGTGGCGTGAAATTGGAGAGGCCTATGTCCAGCAGTGGACTGCGATAGGCTGATGATGATGATGATGATGATGATCCTCGGTTCGTCTGGAGACATGACCATTACTACTTCAGCGTTCTGATTCTCTGTGCAATGTCGATTACTTTAGTTCTCTCAGTATTTAGCACCGCATGTTGAGCCGGTTAGTTGATAGAACTATGGGTTGAGGAAGCCCAAAACAGCGTCCATGGGGAAGGTAACCACTTATCGTTACGATGACTGTTTCTTACTAAAGAAAAAAATCTAAAATATGGAGAAGATTATTAACAATGGAAACAAACGAGGGGCCATCATTTGTCAGATCTTTTCTATGAATGACATTGAATTAAGCTCTAAGGTCTCGTATTTAAATATCCATTCAAAGTAATTTACACAAAAATGGCAACTCTATGCAAATTTATTCATAGCTTAATAATATCACAAATTGACACTAACGTAACTGTTATGACAAAAAAAATAATGACATAATGTGACAATTCTGAGATATGCCTCATCGACAATGACGGCTTGAACTTGACACACTACTTATCAGTTTGAATGTGACTGATTTGACGTTTACCCATATCATCAATCAAAAGAAAGTCTTATGTTTAACGATTTAAAGTTTTAATCCGTATGTACATTAACTATTTATTCAAAACTTTACAGATTATATCAATGAGTTATTTGAAATGTGTAGAAAACTCTTTGGTACGATCGTATGGACTTTTCTTAACCTTTATAGAAATGTGAGCTTGTAGGTATTGTGTAGGCTTTAATAATGATATTATTTACTAGAAAATAAGACGTGGGATATAAATATTATATACATAAGGCATTCACCATAAGTTTTATGTGTGAGACCTTGGGAGTTGACTTTTAGTACATTAAATATTTTATTACGTAAAATTCAAACCTTGTGCATCATGTTGTCATTATTTAGCTATTTGTAGGAGAGTCAAATTTAAATTTTAGTGAGTTAAGTACTCGTGTATATTTTCATCATTCGTAAACATAATGTACAGAGATATGACAACGAATCGGTTGTTTTAAAATAAAACAAATGTGACCTATCTTGTTAAAACACACGTCTTAAAAGAAACTCATAATTGTGCGTTAACAATAAATATTTTTTTAAAAATTAAAAAAATAAACAATTACTAAAAGTAATCAAAGTATTTTTAAATAGCTATGACCAACCAGATATCTCTGGATGGCGATGGATTAAGACTAAAAAATGTCAGCACCCTTATTCATGACACTAATGTCATAATCGGATGCTAAGGAAGCGAACTACGCAACCAACATCATCTGCTAAAAGGAATTAAACCTTGAAACACACCCTACACCAACTGGCCCGTCTCAGGCGCAGAGTGGCACACCGTGTGGTTTTAGTCGGTTCGATCCTACACACCGCCCAGCCGCAAACCCCGGTGGGGTGAAAGCCCGAGGGGGATACCACACTTAAAAAAATGGTGGGAGGGGCCAAGTACAAACAATGGGTGGTCCGAGGTACGTCGGGGTTCCAGGTATTTCCTTTCGAGGTGCACCTGGTTACCCGGTGTCTAGTATCCGAAACGGCATGCGATTGTTAGTCGGTTCGAGTTCGACATAATCGAAACGACATCGTTCGATATTCGAAATAATGGTAAAGTTTCCTTTTAAAAAATGTATGTGTAGCGGTGTACCTACCTACCTTTTAAGCTAAACATAACAAAAAGTTAAAACCGGGCTGCTTATAGTTATAACAGTGTAATTAATAAATATTTCCTAGGAATCGATCGGAACTAGGATTACTTAGGTCTTTCCTACTCACTATCTCGACTGCAATCTCAGTATCAAAAAAAACTACGTAAATCCAAAAATAATGTATATCAAACATGACTACAGCATACACTTGTTACACATGTGCACATTTAGCCTCACACCTGTAGATTCCATTGTTGAAGACTGCACCGTTGGCATAGTGGTTTAAGTGGTTGCCACGCCGCTTCCTATTACGCCAAGTATTGTGAGTTCGAATCCCAAATTGGACAGCTGTGTGATTCACAAATTGTGATAAAAAAAAAATTTGATTGAAAAATTGTTGTTCTGAATCTGGGTGTTCTTTGTGTCCGTTACATGTATGTTTGTAAAGTCCCCTGTGCCACAAAATGTATATTCCTAATATGAGAGTTGTCATTAAAAACAATTATAAAATACTTTCATTCTTTTGTTTTTCAATTGTTTGAATGTCGTTCGAAATCCGAATATAGAAAGACTGTGAGATATATGAAAATGGCCTACAATTGGCTATCAAGAATAATAAAAAAATAATAACTAGCTCATTGGCGCAGTGGTAGCGTATGCGACTGCTGTATTTGAGGTTTCAGGTTCGATTCCCGGGTCGCACCAAATGTTTTTTTTTATTTGAAAAAAAATTGTTTCGAAATTTTAGTGTTTTCTTATGTATGCATTTAAAAAGTAAATATGTATTTATATTAGTAGATTAAAGTGGGACTCGAACCGACTAAAATCGCACGCCATCGCGGGTACTAGGTACTAGGAGCCGGGGAACCAGGTGCACACTAGGAAGGAGAACACTGGAACCCCGACCTACCGGATTCATTACATGCGCAGTCATTTTTTAGGTCCTTTTGGTTGATAGAGGGACGCGGGGATTGTATTACCAGCGTTCCGAGCAAGCGAGTCCCGAGGGCCACCTTCTGAACGTAGGTGGCCCCCTTTTTTTTTTTTTTTTTTTTTTTTTTTTTTTTNTGGACCGGGGCGGATGGTGCCGACCCTGACGTTGTCCGCACTGCAGCCCGTCTTCTCCTGGACTGCAACGCGGACATACGTAGGTGGCCCCCTCCTTAACCTTAATGTTCCTATTCTATTCAGAAAAGGGCGCGAGAACTTTATAGGACTCGTGCCGTCACCCCGACCTGCTTTCGTAAAATACAGCCCTACGAGATAAAACTTTCTTTAAAACAAATTTTTCAAGTGAGAGCTAGTAGAATATAACTGTCTGCATTGCAACACCGTCCCATACCAAGCAACTTAACAAATACAACGAAATACCAAAATGTGAACTGTAAACCCTAATGAATATTAAAACAGTTTGAGCGTGACATTTTTATTTAACTTGTACTCTGACAATGCATCTGTGCTAACACGGCTTCAAAGACAAAAGGTCGTGAACTAACAGACAGACAAAGTCGGGAGCTATGTGAATATATAATGTACAGAGAATGGTTTCTTCGGTTGAATTGTTTCATTAACAAGTTAAAATGGTTGTGAGTGTGGAGGAACGGGTGTGACATGTCCCTCCAACACGAAGGGGGGATCCTCTAACCAGGCGAGTTTCTCATGCCTGGCGGGCCACAACAGCTATCTGCCAGTGAAAGTCGCGTCAAAATCCGTCCAGCTACTAAACAGATTACCCGGAATAAACAGATAGACATACAATGATTAAAAAAAGATTTTTTTATATAAGAACCGTATTTAAATATACTCTTCAATTTTATTTAGCGTATACGACTACCGACCGGTCTCAGGTTCGATTCCTGAGTCGGGCTAATAGTGTTTCTGGGTTTTTCTTACAGCAAATTCTTAATGTCAGCCCAGAGTAGAGAAGTTTGCTGGTGTTTCAAGCCCGTACCTCGGAAAGCACGTTAAGCCGTCGGTTCCGGCTGTCATGAACATCTACAGCAGTCGTGATTGGGAAGTCCCTCATATAGATAGATAGAGATTATACTTTATTTGTACACCAAGGTTTACACACAATATACAATTCAAAAAATTATAAAAAAAGAAAAAAATGAAAATCTGATGTACAAAGGGCGACCTCATTACTCATTGCAACTTCTTCCAGGCAACCTTTGATGGACAGGTTTCATTCAAAGCTGGTGCAGGGTATTTAAGAATGAGAAAAAAAAAGTTTTTACGTACATAACAAAAAACAAATTATATTATAAATTTAATAAATAATGATGTGAAATAATAATACTATAAAATAAATAAAAGAAAAAATAAAATAAAATACTATACATACATGCTCATATGAATATACGTAATGTATATAAATGTTAACCTACTTACATATATATATATACGTTAGTTTCGAATTACGCGAGACATATAATGCTTACAACAACAACCCATAATGTCCCACTGCTGGGCTCGGGTCTCCTCTCAGGAGAGGGTTAAGGCCATACGTCCCCACGCTGGCCAAGTGCGGGTTGGGGACTGGCAAGAATACGTTGTGGCTACGTAAATCTTGCCGTTGGATGTTTATAAGCCGCCCGAAGGCCTCCAACTAAGCTTCACGACTGTTATCGTATGATAACAACCGGGACCGACTGCTTAACGTGACCTCCGAATCACGGAGACGCTCATGGTAACATGCCACCAGCGGTCACCCATCCAGGTACTGACCGCGCCATCGTGCTTACCCTCGGTGATTGTTTCTAATCACCGAGTGCAACTGGGCTATGAGCGCCTTAATAATGCTCACATAACATAGTTTTGAAAGGGGTAACATATACTGACAAGTAATTAAATCTTCGAATTCAATTCACTCTCAAAGTTTAGAGTTTAAATACAGCCGCTCTGTAGAATAATAATAATAAATAAATATTTCGGACATCTAACACACAACGCCATCTAGTCCCAAACTAAGCAGAGCTTGTATTATGGGTACTAGACAACTGACATGAATACATAAATACTTTTTTTTTAAATACATACATATTATACATAGAAAACACCCAAACTCCGAAACAAATATTTGCAGATCATACAAACATTTGGTCCGACCCAGGATTCGAACCCGAGACCTCACGGACAGCAGTCGCGTACGCTACCACTGCGCCACCGAGGCAGCAGCAGAAAAACTGGTATTTAGGTAGAACCGGTAAAGTTAGTAACCGACCCCAAATAATAAGGCTAGAAAGATAAAAAAAACACACAATTTCGCCATATTATGTACAAAAAATCCAATTCAGTTCAGGGGTGACCTTGGTTTGATCACAGTATCATGTCACGCGGTATAAAACGGGAGCGTCAAGTGTAGCCGCGCTCGTAAATTTTACCGGCTATGACATTATTTGGGTCGTACGTGACTAGGCGGTGGAACAAGTCGTAAGTTTATCGCGGGTGTCTATATAAATAGAAACGAGTCAACGAACGTATTGCTAATCGCAAAACTGGAGATACACTCGACTAATTCGGTTATTTTTTTGTATATTTTCGTTAAAAGAAAACTTTTTATGATGAAAAAAAAATGAGAAAGAAAATAGTGAAAAAAATATTTATTTATTGGACTATGACATGGCAATAACTTTTGATAGAACTAAGACTGTCGAGTGAGCTAGTAGATAATAATAGGTAGGTTCCGTGCCTTTAGCCATACATTTTAAGCGTCTATCGGCCGTTATCAATGTCGAGCAAAAACGAGCAAAAAAATTTAAGTTTATTGTATGTATGGGAGCCTCTTAAAATATTTATTTTAATCTGGATTTCTGTATTTGTTGTTATAACGGCAACAGAAATACATCATCTCTGAAACTTTCAACCGTTTAACTATCACGTTTCATGAGATACCGTCTAGTGACAGGCGGACGAACAGACGAACAGCGAAATCTTAGTAATAGGGTCCCGTTTCACTCTAACCCCAAAAATAAGTATAGAAACTTTACATACATATACATATGTAAGATAGGATATCACCATCGTATATGTCGATTTATCTATTAGAAATTATATCGACGAGTATATCATCTATCATTGCTAAGGTTGTGGGTACGATTCCAACTCCAGAAAAATATTTGTGTCATGAGAATGTTCATTTAAATGTAGACGCTCATAGCCCAGTTGCACTCGGTGATTAGAAACAATCATCGAGGGTAAGCAACGATGGCGCGGTCAGTACCTGGATGGGTGACCGCTGGTGGCATGTTACCATGAGCGTCTCCGTGATTCGGAGGTCACGTTAAGCAGTCGGTCCCGGTTGTTATCATACGATAACAGTCGTGAAGCTTAGTTGGAGGCCTTCGGGCGGCTTAAAAACATCCAACGGCAAGATTTACGTAGCCACAACGTATTCTTACCAGTCCCCAACCAGCACTTGGCCAGCGTGGGGACGTATGGCCTTAACCCTCTCCTGAGAGGAGACCCGAGCCCAGCAGTGGGACATCATGGGTTGTTGTTTTGTTGTTTAATGTTCATTTTATTCTTGGTCTATGTGTAATTTGTTTTGTAATTTAAATGATACTCACCTTGCAGCTCCATCCGCTTTAAAGTCGGTTTTCGTGGTAAAGAGTAGCCTATTTCCTTCCTCAGGAATTAAAACCAACATACTAAATTTCATAGCAATCGATACAGTGGTTTGATTGTGAAAGCGTAAAACACTGACAGAGTTACTTTCGAATTTGTAATGTTAAGTATGGATACGTAAAGGAAGTTTACTAGCAGTTTGATTACCATGCACTAATTCTGTCTAGTCTGATGTATGAAGACATCTTGAATAATTTATGTCTGTCTTGATATTATACAGTTCTTTTTAAAAATAACTTGAATCAGTTCAACTTTTATAACAATATTTCCAATTCATAACAATTTTATCATTGCCTCCGTTTTATACTGAAACGCAATCGCTTGTACCACACCCTAACTTTCACAATTAATTTTTGCGGGATGATCTCATCCAGCCTTGGGGTTGCATTTTATTTTATTGCAGCAATAAAACCTCTTTTTCCATTGCGTTTAACAATACGATTGACCTCCCAACACTTGCCATAACTATATCGTAAAATTTGAGACCTAGGCCTAGGCCTTAGACTACGTGACAAACCTTACCTTTTCTCAAAGACTTTAAGTGGAATATGATACGGCTGAAATTCAATTTTTTACCCGACTGCGAAAGAAGGAGGGTTATGATTTTCGAGTATAGTTATACACGCCCTATAGTTTAAACGGCTTGTCGTATTTTACGTGAGTGGTGTCAATAGATTCGTCTTAGTCATAAAAGTGACACTGGTACATCGAAATAAAAATGAAAACAATATTTTTTTTATTACTATTTTTTCTATCTTTTAAGTTGTTCAATGAATTTAATAAAGACGGTAGATATTGTCGCAGTCGGGATTTTTTAATACAAGTCATATCGAAGTTCTTTAGAAAGACTGTTGTTGGAATTTTTCTACCCGCAACAATTCCTACAGATTCTTACAACTTCTACAGAAAATTTCCAACAACAGTCTTTATAACAAAAACCTATTTTGGTATAATGTATTTATTTCCTCCGCAAAAAAAACACATTGTACAAAAATATGTATATGGAAATTAGTACAGATACAAAATTTACTCGTAGGTTGGACTGAAGCCTAAACTAGGTCTGGCTGGAGTCAGTCAGGAGTCCCACACAAAGCAAACCCCTATCACCGCGGGGAGGGGGGGAGCAAACTGGGTAAAAAAAAAAAAAGATGATTAATCAAGTTCGGATGTCGTAAGAAAGCGGTTCCCGGATCCCTCCCATCTCAGGCGCAGAGTGGCACACCGTGGTGATTTAGTGGGTAGTCTGGCTGGTGTCAGTCAGGAGTCCCACACAAAGCGAACCCCCTGTACCCGCAGGGGGGGAGCGAAGTGCGTAAAGGCATTCCAACACGTCAAAAAAAAAAAAAGGTCTAGACCTTAGTTTTAAGAGATGTTCGTATGTCTACCAACCACCAACCAACGGCTTAAAGTACACTCCGAGGTACAGGGGGCTCTTAATAAGTGGTAAGAACGGTCACTCATCCAAAGATTGACCTGAATCTGTGACGGACATACTTTTTTTTTTTTTTAAATTTTAATAGATTTTATGCCTTGAACTCTACTGTTGATTAATAATTTTGAATAGTAGACGTCATCTATATACATACATACACTCACGTTTTTGACGTAGAAGGGGTAGATAGATGCAAACGTCCATGTTTTGCTGATTTGATTTTAGTCCCATTTACTTAGTAGGGAGCAAGTCTTTTGTCGATAACCAAGCAGGAAAAAATATCACACAAATAAATATCTACATATACCCACCATCTTAAATCCTCTCCTGAGAGAAGACCTGAGCCCAGCAGTGCCACGTTATGGGTCGTTGATGATCAACCAATCCTACTAAATTATAAATGCTAAAGTTTATGTTAAGGAATGGATGTTTTTACTCTTTCACACCAAAACTACAGAACTGATTTAGATGAAACTCTACAGGATTATAGCTTATACATCAGAATAACACAAATTCTACTTTTTACCCCGATAACCGACATATACAAGGGCGAAGCCGCGGGCAAATGCTAATACTATTTTAAAAACAATATACGCAGACGCAGAATTGATAGCCGTTTTTTGATAAAGCTCATCACTCAGTAATTGTTCTGAATGGTAATCGAACTCAGCATCTTTCAAGTAACTTCAGTTTTGGTTTTTTTTTTATTTATTTCATTTATTTAACTTGGTAACATACAGATATAAATAAAACAATAAAAAACAGCAATCAATTTCTTACTCTATTTAAAAACCGGCAGATGTGATTCTTGCATACCTGTAAAAAATATATTGTTTTATTAGACATGTTGGTTGGTTGTAAAATTTTAAAGAGTTGCTTAGAGTTATCGAATACTATCGGAGCCTGGTGTTACCCGCAACTATTGTTATATGGGCGCCGGCATGTAACTTGGCCGGATTTCGGCGTAGTGGGGGTAAGTTCGCGTATAGTATACTTAGTGCATCAAATCAAAACAAACAAAATCAAAGTGTAATCGTCTGATGCCCCAATCGCTTGCTGGGAACGGTGCTACTACAATCCCCGCGTACCTCTATCAACCAGAGGGACATAACAAACGACTTCTGCGCATTTAACGAAGCTGGCCAAGTTACGTGGCGCTCTTTATACCTTTACAAGATTTACTTAATATACTAAATTTGTGCAGTGGTTTAACTACAATTGTTTAAAGTATGCACATATTTAAAAAATAAATTGCTTGGCTCTTATCAAACTTTCTTTGCTGTTATCAATCCTAATTAATTAATAGTAAACTAGAACACTTGTATTGTTAAATATTTAACTTCACTGTATCTAAAAGGCACAGTTTTTTTAAATATTTAATATATTTGCGGGAAAATACAAAAAAGAAAGATTTAAACCACAGTGACAACTTTTGGACAGAAATAGAACACTCACAAATCAACCTCACAAAAACAAGAATGTTCATTTAAAAGTCAAGATGTCAATGCAAATCTCTTTGAAAAAATATAGCTACCAAAATATAAACAATATATCAAAGATGATCTACTGACTCACTTTTGAACACAAATAACTAGAAAACTATGAATGAAATAGTGGGAATGATTCATCGCATTCATTCTTTACCATTCTCGTTCGCTATTTCAAATTAATTTTGTAATTCGAAGCGTTCCGATGTTTTCCTTTTTTAAAATAAATGAGTGACAGGTTCATCAACAGTTGGTGTGTTCTTTTTGTAACTTTGTGTTTATTGCTATTATTTTGTTTTGTCTGGATTTGAATGAAAGAGAATGTATGTCATGTAGCCATGTTATAAGTGTATATAACTCAACTTCATAACCTTTATTATTCCCAAGATTATTTGTTTTCGACTGCTAGTTCGACCGGCTTTATGGACCTCCTCAACCCTTAGAGTGAAGCGAATTCGAAGGTGCAACTTATTGTCAGTATATGTAAGGGCACTGACTTCCCAATAACGATTTCCATAGGTTCATGACGACGGGGACCGACGGCTTAACGTGCTATTCGAGGCACGGGCGGGAAACACCGCCATCTTCTATACTCCGGGATGCTATTAAGAATTTCTTTTAGGAAAAACCCTACAACAGACCGACCGGGAATCGGATCCGAGACCTTTTGATCTGCAGTCGCCTTTTTTTTATTACATGGTGGAATGCCTTTACGCACTTCGCTCCCCCCCGCGGGACAGGGGGTTCGCTTCGTGTGGGACTCCTGACTTACTCGCCAGACTACCCACTAAACCACCACGGTGTGCCACTCTGCGCCTGACACGGGAGAGATCCGGGAACCGCTTTCTTACGCCATCCGGACCCCTCCCAGGATCTGCAGTCGCCTACACTAACCACTAGACCAAGGCAATATATAACTAAATAGTCCAAAAAAGGGATTTGAAAATATATTTTAAAGACGACATACTGTTATTAAAACCTAAAATAAAAAGTACTGGATAATATAAAAGTTCTTTTTTATGCTTACCAGGCAAGTGTGTTTTTGGTGTGTTATATTTTCTTGATTATGCTAAGTAATTATCATTTTAAGATGTTTTTATTTTATTTTTAAAGCCTACAAGTTTTCAATGCAAACAGCTTCTTATAAACTTATAAAAGCCATTCCTTTCTATACTTTAGCCACATCATAATTTCCAAGTGTTTGCTTAAGGCGCTTAAATACAGCTTTGGCTTCAAGGGCAGGAAGCATCGGTAACTCAAGATTAGTACTATCTCGAGGTAAACACGCCGACATTCAAATACACCTATAATGCAGTATAATGTCAGTTCCTTTCGTATCCTACCATTGTATATGATATTATTCTTCTATTTCAAAATACCTGCTTATTTAAAACATTAAATACATATTAAAATATAATTATTCTTAGTTATAATTACTTTAGAATTTGTTTCATTTTAATGTTTTCACCAAATCCATTATTGTATTTGAATAAAACTCCTAAGAAAGTGGAAAAATGTATTCGTTATAATAAAAAAAAAACTTTGAGAACCATGCATTCACTTTTATTCGTATTCAGATGTCACATATTTTTAAAGTTAGTTAGCTATCTACCCACTCAGTAAAACATGTCCTGCAGCTAAAGTGTCTCTTCCAATATAAAACTATTGAACATGAAATTCTCTCAAAGGTATCTTTAAAAAGAAATATGTTATGAACTAACCTAAAATCTAAACTACAGAAGAATAGTAGCTACACATTTTAAAACAATACCAATCTAGACAAAGCTTCAATCTATTCAAAATGGAAAACAGCAAGTATTCGAAAAGTCAGAAGTGGTGCAAATCAGAAACTGTATCTTCTGATGTTTTATTGGCGAAGAAAACAATGGCGTCGTGACCAGGCTTCGGCATTATACAGCGATGTTACCTGTGCCTGTCCACTATTTTTGGAATCGTACCTGTATATTCGTCGTGCCACAGAAGCAAAACATTAAAGGATATTTTTGGCGCCAAACTAAATTTCAACCGCAGAGCTTATAGACTTCAAAGTCAAAAGGAGTTGAATGTGAATTTGTACGCAGTGTTGTGGTTTAGAAACTCTTTGAATGAATGATGTTGGAACTGTGGTAAAAAATACAAAGTAACTTTTATTCTTATTAGTAATCTGTAGTATTGTGGAGGTCTGGAAGTCGTAAAGATTTCCTTTGTTATATTATTTTGGGCGTGAAATTATATGTGAAAAGGTGCTTTGTGGTTGCTTTATATCAGCCCAAACTAATTACCTCATGGTATCGGTTGTGGTAAACAAACGTGAAATAGGTAATATTTTTTGGTAGTGTTGTTGGACATAAGTATAATAAGGGGCACCTGTCATCTAATTGAGTATTGCGTGAGGATTCTGGACTATCGAACTCGTAAGACTATTAGATTAGATCAATAAGGAGTTTTTCGATTATAAAATATGTAGTTCATTAAACAACAGAACTCATTCGTAATATTCTTTTTTAATTTTCATAATAAGATTCAACGTGTTAAAGTGCGTTACAATTTCTTTTGCAGTTTTTTTTACAATATCCTATTTAGATGACCAGATGGACTTGACTATGGAATATATTTTTTTTATTTGAATACACTGAATACACATAAACTACTATACAAATAAATCCATAGGAAATTTTTATTCTTAAAACCCATTGTAGGTTGTATTTTTTCTCAGTCAAATTTTATCCTTCTGCCAGTTGCGTACGTCAAATTCAAATTTAGAATGATGGGTGCCTCCACAAAGAGCGTATAAATGCTTTTTAGTTTTTTTCAACTGTCGGTCCCATCACCACGCCCACTTCAAGCGAGCATAGATTATGGATAAGACGTGTATTTATTTTGATTGTCAATTTGATTTCCATAAATGTTACAAACGCAACACACGCATGAATATTATAATTGCGAACTTTTTTGGTTTGTCCTCTTTTATTTTGCATAAAATTATATTTTAATAACAGTACATACCTTAAATTGTCATCATTGCGGTATATTTGTTTGTGTTACCGATTTTTTTTTGCTAATTGTTAATACAATAAAAAAATAATTAAAGCCCAAGGTCTAATCCCCTTTATATTAATATAGAGCTATCTTAAAGCTGCACAAAATTACAATTGCACAATTAGATAGGTTAAATATATCTTACCATATTTTACAGGTTTAAAAACCGTTTACTGGCTTTTACAATACCAGAGCAAAACTAATTTCAAGAAACTTTTTAATCATCATCAGCCTTTAACAAAAAACTGCTAACGATAATAAATAATAAAAAGACACGAGACCTATTACTAGGTTGTATTCCATTTTTTTTTCTAGCATAGTTTTCTAGATGGAAAATTTATTCAACACTGTTATAATTTTTTACCATTTTTCACAAAAATCATTTATTCACTCACGCTAGAAAATCAGAATTATATGAGGCGAGTGTAAGATGTAGTTGACACGCATACAAATATCGACAAGTTGTGTCCAATATTTTTGTTCTTCTGTATCGCGATGCTCTATCAAGACAAGGTCACAAACCACTAGAACAGCAGGCCAGTGTGTAAGTAAGTATGGAGGAATGAAACCTATACAGGAGAAAAAAGAGAACAATGAAACAGACACATTCGCAAAGTTTTAAATCTTATAAATACAAAAATATTTGACGATATTGCTTTCAAAGTCGGCTGAACACAAACGTATTATTTGCACGTTATAAAACTTTGCTGAAGCCTGCTTCTTTTTGATTCTGACTATATTTAACTGGCTACCATAATTTCTTCAAACATTATGAACTAAATACTTGGCTTTCATTACTCGCCGTAAATATACAGAAATTAGCACACGATAATCAATCGAAAGTGCTACACATTTACGCAATTAATCGGGAACAGTTAACAGCGAAAGTAGCTTGGTAAATAGTTAATTACATGTATCACAAATATGTAAAACAACAACCCATAATGTCCCACTGCTGGGCTCGGGTCTCCTCTCAGGAGAGGGTTAAGGCCATACATCCCCACGCTGGCCAAGTGCGGGTTGGGGACTGGCAAGAATACGTATGTTGTGGCTACGTAAATCTTGCCGTTGGATGTTTTTAAGCCGCCCGAAGGCCTCCAACTAAGCTTCACGACTGTTATCGTATGATAAAAACCGGGACCGACTGCTTAACGTGACCTCCGAATCACAAATATGTACTTTATTAGTATTTGTATGAGACTCAAAATTGATCAAAATTACAAACACAAAAATTAAAAACTGGTAATTTTTTGGTAAATTTATTTATAAACGAATCCTAGCTAGATCAGTATCCCATGAAACTAAATGCTTAATAAACTTCATAAAGAGCATTGGATCCGTTTCCGAGGTTCAGGTTACTAAGTTTTATATGAACAATATTAACCACACACGTCTCATATACCCGTCTGATTCCAAACTAGACTGATCTTATATATTTTCAACAGCCTTAAACATTTTACAGTGGCACAGGCCATAGGACTGTGCTTAGAAAGGAGGTTAAATATATATTATAAATAAAATTACATTCGAAATACAGAACAATATTATTGACCGTGCTTGTTAAATAATCTTGCGTTCGGCGTGGAAATAAAAAGAAAAAAAATTGCAGGCTGTTTTTGCGTGCACATTTGCATTACACCTGCCTTATGATATGCATCAGAACGCCCCGAATTGGCCCGAAGCGACCCGAATTGCCACGAAATGACCCGAATTGGGGACGACAGGATCGTAAGAAAGCAATTGGTTCTCAGACATATTTAATTGATTTATAGCAGAATGCATGCGTTGAAAGTATTAAACTTTTGATGTTCGTGCATATATTATCTTTCTGATGTTTAAGTGGGAATTTTACAGTGTCCTGGTTATGTACAATCTGAAGTATTATGGCTGGTATTGTTCTAACCTTGAGATAAGACTTTACAAATTTTCTTATGTTTGTTACCTCAAAATTCCGTAATTCTTCGAAATAGTCGAAAGGGCAGGAAGTCATAGGTGGCTATTTTTTTAATGCTTATGTGGAATGTAATCAAACCGAACTCAAAATCAAACGAGCTTCTTCCTATCTAGGTTTCACATGTGTATGTAAAATAGAAGTGTTTCTCTAAATACATAGAGAAGTACGGTAAGAAAAAACTTAAGCGTTATTACCTCGAAACCGCCTTTTTTGGCTTCAATCAATCATGTATTAAGCCACAGGTATTGCAGAACTCCTAATTTATTATTTTCTATTTTAAAAGATACAGATTCATTTAAATACACATTTCATATTTAGATTTAAAGATACTACGCAAAATTATAGCTTGTCAATTCCAACAATCTCTGGACTAAGTTCAGAATGGTAAAAAAATATATAGATCTGGCGAAACTAACAAAATTGCAAAAATTTACGTCACTACAAAAAAGATTCACTAGAGATACAAGACTACTTCTTTCTTCGTTAGTGTCAAAACTCTAACTTAATATATTGCCGTGACATCTGTTAAAGATCCCTTCCTGCTATCAACATTAGCGACATTTGGCGATAAATGACGATAAATAGTCCTGAATGGATCCGTAATATGAATGGCGTACGTTGGTGATTTGTGAAGGGGTGGCTTTATTTTGTGAACTGGCAATGAATGCGTGCTTCATCGAATAAAAGCGTGCCAAAACTGGTTTATTGGTAACTGTTTAATAAACTTAGTCACGCTTTTATCGTTGTAAAAGTTATCTAATTACTTTGGCATATGGTACAGTAATTTCGATTTCGAGAATATTACGTGAACAGTATGAAAGATAATAAAAATTGCAACTGTTACATAAGCATTAATTAGAAAAGTGTTGAATGGAATTCAATAAACAATCTCGTGTTTCTGGTAATTAAGATATTGGGAGTATTCTTTTAACTTTGTATTGTTTCTAAATGTTTAACTCGCTTGTGGTTTACATGAAGATACTACGGTACAACATCTTCTCACAAAAATTATCCAATCTATTTGTAAAAATATACCCTCGGAATGAAACGAGCATTACTTTTAATATGGAAGCTGTGTCTACTTATTCTATAATAAAAGTTACTGCCAGGACTCAATTTGAAAAAAAATACACGAAGGGTTGACTACACGTAACGTTATTAGTAACGAAACACCATCATCACTACACACAATGCCACAGTATAAATAAATGCGACCCACATTAATACCAACAATACCAGTGTGTGTCTAGTGTCACATTACGAACGGTTCCAGTGCCCTATAGAAGGGGGTTCAATACAAATGCCGTATAACAATATCAGGATAGCAGATGTGATGTTTGTTCAATACAATATGAATGCTAAAGTATTCAAATTGCATACTGACAGTTTGAAGAAAGTGGCTGGTAGTGAATGGAAGCGGACTGTTCAAAATCGTGATAGTTGGGGAAGACCTTCGTTGAGCAGTGGACGGCGTAGTTCGATTTGAGGTTCAAATCACGCATATCAAACACTATATATATATACTTGTTTATGTTGTAAACTTTTTTGCCTGTTGAACCTTCGAGGGCAGAGCCATACTTTGGTTGCTTTGTTCTATTTTCACCGAATATCTGAAATGATAAATGGTATTGGTTTTGTAAATAACTTTTTTTAGATATTTTTACGCGTCGGACTTTACAGCTAGAAGAGGCCGGCATTTCATGAGACACTCTGAGAAGAAATGCCGAAACAAACCACAGAGATGCTTTTTTTTTCAAATCCGTAAACATCGATTACACAAAAACAATAAAAATCTATGAGGGTACAGTATAGGATTTGGGTTGGCCTCTTGAAGAAAGAATCATAGTTTTGAGCCAACCTGTTCAGAAGTCCTGTCTGTGTGGAAGTAACTAGAGTTCCAATTTTGGGGGGATTGATATTCAAGGAACGGACGCGCTTTTTGATTTCATTTGTAAGTATGGACAGCGGTAATCACCTATCATGTTACATCAGTGCCTATGGCCGCCCTTGCCGAGTCATCTTCTGCTCTTTTACCCCCTATTCTGTGTAAAAGAGTCAAATCTCGAGCAATTTCGAGTCATTGGTGGCGCGGTGGTAGCGTATGTGACTGCTGTGCTTGAGGTCTCGGGTTCGATTCCCAGTTCGGACCAAACGTTAGTATGTATATATATATACACTAACTCTGCTTGGATTGGTCTAGTACCAATGAGCGCGTGAGTCAGATTTTAAAATATTTAAAAAAAAAAGATTCTAGCTATATATACTATAAGTACTCCACCTAATTAAATACTAAAACAGTGAATTGTTTACAGCTACAGAATGAATGAATCATTGGGTGTATGAATAAGGCATATAAATCAATTACTGATTTATCAATGAATCTATTGTTATCAATGAAATGCACTTGTTATCTGCATGTTCATACGCTGTCTAGTGTAGATAAACCACACATGTATATTGTTTACATGTGTTCAGTTTGATAGAAACACGTCAATTGGAAGGGTAAATTTTCTTAAATGTGTAGATATAAATATGATTAATACGGAGATAATGGGAAACCCCTCAAACCCTCGTTTCCGGGGAGGGGGGGTTTCAATGACTTTTTGCGCGTTAGTCTCATGTGCCTCGATAATCAACACAGCTTTTTTAAGTTCTAAACTACTATTCGAAATCAGTACCCAACACTCAAGTGTTATATAGTCAAATAAAAACCACAAACTTGGATTAGCTGTGCTTTTTCATCAATAAATAAATCAAAGAATCCTTATTCAAAGGTTATCAAACAAATAACAATTATACAAAATCCCTCGCTGCTTAAAAGATTATTGCTTTGTTCCCTTTATATTCTGTCGTGATTCTAATACCTTTGAAGCTCGTCATAGTCTGGTGCTATTACACACTCCAGTGTCGTCCACGCTTGGATGGCGGTATCATTATTTAACGACCATCATTGTGTATCTAACTGAAGGTAAAACGGTCTGTACACGAACCATAACATTCGATTAAATAAAAAGAAAATACTTATTTCAACTTATACCGCGTAGGTAGAAAACTGTTTATTAATGACAATAATTTATTTTATAATTTTTATCTTTAGTTACTATACTTACTTATAAACAAATTACGGATGTTTACAATTTTATATTTATCTTGTTTGTGTCAATTCCTTCTAAAAATACAAAGGTTTTTCTGATTCACACACACACCTACAAAAAGTAACTTTGTTAATTTATAATGAAACAAAATAAAAAATATTCATGCACTCATTACGCACGCCAAGCTCACACCTCTGCCCTCCATATAACCATAGTATGATAGTCTAATAATAAAAGGTCCAAGCCAGAATAAAGATAGCCAGTGAACTATAAAGACAATTTAAACAGTTAATATCTATTTACTTTTATCATTTGATGTCGTATACATTTCGGCAGGTCAGGTCATTACAAACATAATATTTATTATAATAAGACAAATGTAATGTAGTTTAAAAGTACTGATAAGAGTGAGCAAGTTATACTTTCTGTCAGAAAAACTTGAGATTTGAATATATTTAAAAGGGTTGCCTTTCTCTTTATCTGACATTTTAATTGAAATACGGTCAACATGCCTAAGATTGAGACAGTCAAAACTAAAAATCAATCACAAAGTTTCTAGTAACTTACCTTAAAATGTACGCTTTACATAAACAAAGAACCAGATACCTTCAAGTCGTAGAAATATCTATAGGTAGATAATGAGTGCTAATTTGACTTAATTTATTTATTTGGTTATATCTATCCTCACTTCTTAATTGATTAACTGATAAAATGAAACGTGTCTTAAAGAACTGGAATTGTTTTCCAAAAATGTATTAAGGGTATGGTCGTCAACTAAGAATACATCACAGTAGCTAACGCAATTGTCAACATGACATCTGAAAACCTGATACTTTTATCGTCATCAACTTGTTGAAACTAGTTCCTTCCAATTTAATAACCTCACAATACCCAAAACTAATTTAATTAAATTCGATGTGTAGCAATGACTTGACAAAACGTCCAATAAAAACCTCAACTATTTCCCAAATCACTCAGTTACATAAATCATAATCAAGATCATCAGCTCGCTTCCCGGGTAAGTCACAATGGTGTCGCAGTGTCAATTGACTTGCAGTCAACCAATACAATTGCTACTCGGAAATTTAATTGACGGAATCAAGTGCATCTACATCAGCAATATCTAGAAGACAATTGTGTAATAGTACCATTTGTATAACACTAGCACAGGCTCGGACTTCACATGCATTTTATTTTGGAATAGGGGACATTAAATTCGTTGTAGAACTCCTACAACGAATTTAATTTTTAGGTTACACCCACCCGTGGGACAGCCACGCTTCGGCATGAATGGGCCAGCTCGACCGGAGTAATACCACGGCCTCACAGAAAACCGGTGTGAAACAGCGCTTACGCTGTGTTTCATCGAGTGAGTGAGGATACCGGAGGCCCATACCCCAATCCAACGCCGCCTATCCCCCTCACCATCCCCTTTCCCCCAGGCCACCATAGTATGGGTCACCATACTGCATTGTTCTTTTTCGCATTGAGGATGGTGACCGCCACTCTTGGATTCTGCTCATGCTTTCCATCAGGCAGGGCAGAGTCATTTTGGCAGCTTAAATATAAAAAAAAACCCCTTATTCAAATGCAATTAGGCTTAGCGTCGAGAGACGTCATTTCCATACAATTTGGTAGTTTTTTAGACGATTGACGTTTATAGAATGCCAACTTAGCTAGGAGGGCTGGTTCCCCAGTTACCGTTAACGTTCGAGACAATTGTTACTAAATACTGGTGCCACCACTGGGATCTAAATATGTATTCACGTATAATATATACATTTCCAAATATTCCGAAAACAATCATAGCTAAATTCTAATATTAGTTTTAAATGAAGAAAACGTTGCAACAAAGTAAAATATTACGTATTGTGTAAGTTTGACCTGAATGAGTCAAGCTGTTTAGAAACAGATGATAAGAAATAAAGGTCTAGACACAGATATAATTGATAATTACACTTCTCTCGGAAGTGGTTTTTGGAGACACACAATTAGTTAAGTTTGTTAGTTTTCATTTGTTTATTCCTGGAGTTTGTCATCAATAGTAAGGTTAATAGAATATTGCACGAAATGTCAAGTGCAAACTGTACCTTAAGTTTTGGTCGTTAGATAAAAATCTTGTATCAATATCAGAAAATTGATTTTTGTTCGTTTTTTTAAAATGAAGATTGTAATAATTCTTTTTTTAAATGAACATCACGTCAGTACTTTTAAGAGCAGAGCAAACGAGCTTATTACATTTTTAAATATTTCTTTTGCACTGGTACGTATTTCGGAGATGCTCATCTTTGAACACGACAGGGGGCCTTTTTTGCAAAACGGAAGGCCGTTTCACCTCTTGAAATAGTATATTAAGATAACACGACCGTAAATTTTCAATTCAACGTGATTTTTACTGAATGATTGCATCGTTATATTTAATTCGAAGACATATTGATGCCTTTGTCCTGGTGTTGTATTTTCAAACTCCTGCAGTCACAACTTTATTTTCTATCTGAGACTTTTCTATCCCTAAATTATCTTCAACTTTTAGACCTTCAGAAAACCCGCCCACTGAACGTTGATATTAGTTCTGTCATAATTAAATCAGCCAAAATTTTTAGCTAAATTAACCCAAATAAGCAAAGCGTAATATTTGTCTGAGATTAAACAAATACCTCTCTTGTTGATGAGATAAAAAGATATATACAAAGAAACTGTTCCGCCATTATCGAGTATTAACAAACAAACCTTCAGAAACGAATCATCAATGAGATGATTGGAAGCAATGTCACAAGAGCTCATAAATCAATTAAACGTTTTGACAGTTAACGGTGTTGCCATGATTTGGGACGGATGAGGTCACGCTGATGTCACCCGCCACGCTTTGGCTGCAAATTGAATGATTTCGATTTCTAATAGTAAGTTGCACAGGTAATGTATAAGGCTGTAGTTGTGGATGATTCATCCACCACATTAATATTATAAATTCGAAAGTAGCTCTGTTACGCTTTGACTGCTGCACCAAAAGGCATGATGACAGTAACCAAGAACTACTAAATTAATAGTTAATTAACAAAAATAAAACTACAAAATACAGGAATCCGCCATATTAAGTTGAACACCAATCGGAACGAGTTACGTCACGTATGTATAAAGGTTTGTTCAGATATAATCGACGGTCACTTCACTGTTTTTAAGAGTTATAATTGACACTCGTTAACAAATGATGACGTCGCATCTGTCACAAAATGACACCATCGTGCGTGTTGGCGTAAAGTTTAAACTCGCATTTTTTTCATGTAGTTTCAGTATAGAGTAACATTTATTAGGTCCCTCGAACGTAAAACGAGCATATAAGAAAGGCATAGTTACACCTGCATGATGCCCAATGCTTAATGTTCGAAATTGCAAGTACTAATCGACGCAAGAACTTTGATTGCACGATACAGGTTTATGAGTTATTCCTTAGTTCCACGTATCTACGTTAATATCATCATCGAAGTACCTCGTTGTAGCTATATCCATAGAAGTAGTCAAAATTCATACGAACGTAGATATAATGCCTTCAATGGTCTAAGTAGTGAAATCTATAGGTCACGGCCGATTAGACTGGACACCTACGCTCAAATGGATTGCACAAATCTATGACAAACAGCCGGTCATATACAAAATGGCGTAAGGAATTATGAAGATTGGAACAACTTTTTTTTATGGAATAGCAACAATAGAATAGAACAAACGAGCAGACGTATCGCCTGATGGTAAGCGATTACCGCCGCCCTTGGACACCCGCGATACCAGAGGTGTCACAAATGCGTTTTTTTTTTTTTTTAAAGACAACTCTCGCATTAGGAATATATATTCCTGTGTCGCGGGGATCTTTACAAACATACATGAAACGGACACGAAGTACACCCAGACTTAGAACAACAATTTATGGATCACACAAAGTGTTGTCCCATGCAGGATTTGAACCCACAACATTTGGCGCAGTAGGAAGTGGTGTGGCGACCACTGAAACCACTAGGCCAACCGTGTAGTCAACGTTGCTGGCCTTTAGGACGGGAAGAGGGATGGGCTTCCCCCCATGCCCTCGGTTGGAGTATGGGCTTTCGATATCGTCCCTCACTTGGTGAAATTCAACGAAAGCGCAGTTGCGGACCAGTTTTCAGTGAGGCAGCGGTATCACTATGGTCGAGCCGGCCCATTCGTGTCGAAGCGATGCTCTCTCACGGAACAAAAACAACTTGAAACATATAAGCTATTAAGTAATATTAAGTACTGCTGTAGTTTCTGGTCTGATCAAAAAATCCGTCATCATCATCATCAACAACCCATAATGTCTCACTGCTGGGCTCAAGTCTCCTCTCAGGAGAGGGTTAAGGCCATACGTCCCCACGCTGGCCAAGTGCGGGTTGGGCACTGGCAAGAATACATTGTAGCTACGTATCTTGCCGTTGAATGTTTTTAAGCCGCCCGAAGTCCTCCAACTAAGCTTCACGACTGTTATATATACGATAACCGATAACGACCAGAACCGATCTCCGAATCACGAGTTACGCTCATGGTAACATCCCGCGCCATCGTTGCTTACCCTCGATGATTGTTTCTAATCACTGAGTGCAACTGGGCTATGAGGGTCTCAAAAAATCCAGCAAATAGTAATTGGTCAGCGGCTTGAACAATGATTATTTGACATCGTAACGCTTACACAACTTCACATGGTTAGCCGATGAAAGATACCCTACTTAATAAAAATTTCTGAGCGTAGAAACTGGGGAACCTTGCAATTCTCATATAGCCAACCTGAATTTTAGCTTGCAAATCATTCCTATAAGAATTATTCCAATGTAGTTCAATTAGTTTTGAGCTCAATTACAATTTGTTATCAAGAAAAGACATGTTGCTTTGGTATAATCCTGACACTTATTTGGAACTGTATATTTTTAAATAATAAATACGTATTATCGAAACACTGATTTAAATAGTACATACTAGCTTCTACCCGCGGGTCTAACCGAGTGTAATATAGATATCTGCGTAATCATTTTCCGCGTTAACAAACTCGTATATATCATGAATGAACACATAATGAACTTTCTAATAAAATATTTTTTCCAAGTGATTGAATTGACACAGAAAATAACCGCTACAAGTTTACAAATTCACAAACTTATGTATTAAAATTAATGTAATATTAATTTCTACCTAATTTTTATTTGACTCAATGTGTATGCCATTTGTTTTTGATTACCTAAATCAATTTCCATAAATAATTTTTATATGTATACCTGCACCTACCTAACACAATAAATAAAATAAAGTTTTACTCGAAAAATGTTTACAGAAAATACGTCACCGGGATGTTTTGCTAAAGGGGGATCTTATCGATAATAAGAATTTCTCGAGGTCAACCTCTATCTGTCGCATACCTATCATATTACAATATATTCGAAAGTATCAAACTCCGATAACCGGAAAAACTTCTAAATCTATTGAATTACATAATGATACGATATGTATATTTGAGTAACTGGCATTTAACCTTAACTGATATTGAATATCAACTGTCAAGATAAAACGGTATTCATATTTATAGTTCAATGACTTTTGCGGACTTTGAAAACTACTTTATATTTGGTTCCGATTTTTTACTTCTTTTTGCCCTGTTTTTTTTTCATGGGATGGGGGCAAACTAACAGACGTATCGCCTGTTGGTAAGCGATTACCGCCGCCCATGGCGCAACACCAGAACACCCGCAACACCAGAGACGTCACAAGTACGTTGCTAGCCTTTGGGGGATGGGGGATGGGGGAGGGATTGGTATAGGCCTCCGGTTTGCTTCCTGGATCTCTCCCGTCTCAGGCGCAGAGTGGCACTCCGTGTGGTTTTAGTCGTTTTGTTTCCAACACACCGCCCTGCCGCAAACCCCGTTGGGGTGACGGCCAGTGAGGGTTTCCACACTAAAAAAAAAATCCCCCGGGCCGGACTTGAGGCCTCCGGTGTCCTCATTAGATCGGTGAAAAATAGCGCAAGCTTTTTTGTCTTTTACGTATATACGAAAACAAAACAGTAGTCAAAAAATTGAATCAATCATGTTAAAAAAATTGAAAAATACTCAGACTGTCTCTAATTTTAACCAGGGATCAGTTACTGAAAACAGCCGCAAATTTAATAAAATATGTAACAGGCAGTTTAACAGATATATTTTAAAACACTATTACGTATTCCACTGTTTATAGGATTCTATATTATTTCACACAAACTTAGGGCTTCTATTATTGATACTTCTGTTTGTTATGTTTTTAGCTTGTTTTACTAACTCAGGATGTTATTTAACGAATTTCCCTCCACCTCACTTATGAAAACAAAGCACAGAATAGATTTATAATCTATCAATAAGCTGTTGCAACTTGCAGTTGCGGTTGCATTTTCGGTAAGCGATGTTAGTTTCATTGAAAACGAACTCTGTTGGTGTACAAATATATGGTAACAAGATGTACAGTTAAAAAAATATTTACACATTTAAAATATAGTACAATTGTGACAGATTAAGTATTCAGAAAACGAAACGTGGACACTTACGGTTCGACTGGTCCATAAGTTAAAAGTCGCTCAGCGTGCAATGGAGAGGTCTATGCTCGGCGTTTCTCTAAGGGACCGCATTAGAAACGAGGTGATCCGACAAAAAACCAGGGTCATCGACGTAGCCCACAGGATAAGCAAGCTGAAGTGGCAGTGGGCTGGCCACATTTGCCGAAGAACCGATAACCGTTAGGGTAAACGAGTTCTTGAGTGGAGACCGCGTCTCGGCAAACGTAGTGTAGGACGTCCACAAGCCAGGTGGAGCGATGATTTGCGCGGGACGGCTGGCAGGAGCTGGATGCGAGAAGCCATATATCGAACTAAGTGGCGTGAAATTGGAGAGGCCTATGTCCAGCAGTGGACTGCGATAGGCTGATGATGATGATGATGATGAAGTATTCAGAATATATTTTGACCTGCTAGGACACAGTTTAAATTGGTTTTTCTTTTAAATAAAACAAGACATTCAAGGTGGTGGAACTGTCAGTTGAACCCATGTAAATGTTATAAAACCGTGCTTATATATATCGACTATTATAACATTACAATCCTACCATTGATTCTTACTAGATCATATTAAGTACATCAATAGTTTTATATCAATTCAGTGTTTCTTGTTTCAGTTTGTAATACTCCTGGAATCCAAACAAATTCTAACTCTTAAATTATACTTACACGTACAGAGGTAAATATTGTATTTCACTTATCATAAATATGTCCTTAGTAAGGTTAACCTGGTTGCTCACATACTGGTACCCGAGAAAGCCTGAGTTTAAAGTCAATTCAGGTTAGATGTAACCACTCCACCGATTATTTGGTATAGTGATACCCGATGGAATTTCCGAACAAAAATGAATAAATATGTCACTGGATCCACTGATGCTAATTCATAGCTATCTCCATGGCAGAGATATGCTTCGATATGAAGAAGGAGTGGACCGGCTCGACCGGAGTGACAAAACGGCCTCACAGAAAACCGGTATGAAACAACGCTTGCGCTGTGTTTTACCGAGTGAATGAGGATACCCTATCCCCCTCCATCATCTCCCAAAGGCCGGTAATGCACTTATGACGCCTCTGGTGTTGCGGGTACATCTGCGCGTTTTCATAAATAGACCAAACTAAAAAATGGAAAATAATTTTATTTTAAAAAAGCGTGGGCTGCTCTCTGAAAATATTACTATTATTTTTAATTAATTATTACTGTATTTTTTTAAAAATATTTTTAATTATACTATTGTCATTGGTTCTCAATAAGTTTAGTAATTTTATATGAAATCTAATCGTTAGAAGTGGGTCAAAATGATGATAGGAATCGGTTACAAACAAAGCTAATGAAAAGCGTATAAAAAAACAAATAGGTAGTCTTTAGGTAGTATAAGAATTACCACGACCATTTCGTTAGAACAACATCAAGTCGAGGAGATGCAAATCAATTTAGTACAGATGTACGTGACTTCGGACACGACTAGAGAGTACTGTGAAAGCTTCAAATACTTATTTCGTGCAAATCTGATCGTTAAGTTTATTTGTTTTCGCAACAACGACGCAATTGGAAAAGTCTTTCTTTTAAAGTTACTTTTAAAATAATGTTTCTATTGAGTTGCTATTGAAAATTGAACCTTACTGAACTCTTGACCTATGAATTAAGTAATTATTATTACAGAATTAAATAATGTACTGTAGTTTTCCACGTGGGAGAGCCACGCTTCGGCATGCATGGGCCGGCTCGACCGGAGTGATACCACGCCCTCACAGAAAACCGGTGTGAAACAGCGCCTGCGCTGTGTTTCACCGAGTGAGTGAGGATACCGGAGGCTCATAATCCAACCCTTCCCCTCATCCCCCTCCTCATCCCCCAAGGCCGGCAACGCACTTGTGACGCCTCTGGTCTTACGGGAGTCCATGGGCGGCGATAATCGCTTACTATCAGGCGATACGTCTCCTCGTTTGCCACCTATTCCATAAAAAAAAGAACCATTTCCCTATTTATAAATCCCAGTATCAATATTTGCTTTATCTTTGCTCTTCTATTCTACTTTCCAAATAAGGATTGATATCAAGTAGGCTTAAAGTCATTAAATAAGCCAACCAAAATCTATTTCAAAAATTTTGCCATTCGAGAATTAAGAATACGGTAGGAAAATGATGGCGACAATGATACGGTATAAGTAAAAGATAGCTATGGTTTTTCCGAGTAGTGAATTTACCCGACTGCCCCAGAACGAGGGTTATATTTTCGAGAGTATGTATTGTGTATGTATAATTGTTTGGCACGCTTTACGGCCTGAAAACCTCATTTCTATGTAGCCACAAACGAGCCACCATAAAGTATTTAGATATTATTTATTATTATTAATTTCAAATGTTTTACTGAAACTAAGGTGTAGGTAACACCTCAAACTAACAAGCCGATTGTGAACAGGCATCCTAAATTATAATATGTAATAAAGACCAAAAGTTTATAAACGTTGTTTTCTTTGTTATTTTATAAGGACTAAATAACAAAACCCAAACTACCAAGACAAAAATGTCCACACCATTTCTTTTATACTCTATCCAATTTGATAAAACCACACGTGCGGACATCGTTCAATAATCTGAGTACCGTAACAATTTATATCACATTTATTAAGCTTTGATCCACACGAATAACTCTTTATTATTCGAATAAATACTTTACACATCGTTATTGTAGGGTTAAATCGTAACATAACAGACTTTTCGGCAAAGACAATTATTATTCGCATAATCGAGTTTGCAACGCACGATGATATTGTAAAAATTAAATTGTGCGTGTAAAATGATACAATTCGGATATCGATTTTCACGTTTCAAGTCCCTGCGCACAGTAATCATGTAAATGTTTTAGTTTTACAAAGGGGGATGCGGATGAGTAATACTTGTAGAGTTTAGTCGCATTAAGTTTTTTCCCTTTATCTTGTGGTATTGTTTACTTATTTTATAAACATGTTAATATACACGTACATATAGGTGGTTAGTCAATGGTTAGTCAATCTTCGAATGTTTTGGTCAAACTCAGCTTTAGGTTTAAGGTAACTAAGTACATAACTTAAAGCTAGGTCAGTGCAACTAGCGGCCTTATTGCTCAGCGGCAATCTCTTCCAGGCAACCGACAACACGGAGAGTTCTCAATGATACGGCTGAACTACGATTTTTTCGCAAGGAGCGAATTTGCTTAGAAGTGTTATATAAATGCTTTTGTCAGACTGTTTGGATCCAACTACCCGTGACACAAATGTTCGTATAGGACCCTACGACTTAACGTGCTGTCAGGGATACGGAGAGTTCTCAATGAGTTAAGAATAGTAACCATCTTTAGACCGACCTGGCTAAGATACCTTAACTTCTCATAAAAGTGTTGAAGCATTACTTACTCGCACTTACTGAAAGCTTCAGCATTGATAATCATGTGAATATGTAAATGTACTATGAAATCAGTCATGCAGGAATAAACAAGTATTAAATACGCGATATGATGCAATCTCTGCAAGAGATTCTTGTCTCTACGCCAACTAGAGATTTATACGACAAATGTCACAATGTTTAATTTTCAGCATGGCCACCGTGATACTTCTCTTCGACCCTATCTAGAGTCTGGTGATAAATTTCCAGGTCTACGGTCTGTTGAAGAGGTTTTCCACACCACCTGCAACTACAGGTGGGTCTCTAGGTTAAACTCGGATAAGAGAGCCTAGTGACCCGCCAGATTAAGTTCTTAACTTATCAGAGATCCCTAAAGGATAATTTTAAGTAGAACTGTAAATCTATACTAATAAATTAAAATTTAAGTGTCTGTTTGTGCCGGCTAATTTATAGAACGTCTGGAGTAATTTAACGTGTTTTTCAATGACCGATATCTTATGTAAAAAGGAGTTCAATGTTGAAAAGAAATTGGGTAACGTGGAAACTAGATTAAAATAAAAATATAGATTGAAAAGCAACAAAACTAAATCCCATCTTTATTAAACAAACAATGAGTTCACGTGTATGAATGTCTTAAAAGTGCCCAAATTAAAAAGTGAGACTAACTTATAACAAGAGGCATATGTTCAAGCGATTAATTCTTAAGTCGGTAATAAATTATAAAATACCGCTGATAGCCAGATATAGCCCCGTGAGCTCCAGCTCCTTAAATAAACATAACAGCTTAATTCTTAGAAACCACATCGGTATTTAAACAATAGCTTGTAGTACTAAGTTATAATTTATTTAATTATCTAAACCCTTCTTGGAAGTTGTTTAACCGCTTCGACTTTGAGCTTTGTATATTGGGATAATTAATTATGAAGACCGTACATCAGTATAATGTATTATCTAGTTATTCTGTTCGTAAATCTTAAGCCCATTTATCCCTTGAAATTGTGGTTGAAATTGCTGATTTTACTGAATAATTCCATTCGGTATTTCAACTATGTCGGCACCAATTTTAAGTAAATTAGACAAGTATTCCTGTGGTTCATCAATCAATCTTGAATTTCAAGGTCATAATCCCTCCCTTCCATTAAAAATGGGAGGAATCAAAACTTCTGTTACCTGGTTTGATGGACTTTCAGGCTTACATGATGTAATGAAATCTTACATTACTTTTTTTTTCTTCTGAAGCGCGATTTCCTAGATATTGGTACAGCTAAACATATGCCTCTTTTTAGGAAGGAGATTTTCAAATACACTGATTATTTTTCCAATATAGAGTCTACAATGACAACTACCCCAACAACACAACATTGGATTCTTTCCAAACAAATTTAACGGCAGCTGTTAATGACGTTGACAAACCGCAGTAGAAGTGTATAGTACTAAAAGTGAATCGGTATGTCAGTTTCGCGAAACGTAACGTAACTAGTTATTTAAGAGGAGTCACAAGTTTTTCACGTGTGATTATCGTAACTAGTTTTACGTTACTGGGTACGCTTACCTATATCAAATCTAAGCTACATAGGTAAATATGTAAATCAGATAACTGCCGACTTAGTTAGCTACTAATTTTGAGTCGCTTGCTTGCACAAATCGCTAGTTCGTTATATAACTTGAAAATAGTTATTATGCTAAATCCTAAATAGCTAGTTCTTATAACTATTGATACAAAATAACGCCTACATATGAGGAAAGCGAAATTAATTTATGATACAAGCATGAGAAGATACTATCCATTTGATAAGACTGTCTAAACCATGAGCCTGATGTTATCTAGTTAATAGAATTTGCTTGTGAGAAACTAGATTACAGGCATATACGAGTTTATCGTTTACTACTTAGTTTTTATAGGAGACTAAAGTAGCCGCCTTGAAATTATTAACAATATTATGATTGATTTTTTATAGAACAGAATAAATAAATAGTATCAATGGCACTAACAGATGTGTTCTAGAAGTGAAACTTTTAATTTCACCTGGAACCATGGTCATTAGCGCATTTTTTTTATGGTATCGTGGGCAAACGAGCATTCGTATCGCCTGATAGTAAGCGATTACCACCGCCCATGGACATCTGCAACACCAGAGGCGTCACAAGTGCGTTGCCGGCGTTTGGGGGATGGGGAGGAGGATGGCAATGGGCGAGGGGTTGGGTTATGGGCCTCCGGTATCCTCACTCACTCGGTGAAACACAGCGCAAGCGCTGTTTCACACCGGTTTTCAATAAGTAACAAAATCTACCTTTTTAGTTTTTCAATTAAATACTGGTAGGCACTGGTGACCGTTATCAACCAGGTGGGCTATAGCCATAAGCTTGTTTGACAAAAATGTTTCTCTGGTTTTACAACGAGCCATATTTTTTACAACGGATTATGTGTTTGTCTCTTTGTTTATTTCATTTGGACAGTTTTCCTTTACTTTTTATTTTTAAACTATTCGTCTGAAAACTTGAGCCTTTTAACTAACAAAATTGTAATAACCCCTAGAGATTATTGTATAAGTGAAACTGGTTAGCAAGTGGTGAGATAACTGTTTAAATAAGTAAGTGATTTTAGAAAATAATACAATCGTTTAATCAGTTGTGTAACTTTATTGAAGAAACTATATTGACTGCCTCGGTGGCGCAGTGGTAGCGTACGCGACTGCTATTCATAAGGTCTCGGGTTCGAATCCTGGGTCGGAAAAAATGTTTGTATGATCTACAAATATTTGTTTCGGAGTTTGGGTGTTTTCTATGTATAGTATGTATGTATTTACAAAAAAAAGTATTTATGTATTCATATCAGTTGTCTTAGTACCCATGATACAAGATCTGCTTAGTTCGGGTCTAGATGGCGTTGTGTGTTAGATGTCTGAAATATTTATTTTTTTATTACTATTATACTTTATTGAAGGAACTACCTAAATGGTTACAGGGACATTACCGTGCGTATAATACGACATGTATTCGTGTATTGTAACCAAAGCCTAGAATTAACCATTGTTCATACAAGTGCTACAGCACAGTTGCCGATAACGCTGTGTTTACACAATGATACTTATTTACATTTCTATATTGTATTGTATTGTATTGTCAATATATAACACATGACATCATCCTCGTACAGTACTGTAGACAGTGAGTGTAAATAGCTGAATTTCAGACTGGGAGATTATACTTACTTCATTTTGAATGGTGACGTTTTATTTTGTAGGTTTTAAAGAAATTGTCGGTAGCAGTATTTTGTTTTGTAGTATTTTTTTTTGTCCAAACCGTCATCCAACTACTTCTACTCAAATAAATTGTCACCCTTGGAGTCCAATGGAATTATAGGAGAACAGTCTCCAAAATAACTTATACATAAAAAAGTTTTAATATGAATATTATGGTAAGTAGTATGTGATAGCTAAAGATATGGTAATATATTGTTAGCCACAAGTAAATATTATAAAACGGTCAACGTCCATCCACAAATAAGTATGAGATACACCAGAGATTAACTCAAAAATTTTTTAATTAACTCAAAAATTAAGTCAAAAAGACTTGTGCAATAAATTATTTAGATATATCGAGTACGTCAAATTTAAAAGGGAATAATTGTACGAGCGTTTTAAGAAGTAAAAAAAATAAATTTTGCATTTTTAAAAGCCACTTAATGAGGCTTTTTCAAACATCAAGCTTTTTTGTTACACATTTCTGAATTGTAATTAATATATTACGTTTATTTTAACATTAGAAATCCATCTATTCCTTATCATTGCTAGTGGTCAATTAACTTTAGTTTCATTTATAATTGATCGTTCAATAACTGGATAGAAATACTAAGAAATAACAAACGTTACACACTTTTTGGTTCAGACCCTTAAAGTTGGTAATAAACATTCCGCGTCTATCACATCATCAGCCCTTCGCAATCAATTGCTGGACATGAGCCACTCTAATAGCAGGCCACTTGCTTTGATATTGCATCTATATTTCTAGACTGTTACAATCGTATCACTTTCAAGAGTTTGCATCTAAACTTTCCTTCAGGTTAATTGACAGACAGGTTAGTCAGAAGAATGCTGGCGCATTCCACACTTTGCATAAAGTAAAAGAAGTTACAGGGCCAAAACCTTGACCATTTTGAAAAGAGAGGATACTCAAAAAGCGGTAAGGCTCTTTCGATTCTTGACCTGTACGTGGGCGACGATAACCACTTACCATTAGGTAATCGATATGCAAATAAGCCTTTTATTCCAATAATTAATAATTCAGAAAAAGCAAGTAATATTGAAAATTATTTCTATAATTATTCATCTAATTCCAGAAAATTAAGTAGATAATGACTTAACCTTATCTACTTACATAATTTTCATAGCAGAGAGTTAGTAGTATGAAAATATAACGGAAACATAAGTAGAAATTAGTCATTCTTTTATTGAAAAGGCGAAAAAAGTAAAATAAAGAAAATAACAAAATAAGTTCAAACTAGTTTTGAAAGACTGCAAAAACGACGAACAATTGTGTAATTGAATAAACTTATATAATTACAAATGCTAATAAAATGTACAATGCCAAGGATACCGAAAATATACGTTATGTTATAACCAACCAAATTCCAAGAGATATATGAAGGTTAATGATCTTTGTAAGTGATTAACACAATAATACCGTGTGTGCTGTTTTGATTAAAATTCGACCATTTTGAAAGTAATTTTTATAGGATACTGCACTGCTTAAATTTTAGTACCTGAATGACCAAGCTATCATCAACAACCCATAATGTCCCACTGCTGGGCTCGGGTCTCCTCTCAGGAGAGGGTTAAGGCCATACGTCTCCACGCTGGCCAAGTGCGGGTTAGGGACCAAGCTAAGCTCGGTACCTTTTTTATTAATTTTTAAGTACATGTTTTATAAAAATGAATCCTAACTAGCTCGGTTTGTTTCCCCGTTATCTCCTGCTATTGAATTTCATGAAAATCTGGAGCCATGTCCGATATATATGATTAAATAAATATTTTAGATACCTAACACACAACTCATCTAATTGCTTGCTTTAAAGGATTATATAGATATCATCGTCGTCTCAGCCGAAGAACATTCACTGGACATAGGCCTCTCTAAAAGCTCTCCACAATAGTCTATCTTGTGCTGCCCACATATAATGACTTCCAACGACTTTCACCAGGTTTCAGACTACCTAGTCGGTATGACCATTATAATATGATGTTACCAATTCTAACATATGCGATGTTTAGAAGCAATTTATTTTCTTTATATCAGCTTTTATCAATGAGTATTCCTTACACGAAACCAAGAATTGTAGCGTAATATTTTATTCTTCATATTATTACTATATGAACACAAAAATACTTATTTAAATCTGATTGGCAGTTCCAAAGATCGGCGTGTTTACATAAACAAACTAAAATACTCTTCAGCTTTATATTATTGACATTGATAAGGTTTTATTTGGTTACTTATAAAATATGTTTCTTTATTTATCTGATGCTAAAAATATCCCGAGAGATAGCTTAATGGCTGTAACAGGTATAAATATAACTCTACCGCTTACTTTTTCGTAATTTGATTGGGATTAATGCCAAGAGTTTTCTTCCTCCATTCTCCTCTCCCAATAACACGGCAGACTACTTGAAAGAAAATACCGCTAAACAAATTTTAATGCAAAAATTACTTTGGCTAACGCAACGCAAAACTGCCAGTACAACCTGCTTGATAAATATCAGGCAATTCAAAAGAAGAGCGTTTTGTTAAACTCATGGAGCATGTTAAATACCTTAATTTAATGCCAAATAAATAATACATAATGGAATGTATTTTAAATTTACTCTCCGTAGATTATTTCGATAACAGAAAAAAATGATAATTTTCAAGGCGAAATTCTTATTGGAAATAACTTTGATATTTATGACTTAATAAGCAATACAAATTTGATTGAAAAGTTATTTCGAGTTTCAATATGTTCCGGGCATAAAGTACACCAATTATACGTCAGTAGCAAATACTGTTTTGTAAATATCGTTACTGTAATTACAAGCACTCATTTCTTTTATTTACTTTTTATGCGTCTTGATAAGAAAGTCAATAGTTAGGTTTCAGTACATTTCTTAGTTCACGTGATGTTATTAAATTCTTTATATCATTTTTCGTTTCATAAACGAATTTATCAGTAATGCTTTATTTACAAATTTCATCTATCTAAACGAAATTGGTGATCTATTATCGCTCAGTAACAGGTGGTGCGGTTCATTATTGCGAGTTAACATCAATTGGTTTTGCTAATGGCCCACGATTTGCTTCAAAAATATCAAAATTATCATCAATTGTATCTGTTACTCAACAACCATCGTTATTTTTATTTAGGTTTAGTTCTTTTTAATTAATGTTTAGTTATATAACGAAATTTTGAACGTTTCCTTAAATTATCTCCAATTTTAAAAATACATTTTGAGGTACGAAATTAAATATATTTTTAAAATTGTTCAATAGATCAATGACACCAATTATCTACAAATTATTGACCTAAAAACAAACGAAGCATGTTCTGAAAGAAAAATGGTAGATAAAATTTTACAACACACGAAAACAATTGAATGTTATGCCGGTAAATTAGCATAAATTACAGACTATAAGTTTTCGATGTCGATCTTTACCTTAGCAGTTGTCGAAGTCAGCTAAAGAACACCACGAAACACTAAAACCACACGCACGCAGTTGGAAAACTCAAAAACTGTGTTCGTAAATCGTTCGCGGTTTCGCTCAAGATGTTTTTCGGCCAGTGAGCGTCGTTATCGAGCGTGCTCTCAGCGCGGCAGTGTACAGTCGACTGAGCCCTGAGGGAAGTCGATTGCGGCGCACAAAACCATGAAATCGTTTTTCACTTCAGGCCGTAGCCTGGTTGTACACAGCATCAACTGTTGCTAATCCGAACGCTGTGTCTGAAAGGTAGTGACGATTGTAATCAATTTATCTTATTTTCAAGGCATGACGTACCATATCTTTTATATTTGTATTGTTATGCATTTTAGATTTAAAATGTTCCTTTTTAAATTAATTTTAAAGAGCTAGACTCAAGTAGTATCAAATCCTTAATAGCTAATAATTTAATATTTCTCTGAGGCTTTTTTAACGTCTATTAATCCATACTAATATCATAAATTCGAAAGTAACTCTGTCTGTCTATTATTTTTTCACGACTTAATTACTGCACTGATTTGGATCCATTTAGATATAGGGATAGATTAGACCTTGGAGAAGGACATAGAGTACTTTATGTCGCAACATACGTATGTTGGTAGATACACACAAGCGGAGTCACTAGCAAAAACTAGTTACCAAATATATATCGTGAATATTCGAGATGTTAAAGTTTAATGTGTGGTTCTATTTCAAAAAACAAGTCATTGGTGTATTGTAATAGTCAATGGCAATCTCTTTCCACCCAAAAACTTTATTAAATTACTTCTGCACCAACGATGTGGTAGAAGAACTTACAACGGACTCTTTATCAGGCAATTAATAGAAGTGGTCTATAGTATTAAGCGGCATCCTTCTTCTCTAGAATACACCTTAACAATAACTGCAGTGTCTGAATTTGTACGATTTTTATTTTTAAATCTACAGGTCAAACTTATCCAGAGCTAACACAGAAGTTAGCAAGTAAAAATAATAAACAATAAACCACAAGGTACCCCTTGTCGCGTAGTTCTACTTTCAAGGGATCGGCAGCATTCTAAGAACCAATATATGTACCCATCTGTGTTTATCAACATAACATATATATAAAATCAAGTATATAAAAAACAACATAACATATATATAAAATCAAGTATATAAAATCAAGTTTAGTCTAATCTAGAGATACTTTAGACTATAAACTTATTTTCATTTTTGTAAGCATCTCTAGCCAAGTTTAGATCTACGAACGTTTACGTTATTAGAAAACTAACAAATATAATGGAATGACGTCAGCTCAATGCTGAGAGACGCGGTCAAAAGAAAATATTAGCTAACGATACAAGAGAAGAGCGATTGTAGAAAAAGAATCGACGCGAAACAGTTGCGTCTTGACTAAAGGAGCTATTGTTCCTACCTTAATAGCTACCAAAAACTAAAGAATGGTATTGGATTCGCATTAGTTTAATTTATAAATAATCAATCGTTTTATGTATGAATTCATTTCATCTAAATGTATTTTAGTATTAATGATCTGATGATAACATGACTAATTTTATAAGACAATTTTTACATGCGTAAATGGCAGAATGTATTGAAACTAACACAGTACTAAACACCTTATTCATGTAACAACATACATTCGATGCAAATAAATGAATTGATTTGATTTGATTTGACTTATTACTAGTTGATTAAATCAGATTGCTAATTCGGCAAGCAACGCAGCGTGGATAATTTTCGTCGAACAGATTTGAAATTTTATTCCTTAAACAAACTTCTAGTCTAGTCTAGTATTATGTAGGAATATAAATATATGAGCCTATGTAACCTTATGTCATTGATATAAATTAAAACATTAATTTACACGTTCTTTTGACTTAGTTAATTCATGTTTTCAGGTTAATATAAGTAAGTAGGTAAATGAATATCATTCCTAACAATGTTTGACAGGAATTTAATTTTTATTTTGTCTGTAAGTAGATATTCAACTACTATGAAAACAGCTGGTATATGCATATATACACACATATATATAAATATGGTGAGTGGCCCTGCTGTGTCATGGGCCCCGTCGCGGGCCAGCCCACGGCTCCTCCATAGTAGTGAACTCGGACCTCATACTGGTTCGGGCCCAGATGAAATATTTGGGCCTGATACTCGATGGTAGGTGGCTCTTTGACGAGAACTTCCGACAGCTTGCTCTTAAGCTGGTCGACACTGCCTCCGCCCTAGGGCGACTTTTGCCCAATCTAGGTGGAGCCAGTGTCGCAACGAGAAGCCTCTTCACGGCGGTTGTCCGGTCTATGGCCCTGTACGGCGCACCCACTCTGACCGCCCAGAATAAGGCGCGCCTCTGGCGCCCTCAGAGGTTATTGGCGATAAGAGCCATACGCGGATACCGCACGGTGTCGATCGAGGCCGCGTGCACCTTAGCCGGTACACCCCCGTGGGATTTGGAGACGGAAGTGCTCGCCGAAGTTTATCGACGGGTGGTTAAATTCCGGGCGGAGAGTGGCATGCGCCGTCCGCCCGAAGAGGTACGCGAGTGGCGTGAAGCCGTTGGTCTTTGCGGCTGGAGGCTCCACGTGCTGGCTTCGCCACTGTGGAGGATCTCCAGCTGGTCATCCTCTAGTGGGCAGGGCGGCAGCACGAGATTGACGCAGGTGCTTTCCGGGCACGGTTGCTTCGGGAAGTACCTGCACTCCGTCGCGCGGAGGGAATTGAGTCCCGCCTGCCACCACTGCGACTGCAGTGAGGACTTGGCCCAGCACACGCTGGCGGTGTGCCCCGCTTGGGCGCCGCAGCGCCTCATGCCGCCCTGAGTGTGGCCGTGGATGGACGGGACGGGTTTTCCCGCTTTACAGGCCAGAAGCGAGGGGGCGACGTTACGCGTGTGCCGTACGTCGCCTAATTTGAGAGTTTAACATCAGAAGACGGTGCCCGCTTCAGTGCGGGCAGGCGCTGGAAGGAGTCCGGATGGCGTAAGAAAGCGGTTCCCGGATTCCTCCTGTCTCAGGCGCAGAGTGGCACACCGTGTGGTTTTATTCGGTTCGATTCCGACACACCGCCCCTGCCGCAAACCCCGGTGGGATGAAGGTCCGAGAGGGATTCCACACGTAAAAAAATCCCATCAATCCTACTGGATTGTCAAGGTAAATCTTTATATTTATCCTTATCAGAAGAATACTGGCAACGAAACTTATGGCTACTCTTTAAACCAGATATTAAACAGCCATTAACAATCCACTGCTTCTGAAGCTTTCGTTAGAAAGGAAGATTTGACATACTACACCACGCTGGCCAGGAGCGTTGATATAGGATTTGCTTCAAGCTTTCTTCCTTTTTCCAGTGATATTGTCTCGTTTAGTTTGCTACTTTAGTCGCCTTTTATAACACCCATGGGATAAATAAGTACACGGTATTCTCAATCCGTCATCAAATAGATGATTTTTTCTACATGCCAATATGTATACCGTTAGCATATTTAATAATAGAAGTAATAATATTAAAAGGGATGATGTAATCATATTGTGATATTACTTTTTATTGTGGTTTACAATGACATAACAATGGATGGTTGTGCATAATTACGAAAGAATTTTAATAATTTAATAAACCTTGTTCACGCACTATCTTGAAGGACTAACCACTACTTCACTGCTCTGGCCAACAGCTCTCTCATTACTAACGTGATGCGTACGAGACTGTGAGTGAGTGAGTTAGTGCATGAGTGACCAAGTGAGGCACACTTACACTACACTGTATGATAGTGAGGGAGATTGAATCCTTCTCTTCTTCCCAAAGCAAAAAAGAACAAATGATTGTCCATGATTTCTGGTCCCTAATCCCTAAGTTTAAGCTTATCGCTAATCGCTATGCTGAAAGTCTCGCAGTATATTAAAGACACGCGGTTTTAGTCGTGTTTACTACATGCATATTCAAAAACCGATAAATTTATTTAACCCAATCCCCAGATTATCCCCCGATTATCGATCAACGTCCTAATCGAGCCCTATCACTATGGTTCGATCCATTCTTAGTTTGGCCTTGGAGAATATTAAATCACATTTGACACTTACCGCATATTCAAGTGCATACCGTAAAATTTTAAGAATTCGAAGCAAAATAAAATATTCAATGGTGTGGCATCTATTAGGGGCTAATCTGTGGCCGAACCCCAACTTCAACGACTGCTTAATGTGCACAGACAACACTTTTAGGAATTTAAATAAGAAAAGTGTGTACGTCAGTTACATTGTTTTATTTCCAACTCGTAACAGTGGAAAGTTGTACAAAGAATGTTTTATAAATTAGTCATTTCGTTCTTAATTTGCTAATTGTCATTCTATGCTATGCATTCCATCTAATTATATCAACATTCCAGTTGAGACTGATGCTGAGTAATTTAATGATTTGTGCGTCACTAAATATATTAAAATTCAGTCATTGTACTATGTTACAATACATAGTCTAATCAGAGTGGTGATTCTGAGTTTCATCATCAGCCTATTGCCGTCCACTGTTCGACGCAGCCCTCTCCCATTGCTCGCGTCTCTGATCGATGTTGGTATAATGTGGCTTTTGCCAGCTACATTGCGCAAATCCTCACCCCGAACCTAAACCCTTTCTTTTATAACGTGTGAAAACCCCCCCGCCGGGGTTTGCGATAGATTGGTGTGTCGGAATCGGACCGGCTAAAACCACATGGTGTGCTACTCTGCGCCTGAGTTGGGAGGGATCCGGGAGCTGCTGTTATTACGACATTCGGACCCCTTCCATCGCCTGCTATTCAACTCTCGATTTAGGCGACGTACGGCACACGCGTACATTACCTAACAGCGGCTGGTCTCGGAAGCGGATGGAGGGGAAAACCTGTCCCGTCCATCGGCGACCACACTCACGACGGACGGCATGAGGCTCTCCCCTATCTAATCCTAACCTAAGTTGATACAAGTTGTATTTATGCAAAGTGACTATAGTCATATTCTAGATCTTTAACATGTACACTTTTATTAAAACGTATTAAAAATTCATTTATTTTGATATACAGGGTATCCCGGAAAGCGACGTCAAGCCTGTACCGGGTGATAGGCAAGTCATAATATATCAGTAACATTTTTTTTTAGAAGTGTCATCTAAATTGAATGAAAAATTCAATTTCACTTTTGATATGGGATTAATGTGTCACTTTCTTTCAAAATTAGAGCAGTTGGGTTAAATTTTTAGACTACTAGCTACAGAAGCGTTACTCAGGGTTACAAAATAAAAAGAAAAAAAACTGGACGTTTGTAGAAACGGTAAGTGAAAATGCATTACAGGGTGTATATTTTTCGTTTGGATTTCAAATGGTCATAATTTTTAAAATACATGACATAGATTTTTTTGGATTTTTCTGATAACTGTTATGACCTGGCCTATCACCCGGTACCGGCTTGACGTTGCATCCCGAGACATTCTGTATAAATGACTTCCAACTAAAGGGTAATAACTACTAATTATATAGAAAAGCATGGAGTGTTACGCGTTTAGTACAAACAATTGTAACAAATTTAGTTCTACAAAAAATATTAACATTGCCATAGCTGAAATTTGAATCTATGTAATTTTTTATTTAAATTTATTAATATCCGAACAATGGACAGTATTGTCCACAAACTTCAATGAACAATAACAACACTTCTGACTAATTCGTCTAGTAGACAAATATTATAGTTCGTCATGCAGTGTATCACTAACATCTTGTGTCATCGCACAAACAAACTTCAACGAACGATGGATAGATGTGACCCAAATATTTTAGTAACATTGGCCTATGCTGAACTAGTTTTTGAAGAATGATATCATTTTATGATATTTTTATAAGCATAACACGTATTTCGGTATTTCGGATTTTATTTTCACAAATTTCTAAAGAAAAAAAGTAAAATAAAAACAAAACTTCGTGACAAAATGTCAATATGCGACAATTGGTTTGTTTGTACAGAGGATTTACATTGCTAAACATTATTTGTTCAGCAAAGTAACAATAATGCTACGCATCTGATTATTGCAACAGCTCATGATGACGAACAGTTATTCCACATTTAAATGATTTATGATAAGTAACTAAATCTGTCTATAATATTTAGTAAAGATAATATTTAGTAGTTAGTAAAGAGAAAAGAATCTAAATTAAAATATAATGTAAGGTATAACTAGTGATATTATTAAAAGACTCTCAGCTAGGGAACACAATCCCAAAATATTTATTTGCTTCTTAAACGATACAAACAAGAGATTATTTCGAAGATATGTGTCGGGGTACCTTTCTAGGGTGCACCTGGTTCCCGGCTTCTAGTAAGCTAGAGGGTGTGCGGTTTTAGTCAGCTCGAGTCCGACATGGTGGTATCCGAAGCGATTCCAGCACAGAAAAAATAAAATTTAACTTCAACACATAACGCTTTCACAGCGTTTCTATTTAATGCGATTTATCTTATTTACCTATTTTGAGGTAAAATGGTTACTTTATTTCAAAGTATAAATAATAAAAAATGTATTCGCATAAGTCATAGACTATTTAACGCCCGCGCGCACTTCTTTATTTGACAGTTTTATAGATTTTAAAGATGTTAAAGAAGAAACTGCACAGCTGTAAGCGCTAGGTCCTGAAGCAAGAAACTTTGCACAAATATTCGTTAGATGTGCGCTGAGAAAAAATGTTCATTTTCATACATTGTTATTGTTTTTCCTCAATTACAACGGCTAAATAGAATGGCAATAGTTTTGGCAGTTTATGTATGTACCGTGGCTCAGCAACATAACCAATATATTTTTTTTGTTAAAAAAATTACACTGAATCAGATTACAGTATTTTAAAACTCTGTTTTGTTATTATAATAACACTTTAAATTGGTTTTCTATAAAATATCAATGTATTATTGTCAAAAGTATTAAAATTTCATTTTAACTGATACCAAGGATCGTCTGTGAAGATAAAATTATTATCGTACGTTAACTGTGGAATTCATTGATATCTCAAATATAATGAATGAATTCTGTTCAAGGAAATAAAATTTAGGTTTATGAGTGGTTTGACTTTTGTGGACTTTGTTCAAGCCCATCTTATTAATGGTTTGATTGGCGCTGCAGATAAAGTCATAAAATTTTATGTACTTCATGCAAAAAGGTTAAGCTATTCCCACACAAGGGATTTTATACGAAAGCACAGTTCAAATGTGAAGTGTTTTTACTTAAGTATTCATATCAAAGTCCCTAAAAACTATGTTTTATACAGTTTTTTAATATTGCCTTTTAATTATATACCTATATTATTGGAAAGACAAAATTGGGCCTCTTACTTTTAGTAAAAGGCAAAGAAAATATTGTAAATTTTCCATGAGGTTGTGGTGTTCTTCGAATCGAGTCGATCAATATTAAATAATGCGCAGTAGTACACACTTTCACAAACATTATACAAGTAATGTATTTTGATTTTTTTTTAATTTTCATGTTCCCAGTGTCGCTCTCACGACTAAAACGAATCTATTGATACCACTCACATAAAAATACGACAAGACGTTTAGGCCCTAGTCAATAGCCCTGTTAAAGATATATACATACATATACTCGAAAAACATAACTCTCCTTCTTCTTCGCAGTCAGGTCAAAATAGTGAAAAATAAATGTTAGAAAACCGTACCTGGTGCAGGTCCAGTTGGCAAACAGCACTAAACATAATATTACGATATTATGCGATAAAAAGTTCGACTTCATCCATTAATCATGGACGCCCACGAAATTACTAAATAAATTTGATTTTTGCTCGGACCACACACACGACATTGCTAATATCACATTTGAAAATCATGCATAATTTTTAAAGGGTAATTTTCGATTAGATATTTAGTACATTGCTAGCTGATCCTTGAAACTTCATCTGCATATAAAAAATCAATAAGTGAAGAATCACGGTCTCACGAACTCACAGATAACCGGTGTGAAACAGCGCCTGTGCTATGTTTTACCGAATGTGTAAAGATATCGGAGGCCCATAATCAAACCCCTTCCCCCATCCCCCTCTCCACCGCGAAACAGCCGGCAACGCACTCGTGCGCTTTTGGTGGTGTCCATGGGGGGAAGTAATCGCTTACCATCAGGCGATACGTCTGTAGTTGTTTGCCACCCCTCTTTTTTGTGCGAAATTCCCTTCAGATGCCACCACCTGGTGGCTATGTCGGCACTAAAAACCTATGAACCTACTAAAAACCGTACACCGTCTCGAGTACTAGAAGTCGGGCAACCAGGTGCACACTCGAAAGAAAATCCCTGGAAACCCGACCAACCTTGGGCCACCTAAGGTCTGTAGATGACCTCCTTCTGTGTAGGACCCTAATGCTATATTTAAAAAGGGCGCAAGCACTTTGTGGAGCTTGCGCCGCCAGCTGCTCCTACTAAGGTGACAGATGGCCTCACCTGTCACTCCCAGGCTTGCGCTTAAAGAGGACGAAAATCGTTTGTCCCATTATTAATTTTAATAAAACCAAATTACGGATTGTTACTTATCATCATCATCGGCCTATTGCTGTCGACTATTAAACATAGCCTCTCCCATTGTTACACAAGGTAATCAAAATCTGTTTAGTAGTTATCGCGAACACTTCACGAGCCCTCGGAAAAAGATTCATTGGTAACAAATTTACAATAGAATGGCATAACATGGTACCAATGGCTATTTCTCTGTGTAGTTTAAACATATGAAGATTCGATGAATCGTTATTCGTTTTAAGAAATCGACTAAAAATAAATTTCAATTCGACTAAATTATCAAACACCTACTAGTGGCCTTGGGATCGGAACAAACGAGACCTACTTCTCCTAGAGCTATTATCTTGCTCTTTAGTATTAGAAAATCGTTTATTTTTCTTCCGTAGCATTATCATAAATTGGTGCAAAACGTTTACAATTTATGCAATATTTATAAATTAGGGTTGCCAAACGTATCTCTATCAAAAAACATCTTTATTGGTGTTTTATATCGTTAACTATTATTTTGTACATTGAGGCATTTACGGCATTTGCTGTCAGTCAAGTGAAGCAAGAAAAGAATAATCATCAACCTGTCGCAGTCCACTATTTGACTTAGGCTTCTCTCAGTCTTTTTGCTCAAATCATCACTCCACCTGGCCTGTGGACGTCCTACACTACGTTTGAAGCGGCGCAATCTCCACTCAAAAAGTAATAATGAAATAATATACACTAGCGAACTGCTACAGCTTTTTTTTATGAAAACCATTTAAAAAAAACTATATTGTATTAATGCAAGATTATACTATTTAACCATCGTGTTCCATTAATCCACGGAAAGTAATGCTTTGAATAGGTATTAAGTACATACTGTTGAAATACCTGACTTTTTTAACAGTCTTCGCAGCGAAGTTAGCATTTACAAACGTAAACTTTATTAGAAAACTAACAAAATTATGAGAATGTTTTTTTTATGGAATAGTGGGCAAACGAGCATACGTATCGCCTGATGGTAAGCGTTGCCAGCCTTGGGGGATGAGGAGGGGGGATGAGGGGAAGGGTTGGATTATGAGCCTCCGGTATCACAGCGCAGGCATTGTTTAACATCGGTTTTCTGTGAAGCTGGGGTATCACTCCGGTCGAGCCGACCCATGCAGGTCGAAGTGTGGCTCTCCCACGGTACAAACGTTTCTCAACGCTAAGTCACATGGTGTAAATAAAATAATAGCCAACAAATAAATAGATCCGCGTTAGTGATAGTAAAAAGAGAAACACACAACCTGCCTGTAATATCTGTTATGTGTGCGTTGATCTCCGCAAGCATAATTATTTAATTTTTTTTTTTTTTAAATATTTCGGACATCTAATACACAACGCCATCTAGTCCCAAACTAAGCAGAGCTTGTATTATGGGTACTAGATAACTGATATTAATATATGAATACTTTTTTTTTGTAAATACATACTTATTATACATAGAAAACACCCAAACTCCGAAACAAATATTCGCAGATCATACAAACCATTTGGTCCGACCCAGGATTCGAGCCCGAGACCTCGTTGACAGCAATCGCGTACGCTACCACTGCGCCACCGAGGCAGTTTTAAGATGCAAGATAATTTATTTTACGAAGAAAGTTAGAGTAGATATTGCTCTCATTTCTTGCATAGCTATTGACAACCCTGTACGTAGATGAATGCGTCATTATATTTTTCTAAGTTCAACAAGTGCGCGCAGGCGTAAAATAGTGTACGATCTACGCGATTGCATTTTCTACTATTTATAAAATACCTTGTAATAACGTTACGAATTTGCCGAAATAGATATAAGAACACTAAATAGAAACTCTATGAATTTTTTTGCTGTTGAGAAGAGATCCTATAGTATAAAGAAAAAGTTACAGATTTGAAAAAATATAGTATTTATAAAGACTATTTAAACACTAAGAGTACATTCTGTGTCATGGAAATCTTAACTAATTTACTTATAATATATAAAAAAAACTCGCACACGCATACGCACATATACACGAACACAAACTCACACACATGCACAAACGAGCCAAATATCTTTGCTTAAGCATAGTGTTGACAAAATTTCCATAAATTATATATTCGGAGGGCCTGGAGTTCTAAAATACAGGCCAAAGCTTGGTTTTGACCTCCAATCTCCCGCAAATTACTATGTAATTAAGTTTTTTTGTGTCTTCCGGAATCTGCGGAGATAAGTAAAAACATTATTATTATTCATTAATAAATTTAAATACATATCAGTTCAAGGTACATAAAACAGTTAACAATAATATATATTTAAAAATATAAAACAGTAGACTATTATTGTGGGTATCGAAGCGCTGACTTGATTTCTTGAACACACGTCATCCGCGCAATCTAGTTACCACCAGATAATCTCCAATCAGGTATACATAAAATTTTACCGTATCTATCTACTACTAAAAAAATCAAGTTGATTATCATACATAAAATATTACAATAGAGAATATACCTAAGAACAATATTTAATAAAAATATTGTTTTGATCATTTAACAGACAACGCGATCTAGTCACAACTACTTTACCATGGGAGAGACACGCTTCGGCACGAATATTTGCCGACGACACCGGTCTGAAGTGGACATTGAAAAAAAGAAAATCTTTAACCAGATTACGTAAAAGCTTATGATAAAATGTATCTTTCCTATGACATTATAAAGAATCAAAAAAATGTGTTAATAACACATTTTTTTGACGGGGGAAATCCTCATTGATGTCCTCCGCCCTGGAAAGAGGGCGAAGGGATCTGTCAGACTTTTACTGACTGAAATCCCCCGGTGTTCCGTCTCTGACCTACGCCAGAGATCACGGGACCTTAAAAGGCATCAGCAATCCCTGACTAGTGCCGGCCCGCTGTTGCGGGCCACATTTCGTCAGCGAGATGAGTGAGGTGTTTGGCTCCCCTCCAGACTTCAAAGAGGGGTGCACGGGAACACTACGCGCTGCCACCTCGGGTCTGGTTGGTCGACGAACATACCCAAGTCCGCCGTCCCTGGACCCAGTTAGGGGGGTATGTGGAGGTCAGCGTATGCTCTCCTCCGATGCTCGATGCGGCTTCTGCGGACCGAGAGAGAGGTCAGGATCCCCCTCTCCCTTTCCGGAGCTCCTTCTGCGAGATGACGGTTTCGCAGAAGGACACCACCGCGTCCCAGGACTCCTCCGTCCGTCGACCATAGACCGAACTACGGCCGGCAGCGAGAGATCATTGCCTTCCACAGTGATGATAGTTCAGTAATTTCCATGCTACAGTGACACAAACATAGACTGCTAATACTTTTATTCTTCCTTTAATTGTGGGACAGCCACGCTTCGGCACGAATGGGCCGGTTCCACCGGAGTGATACCACGGCTTTACAGAAAACCGGTGTGAAACAGCGCTTGCCCATACCCAAACCCCTCCCCCCAACCCCTTCTCCAATAAATAAGCTTACTTTTGCTTTGGTAATTAGTATTTGTGACTATTGCGCCCCGCGATTTCACGCGCAGCACCCAGATTTTGTCAAATAATATTTATTTCGACCCAGAAATATAATTTATGCTATTCCAGGTATAATCCTATCCCTGTGCCAAATTTAGTTCTGATCTGATCTGCTAGTTTTGCGTAAGAGAGTAACAAACGTCAATACAAACTTTCACTTTTATAATATAAATAACATTTGAGATAAAATTTAATAATATATGTAGTGCTACCATACATAATTACTTGTAACTAGATATGGAAAGTAGGTCAACTTAAATGTTAGTAAAAAGAATGTAATGCTCTATTTTGGCAGTAGTTTCAACTGGTTCCGTGGTGTAGTGGTTATCACATCTGCTTTACACGCAGAAGGCCGCCAGTTCGATCCTGGCCGGAATCATATTTTTTTAGATTTAGTTTAACATTTTTAATTTGTATAATAGCGATCTATACAAATAAATAAAATTCGAGTGTCTGTTTATAATATTAAAATAACCGCTTTTTACTAAATGGAAATGTACTTGTAATGTGACATACAATGTAATGTATGTCAGGCTACATATAATATAAAAAAACAATTTTTAAAATTTTTGTCTTTCTGTCTGGCTGTCTACCTAACTGTTCGACTAATCTCTGTAACTCTGTGATTTTGACAGGACTTTTACTGGCAGATAGCTGATGTAATAAGGAGTTACTTAGGCTATTGTAAAGGTACAAGGACCGCGAGTCACATCGCGAGACTTAATTAGTAATGTTATAAATAATATCGATAATAATAGATAACATTGGGTTAAATGTTATATAAATAACATAAAGTAACATATACAAGTACCTAGTGAGAAACAGGTTATGTCGTGTTATAAAGTATAGCATTTGCCCACGGCTCTTCCCGCGTTTATGTCCGTTGAAACTGAGATGTAAAAGTAGCCTGTCTTTCTCCAAGGTCCAATCTATCTGTATAAAATTCATCCAAATCGATTTAGCGGTTTAATCTTTTCAAAGCAACAGACATTTCATGGGTCGCCTAGTAAGCACTTTATCTATAGGTTGAGACCTCTTCTTTGAAATTATGTTTTGGCCAGATGGATTAGAATGGGGTCTGTTTCAAGATTTCTTTCCCTTTGCTCTGATATCGTCCTTCGTAGTCCGTAACCACCCACGATGACACCCACGGGATGACTGCACTGATGATGAGGTTGGTTGCACTGCGTATTCTTAATGTGTCAGCACACAGATAATTAATCTTTACATAAATAAGAGAAGCAAAAACTTTGTACAACTTGTTAGGAAAATTAAACGAACGGAGGTATATTACATTTGGCATACTTATAGTTTATATCTAGGAGTACAGAAAGATAACTTACTATTTTTTAACAACACTAGTCCAAATCAATTCCCCTGGGTTAGCAGGGGATTCTAGGGTACAGAGTCGTGTGTACCATACAGTAGTACATGCTCATTACATGTAGTATATAGTCATACCGATACATAAGTTCAATACCACTTGTCATTTGTTTTTTTGTGGGTATCGGCAGTATTAAGTAAACAATATGCTATTATTACTCGCTTTGGTCATTACAAGTGCGAATTAACGCAGCGTTCGTTTTAAAGGACTTATCGCAACTACGATGAGATGATGTAGGGGGGTAGGACTTTCCAAGCATTTCTGATATATTGATTCCGTTGATAACATTCAAGCGGCACTCACGCCTAACTCTTTCTATTAATTAACTTGGATAACAGTTACATTATATATTTTTAAAGATACTTTCTATAGATAGAACTTTGTTTTTTTGTGTAATAGGATGCAATACCGCAGACGTATCGCTTGATGGTAAGCGATTACTGCCGCCCATAGACACTCGCAACACAAGAGTTTTCACAAATGTGTTGCCGGCCTTTTAAGAAGGAGTACGCTCTTCTCTTGAAGGTTTGAAGCTCGTATTGGTCCGGAAATACCGCAGGCGACAGTTTATTTCATAGTTGTGTTGTTCGCACAACAAATTCGTTCGCGGCAGGAATTTTCTGGAAAAACGCACAGTTGTGGACTGCCAATCGTCTAGATGATGGGTATGAAACTTCTGTCTCGTAGAACGGTGATGGAAAGAGGTGGGAGGGATCAGTCTGAATAATTAGTTTTGTTGTCAGAATTATAAGTCACTAGGTATGGGGATCAAGCAATAGAATATGATGATTTGCTTATCTTTTTATTGTACTATTAAACGCCTAGGAAAATAATCTCCCACTAGGAATGTATCCTGAATCACGGAAATACATGACACGAGACAAACAACCCCAACATTTGTTCCTAACCGCCTCCGATTGTGGTGGTTAGGAAAAAAAATGGCAGTTTTAGTAGCAGCCGTTGGACATAAGCTTTTTTATATACGCCTCTCAAACTGATCTGCTCTTCCTAATGAAAACCACAACTAGAACCCAAGAATACTGGTTACCACTCTTGAATTCTTCACAAGCTTTACGTGGGAGTGCATGGCAGAGGTGGCAAATGCAGACAAAACAACAATGCATCATGGTGACGCACACAAGGGCGGACTATTGACATGCTTCTGTACCATTGCACCTCCAGTTTCGCACTCACCAACGAAACACGACACCACGAATGCTGTTTAATTACGTTTATGAAATCAGCATGGTTCTACTACCTTGTATGTGGTGGCTAAGTAAAACAAGTTTATACGTAATTATAACAACTTAAATTGATATTCCAAGAGACGAAGGAAGAATGCACTTTTAGCTGCAGAGCTGCAAGGCAACAAAATTTACGTAGAATGAGGTTAGTACCAAGTAACATTTGTTCCAAGGTCAGCATGCATCAGAAACGGACCGCGCATGTATTTATGGAGCATGACTGTATATTTTGAACTCGATCATAACCAGTGACGTGATGTAACAATGCATTTCATTTACGACCGGCGTGTAAGTGCGAACGCCGTATTGCGACCATGCGTTTCATGTTTTGGGGACAAGTGTTGTCTGAGGTTACAAATAGTAGTCTGTTAATATTTTTTTTCACACAACACCATCTAATTCCAATAGTAGTAATGGATGTAAATACATATATTTGCATTGTGTGTTTCCTATGCATAACATAAAAAACATCCAAACCTCGAAACATATATCTGTAGATTATACAAACATCATCATCATCATCATCATCATCAGCCCATCGCAGTCCACTGCTGGATATAGGCCTCTCCAATTTCACACCACTTAGTTCGATTTATGGCTTCTCGCATCCAGCTCCTGCCAGCCGTCTTGCGCAAATCATCGCTCCACCTGGCTTGTGGACGTCCTACACTACGTTTGCCGAGACGCGGTCTCCACTCAAGANCCCGGTGATTCTTAGCACCCCCTGTCCCGCCGTAACCGTGGTCGCCACCATGACCAGGAATAGCGGGACTACCGGGAAATGGGGGCCGTGGCTTCTGTTGCTTACTCATGGAGGGGGTCAGCCCATAATCACCACGCTGGGCAGGCGGGTTGGTGATCGCAGGGCGTAACTTGTTGCACCGGTGACGCTGCTGCCCATCACCGGCCTATTGTATTTAGTTACGCCTTTTGGGATGGATATACCGCCGTCGGTCGGTCGCCAGAGCCTCGTTTGTTATCTAGCAGGGTGCACCGCATGCAGGTGAGGTTGGCTGGGGGCGAAAGATTGTGGTTCGCCCCCACACACCCCAATTATACAAACATTTGATCCGAACTAGGAATCGAACCCGAAACCAAAGGACTGTTTAAAGCAGACATCTATGTCCAGCCAGTGGACTATCTTTCCTGTAAGTAGTTTCTTTTTTATATAAATACTCTCATCTAACTATGTAATACGAAGTACAAAAGAAAAAGACTTTTCCATTTATCTACAGATTATTGATAATGATGAAACAAAAAAGGTCCAACCAATACCCTGATTTCTTATTTTTACGAGTTAAAAACTTTATGAAGATATTTTTAGGTAAATATTTAAAAATTAGTTGAATCTCTTTGCTTGACGAATGAGTTTATTGAATATGGTATGTGATGGTGTTTATGCTGCTGACTGAAAAACTGTCTTCGAATGTTCATTGAATATTGATTAATATATTTTTCCTGTACATTCTAAAATCAATTGTACTTATTCACTAAGTGCAAGTTTGATTCTAGAATGTATTGCAACAAGTTCCATCAATGGAGAGAATAAATTATATTTTTCCTTATTAAATAAAAATTGTGGACTCCCGATTCATGCGACATGATTCGTTACGTCCGCATTATAATAAAAACTTTTATTCGTGCGACGTTCCTTTGATGTGAGCCGCAATGTGAACACACATACATCTAGTGGAACCAAATGTAGGCGGAGTGAAAGTTGCATTCGATTTGATTAGCTTCGTGCTTATGGTGTCATATGTGTGCGTCATGTCCTATGATGGATGTCTTGGTCCATATAAAATTACGAATGTGCTAAAAGATAGCACAAACAGTTATTTAATAAACTTCATTTTTTAAACTTAGAACAGAAATTTACTGGCAACACAATAAAAATATAAACTATAAAAAAATAATACATAACACTACTTATAATAAATTAGATATTAGATTAGATAAACTATTAATGCTATCTATCTATCTATCTAGACGAATTTTGGGAACCCGTTCTGTCGCATTTCGTTAGTGAGTGCGAGACCGGAGCCCCAATGATGCTCAAAATGCAGCCATTGTGTAGGTCACCATACAGCATTGTTTCACTGTCTGCACTCGCAATTATTTTTGTCACCACTGCTTTTGGATTCTGCTCATGCTTTCTATCAGGCAGAGTAGAGTTACTTTGGCAGGCTCATAATGAGAAATAAAAGAGAAACCAACACCTCATAGTCTTGGCTTCTGTAGTATTATGGTGGTGCCCCCTGAGAGTTTGAGATACGAAGAACTTTGCCATACCCTCACCAGTGAAGGCTCAAAGAGTTGTGCATGAAATGTACTACACCAAACACTGCAAGGCAAGAAATGGCTTTCTTATTATTTATATGTATTTATTTAGAAATATATATGTATATTTATCAGCTGGTTACCATCGTAGAGCCGTGTGTGAGATGTATAACGAAAATAAATAATGTTATTACATCAACTTATTACTGAATTTTAATTTATACTAATTTGTAGTATAAAATAATGAGTTTTTATATTAATTTATTAAAAAATTTAATAACATTTACTTTATTGTTCATTGGCCACTATTGCAGTCACATAGCTGCTCCTAAAGCGCCGAGTGTTGTAGATTCCATCAACACACGAAGAAGACTTTGTGTAACACACAAATTGTTTTACTGAGTCTGTGAGTGTTCTTTGTGTTCATTTCATAAATATTCGTAAAGGTCCCCGTGCCACAGGATTCATTTTTACCGCAGTGCTACTGATACTGACAATCTGGCGATGGCAGTACACAGGGTTTTAAATTTAGTATTACCCACACTGGTGCTATAAATTCGAAACTACCTCTGTTTGCTACGCTTTCACGGCTAAACCGCAGCACCGATTTTAATGAATTTTGGGATGCAGATACTTTTATTCTTGAAGAAGGACATTTTATCGTGGTATTCGACATACAAACAATTACGTTACACACGAAGGCGAAATCAGTCAATCGATTTAAGTGATTTCTCGACTTCTGGTCTTCCAGAAATATGTGTCTTTATTCGACAAAAAGCAGTAAGAGCATCAATTTTCTTGTGTTGCAGCTAACTTTTGGTTTATTTCTGGTACCATGGTATGACTCCTATCAATAGTTTTCAGAAAGAGATTGTACAAAACTAAGACCCAGGTGGTAAAAAACTTTTCAATGTTCTAGAATTTTAAGCAGTGTTTTCTTCAAAACGCAATGTAAGTATATAGCATAACTCCTTGCTCATCCTGTACCATTACATCTTTGACTAAGATTTTTAATATAAGTCCTAGATTTTAGACCTAGGCAATATATAACTCTACATCGGTCTCATCACACACTTCTTTAGCGGTATAAGTTCAAAGCCTAATTTAATGCAACATAGATAAGACGTTGTTTTACATTGCATCCGGAAAATGAATTTTAAACTTTATTGCTATTGGGATAAGAGTTGTTTGGATAAGATATAAGGTGGTAAAAACTCAAGAACCTTGCATTTTTGTGCGCTTACGATATATCAGTCAGCAGGCTGAGGAACAAATATTTACATACCGATAAAAAGTCGGTAACGTCGATGACTGTCGGCACAAAATGCAAACAAGCTGTCTTAAATGTGTAATATATATATTAGATCCTTACATATCAAATTGGTATTTCGTCGCACTGGCCATTTTGATCTGAAATATATCCTTTAAGGTTAAGAATTTCAAATTTCATCTTCGTAAGGACATTTAATTATATTTTATATATTTAAAAAAAACTTGTTTTAGTTTATAGTCCCAGTACCCTGGGTAGTGTACAGTCGTGGATTCTGAAAATTTAACCCTTCTGGTTTCCTTTTAAATGTCTTGTATACAAACCTTGTCCTGACAAAGACGGACACAAATAATTTCGTCAGACACATAAATTTATAACAAAAAAACGCATTAAGCGTATTTTATGTTCAAACTGCGTCTGTGGCGCAGTGGTAGCGAATGCGACTGCTGTGCCAAAGGTCTCGGGTTCGATTCCTGAGTCGCACCAAATTTTTGTATGATCTGCAAATATTTGTTTCGCAGTTTGGGTGTTTTTTATGTATAATATGTATGTATTTACAAAAAAAGTATATAGGTATATCAGTTGTCTAGTACCCATAGTACAAGCTCTGCTTAGTTCGGGATGGCGTTGTGTGCTAAAATTTCTGAACATATTCAAAATACATTGAGTGTGGTATCAAAATAAAGAATTTATTTTTACGGGGATTTTATCTTTTAATAATTTATTACTTGTTTTATGTTTATGTAAAATATACATATTGGGTATATACATATCCGTACATTTTTTTATAAATTGATCTACAAGAAAAAATATTAATTTGTAAATTCGATCATCAATATGCTGAAGTAGGCTGTTTCTGACCACCAGTTCCTGATTAAGTTCCAGAATGTTGTTTAATAGATAACACTATTTAACAGATAAAAGTTAGTATGTGATATATGTATATCTCTATCCAAAACTTATAAAATTGAAGTCTGTTTCGTTTTTTGCAGATCATTTGTTGTTTTATCAGGGTATTTCTACGCAAATAGTGAAACAACAGCAGCAGTTGGCAACGCCGGCATTTCTTAAGACTTACACTCTCAAGAAATTCCGAATCAAACTACAAATTTGTCTTTTTAAGAAATACATAATTTCTACGATGAAATTAGCCATGATTTTAGCAGCTTTATATCCTACTACTTAATATTATAAACGCGAAAGTTTGTATGGATGGATGTTTGTTACTCTTTGTTCAAGTTGGCGGTGTTTTACTCATACCTTGGAGATCCGTCTGAAGTAGAAACACGATAAAGATGATGAGTTCAGTGTCATAATTAACAATTCACATTTCTTTGACTGTAAGGTATTGTAGATAGACGAAGTCAGAGATACTGCTAGATATTAATTTAAAAGAATTGTAGTTCAACTGAACTTTTATGAAATAGTGTTCTCTAAAAACTTATAAATTTAATAATTTAATATTAGGTACATTGATAGTTTTCTTCGAATCAGCTAAATTACGTTTGATGCGAATTGTGGTAAATAAAAATAAATATAATATTTAAGTACACGCCATCTAGTTATACAAGTGAAAACTAATTCTCTTGAGTAGGTTTACCTATTCCCTCACAGATAGCGCTTCTTCACATTTTATTATTGGTTTGGCTATTGAAGTACAGATGGCACTACATGTACTTTTAACTATTTTCTTCAGTTGTAGTACGTATAAATTTATTTTCAAAATTAAATTTGTATTGAAAGATATTAGGTTGTAGTAAACGCTCCTTTACAAGATATTTTTTCTGAATATTTAGAAAAATGCTAACTTTAAATATTCAAATACAATAGAATAGGTACTCTTATAAAATTATTATACATAATGTTTACAGCTCATTTATTATGGAACACTATGGGGTATATAACAACACACTGCCACTAATAGGAGCTAAACATCCATAAAAAAACTGAAAAGACCCAAACGAAGTTTTACAGATAAACTAGTAATTTTATTAATCACTTCTATTCATCATCTGTGGGCGATAAAACAAAAAAATATTATAGATAAAACAAGTATTCAAGAGGTACGAACATCATCTTACGTCATCAGGGTAATATCCTCAAAACCACAAGTCTAGCAGTTAAGCCTGGGCGGATAGTCTGTCAGTTCATCACTCATCTTTTGTAATTACTAATATATACATATACGTAAAAAATGATAGGTCGCCCACGGTGTGTAAAGACCATTACCTATTACTTATATTGTCTATGATCTGTACTAATGAAATAAATGTGTGTCAGTCACGATTTTTTGCTTAAACTGAGGCACCAATTTTGATATAGAGTTAAAATTGTTTTTTTAACGCTAGCTAAGTTAAGCTAAAAACTAGACACTTGGAGCTTCAATTTGCTTTTTTTGATTTTTTCTGAACGACTATTTTCCTCGGAGTTACAGCTCGTTGAAAATCACGCAAAAATTTAGAAAAAAATTTATATCCCTTAATTTTTGTGACTAGGTATAAAAAAAATTTTCCTTTTTGATTCCGCGATTGAAAATTCTATCAAAAAAAATCCGAGAGTTAAATAAAATTGATGAAGCAATTATAGTCGTGGAGAATAGCTAGTGTACCAATGTAACAGAGTAATTTATCCCGATAAGAATGCGGTTAAATATATATTTTTTGTGCGGTAATAAGTTGGTTGTGGAGGAAATATAATTACCAAATCTAAATTATGCGTCATCTATATAGTATGACCTCATACTTTTTCGAGTGTTCGACAGGGCTTCAACATCATAAAAGTATATTGGTATATCTCTAGACGTACCTACTAATGATCGCTGGAGCTGAAATGTGCTAGAGTGGAGACCGCGATTAGTCAAACATAGTGAATTTGAATAAAATGGAGCCATACTGATTTCAATATGAACGAGTCGGCTGGAGCGTAGTGTTATTACCCACTCAGAGAAGACTAACCTAAAATGACAGCATTCGTGCCGTCGTGTTTCATTGGTGAGTACGAGACCGGGGCTCCAATAATCCAGAAGTATCTCAATAAAACGCCATATTATTGTTGCATTATATTATATATATAACTAACACGCGGCTTCCCTCACGCAGATGTAGATATTTTCATCCCCTATTTCACACCCTTAATGTTAGTTTGCCATATTTCCTTTGTTAGTTCGTACCTACGTTATATAAAGAACCTTCATGCAACATTTCAGAATTCTAGGTTCAGCGGTTGGGGCTGTGCGTTGATCTCTGGATAAGAAACCCAGAGATCAAGACACAGTCACACATATACATGGCATGCGATGTCGAATACCCAAGACCAGAATAGTTGGCGTTCATTGGGAGACCATCGTTCGTCAGTGCATAGCGATAAATTGATTGAGAATTTATAATGCAGGTTGAATTATAAATTCTACAGAGTACAGGGAGTACAGAGTTTTGATTAAATACATATTGGTATAGTGACTTCAAAATTCTTACGCAAGCTATCTTATCTCAAAATATCCGTATCCCGACTGCTTTTTTTTATGGAATAGGGGGCAAACCAGCAGACATTTCGCCTGAAGGTAAGCGATTACCGCTGCCCATTGACACCCGCAACATTACAGGCATCACAAGTACGTTGCCAGCCTTTTAAGAAGGTCGTATTGGTCCGGAAATACCGCAGGCGACAGTTCATTCTACAGTTTAACAATTAACATATGTGTTTTAATTTTAAATAACGTTAATAATATAATTTTGAGCAACGTGCAACAACTAGTTATATTATTAGTCACATAAAGCTTCTACAGGACACCGGCTCGCTGCGAAGGCTGTATGCTACATGCTATGCCTACGCAGGTGAACGAACGACCTCCGGCCTTCCCCTCAAACCCTCTCACGTGTTTAGTATGCCGTACAGGATTTAGTATTTCTGAACAACTTGTTTCTCATTGATATTTGGATAACTTCCTTTATATAACCTGTGTTAGTTCTAAAGTGTGTGCATACTCGTGGATAAAAGTGATAGAGACACGTGTTTATCCAAAAATAAATGATGTTTACCATGGAACTTGTGTGGTTACTAAAATAAATATTTCGGACATTTCACACACAACGCCATCTAGCTTCAAGCTTAGCAGAGCTTGTTTTATCATAGCTAGATTGAGTGATAGTACAGTCATATATTTTTTTTGTAAACACATACATACGTATTGTAGAAAACGCCCATACTCCAAAACAAATATTTATAGACTATAACAATATTTGGTCCGACCCAGGAATCGAGTCCTCAAGCACAGAAGGCGTATACGCTACCACAGCACCACCGAGGCAGTCACAGTCATAGCAGTCAAAATAAAAAGTAGTTATCATCATCAAAAACTAGTAAAACATGTTTTTATGTTTAAGCTACCAAAATGACTACTCTGCCTGATGGAAAGCATAAGCAGAATCCAGGAGTGATGGTCATAATCCTCAATGCGAATGTGGACAGAGCAGCATGGTGACCCACACTGGCGGCCTAGTGAGGTGCTTTTTCAAGCTCCGCTTAAAGGACCCGGAATCGTAATGGGGAGCACGTGGTAGAGTACCATATTTTGATCGCTCGACACAAACAGGAAGAACCAAAACGTTTTGTTCGAGAGCGTACATATACCACTCCAAAAGAGTCACATCGAAGGCCAGCTCGTGTTGCCCTGTAGAGGAACGGAGAAGGGAGCACATTTAGAAGAGCTCATCAAAATACTTCTCTATGATACAGGCGATAGATGTGATAATATTCCACTACAGGCCTATGTCCTGATACAGGCCTATCCTTAAAAAGTAGGTTTTAGTGTATTATATCACTCTGATCAGAAAGTTTGCTATGAAAGTTACTATGCGCGAACTTACCCCCACTACGCCGAAATCTGGCCAAGTTACGTGCCGGTCGCTATACATGAAACGGGCATGCTTCCTTGACTTCCTGTAACATAGTTCCGTTCTCGAAATTATTCTCACAGTGTACAAGAAAGTGAAAAGAAAGATACAAATAAATCGGGTTTAAGAAACTTTATTCTCATAAAGAATTACAGATTCACTTACATGAGAATACATTTTAAAAAGGATACAATCATTTGCGGCGCAACACTCACAGAACACTTATATATACTCCTAGCAGAGCGGGTTAGTAATACTTGTGCAAAATACAATTGAACTTATGATTAACAGTTATGCAAAATATGTATAATTAATAAGTCATATAACATGTCCGAAAGCCACGATTTACATCTGGTTTAAGAGCCAATACATTCTCGTAATTTATTCTAATATAAAGAGCTATTTGTACGTTAGTTTGTAAGTTTGTGTGTAGCTGACAGATTCTGAAAATTCTTTCACTAATATGTAGTTACTTTTTCCATGAATGATGCAGGGTATACGGGAGTGATGTAGGGACCAAACAACGCGATTAGAATCTCGGTCAACCGCTAATGCAATATAAAATCAACGACTAGAAATACAAGTTAAACTGCGACTTCATAACTTACAATATAGGTGCGCAGTTCATTTTATTCAAATGAGTGCTCATTAATGGGACTTTGTTCGCGTGATCTACTTTTTAAAACAAATGTTAAATTACTTTACTGGACATGCCTGACTAGAGTTATATACTGTTGTTTTAGGTCACGCGGTATTCTGGTATTCTGGACATAGGTAATATGTCTGTGTTATTTAGGGTTGGTTTTCATAAAATATATGGTATACATATTTCGAAAATTATGAGCAAATTCAATGTGTCATTATAAGTTGTGAGTAAAATGTGTTCTTCCTTCCCTAATTTTCTTTCTTAGGGGTGACATTTTTTGTCAAATGTGTATGGAACGAAATGAAAAGCACCTACACTCAAATACAATAAGAACTTTTCAAAGCAGTTTCATAAATTCAAAATAAGTAAATAAAGGTATTTGTTGGTAATTTCCAAATAATATATGTCTGTCTGTCTGTTTGTTCTGATTTTCACTGGCAAATAGATGACGACATAAGAAGAAAAAAATAGTGTTTGTCGACATCAAAACTAAAACCAGTGAAATAGTGAACATTATTCGATTTAAAAGCAAGAAAATGGGGGGCACAGCTAGTCAGACATAAAATAATATTTTTCATAGCAATGCTTAGTCCACCAACACAAGTACAAACTGCAGAAAAATAAGTCTACTCCGTCCCCTCCCCTTCTATGATGAACTTCTTCGAAATAAATGCATTTGACTTATATTTATTGGCTCAAAAGTTTGAAACAAGTTTCTCCCAATTTTAGAGAGCCTTGAGAAATGCGCTGCTTTATAATTGTCGAACGAATGCACTAGCTGTTTCAAAATAATATCAAATAATAAATTGTAAATATGACAAATTGTCCGACACGCTTTTGTGGAATAACTAATGTGACCATCAACTAATAAAAATAAGAAATAATGTTACTAACAAGGCACACAAATTAAAATTTACTCAAATATACAAATATATTCTACATGATCTTGATACTATATTAAATCTTGATAATATATCAAGATCATGAAGTTGAAATGAAGATCAAATTAATAAAGATTAAGCAATTAGTGTAACACTTTTGGTCTAACTTTCATAAAAGCAAACCGTTACAAGAAACATGGAGGGGTTAACATCCACCATTACTTTTTCCATATTTTTATTTGGTTAAAATCTTTAAAAAAGTTATTATACCCATACCCTAGCCCTTTAAATAATAATAATACACATTAAAAAAAATATGTACCTAGGTTTATTACAGAATTGGTTATCGCAGAAAGGACTGTCCGATTTGAGATCAGAATATAGTCTAGCAAGAATTAAAAAGTGTCAAGTAATTATTGTTATTATTTGCATAACTCGAGAGGTGTCCCATTTTTATCCAACAACTATTGGTCACTGTACTGCCAATTTGCTGGCAATTTGCAGCGAAGAAACATGTAAACAAAAAATAAAACGATGAGTTCATACCCTCAACTGTTTAATGTAGTCATAACGACGAATACCAGAAATTATTAGCCCACGAACACATAGTTAGAAGGGAAATGTCCTTGGTCTGGTATTTACTAACAAACTGATAATGCTAATGATGACCGACTGTGAATGCAGTATTTCGTAATTCGATGCAAATGCTTGTCATTGGGCTTACTGCTTGATTATTATTGAAGAGGATTTCTGTTACAGGTCTGTTAAAAGGTAATAGAGTCACGCTGATATCAGTACGAACGGGCCGGCTGGACCAGGGTGGTACTACCCTCGCACAAAAAATCAACATAAAATGACAGCGTTCGTACTGTGTCTTGTTGGTGAATACGAGATCGAAGGCCCAAGGATGTAGTAGCATCACAAGACCGCAACCGTGTGGGTCACTATGCTGCATTACTGCATTATATGTATTCGCAATGAGTATGGTGACCACCACTCTTGGATTCTGCTTATGCTTTCCATCAGGCAGAGTAGTATCATTTTGGCAGGGCCATAAAAATCCAAAAATTTATGTAAGTGGTCAAGTACAAAAATAAAACTACTACCTATTTTCTTAAGGGAGTATGAAGTCTAGCAGTGGAATGTTACAGACTAAAGACAAAGTACAAAGGGCAAACTTAGATTTATGCAAGTGGCTTTAGATTATTTTCAACTATTTATAAGTGGTCACAGTTGTTCTATCTACTGATATCTAATTTCGAAAACGGCTCCAACAACTTTCTTAAAATTTAGTATGCAAGGGGGCTTGGGGGCGATAAACCGACCTAGGTAAGAGTCGTTATTGGGAAAGTTACAAAAAAAAACAAGCAAAACTCGATCATCCAGCTACTTTTCGTGATGTAAGTAAGTTTAAGAAAGAAATCAGTCGAATTTGCTGCATTTGCTGTTTTAGAAATGTTTTTTTATACATTTATATTTCAGAGACATTACGGTTTTTATACCGTCAAGCTTAAAAAACATAACGCAACCACGTCAGGTATATGCGAACCATTTAATTTTATAAAAATTATTCGAGTTTATTAGTTAGTTTCCCAGTAAAATTTCACATACTTTTTAATCAACGATGTTGAAGAATATAACTTTTAAATATTGTACGACAAAAAGCACTCGTTGGTACAAAAATTTTATATTTACCCGCGCCAAAAGCTACACGAACCTGAGTTTTAATTTGTTGAACATCAGATAAACAAGTTTGTAAAAATTAGTTAAAATGTTTATGTCGATTGCTAACCATATCCCGCCATTTTTCCCTCGCGGTCACAGAGTATAAAAAAAATTGAACTCACAATGAGGTTTTATATTTTTTACTACTGAACGAGCGGTCGGGAGAACACAAAAAATTTGAACAGCCAGTATCGGTCCATAATTTGAACTGAAGTTTTTATGCTACCTTATGTTTTGTCCAAGCTTCACCTCGCAGATATGTTTTTATTTTTCTTGACTTTGATATTCAAGTTGTTTAATGTTCCTTGTTTTTATTCTTTTTATTCTATATGCAGAATTCTAAAAATAACAGGTAGATTGTTTGGCCAGTTGACAGATATTTTGTGTACGTTATCTATGTCCGTATCAACAACCATAAACAGTTCATTGCTGGAAATATACCTCTCTTAAAAATAAGGTGTAAAACCACACAAGCCAGACGAGTTAATTCAAGTTTTTTTTTTCCTTGTTGTGTTGTTCTCTACATAGTTTGCTGCTTTAATCTCTTCTTATGTCGCCTACGGGATAATTAGGAGTGGAGATGTTCTGTTTTTCCATGTTTGCACTGCCTCTGTGGCGCAGTGTTAGGATTCCATTACCGAGTCGGACCAAAATGTTTGTATGACCTGCAAATATTTGTATCGGAGTTTAGGTGTTTTCTTATTTGCAGAAAAAGTACGTATGTATTTATAACAGTTGTCCAGTACCCATAACACAAGCTCTGCTTAGATTGGGACCCAACGGTGTTGTGTGTATGATGTACGAAATATTTTTTACTAGTTTACACCCGCGTATATGTCGGTTATCACGGCAAATACTAGCCTATGATATTTTGATGTATCAGCTATATTACTGTAAAGTTTTATCAAAATCCGTTCAGCAGTTTTTGCGTGAAAGAGTGACAAACATCCTCATAAACTTTCACATTTATATTATAAGCAGATTTATTTTATATTTCATCTGTACTACAGGGAAAAGTGTTAAATTGTTAAAAAAAAACTTTAAACCTACACAGTTTTAGAAGATGCAGTTGGCGATTTTCGGAATTGACAAAATTCACTAATGTTGCCATTAATTACATTATTCAACAGTATTGCCAATATAAAATAAACTTTACGGAGACGCTCAAAAACATTTAATTCACCGGCAAGGCAAAAATCTTTTATCTTAAGAATGTTGTAATTTGCTAAGTTATGTATGGCGTCGATTCGGTTAGGGTCTGAAATTACTTGGTGGGTCAATCCAGAGTAGACTGGTCATCGGGGTGATTTTTAGTTCAGAAATCTAAACCTACTTCTGCTTTCTGCATTCACTAGAATCACAAAATCTAAGAAAATTTCCACCTCGTCATCAAAAAAAGTCACGTCACGATATCACGTCGATAGTTATTCTTTTGTATTTTATTACCGACTGATTGCTGCTATCGGAGGCTCTATTTCTCTCATATACTGTGAGTACTCAAAAAGTGCGTGAGTTCCTCAAGGTGTAGGTGTTTTTGAATTTACCATAAGAAGACTCGTCTACGCCTTTACGCATTAGAGATTATTTGGCTCTGCGTAGATATGTAGTTTCACTATGCATCTTCTACTTTCATTTACTATGGGGAGTGTTCTGAGGAATTATTCGGACTGAATCCAGCCGCCTCTTTCAGCCATCGTCCTACGCGACAACAGTTTCATCCCCATTATTTAGATGGTTGGCAGTCCACAACTGTGCACTTTCTAGACACTTCTGCCTTGCACAACAACACTGTCACCTACGTTATTCCCGGACCGAGACGACCTTCAAACCTCCTAAAAAAGAGCGTACTCCTTCTTTAAGGTAACGCACTTGTGACGCCTCTGGTGTTGAAGGTGTCTAGAAGTAGCTTACCATCAGGCGATACGCATGTTCGTTTGCCCCTACTCAGTAAAAAAGCGATAGCATCAACAGAATCGAGGACTTTATAAATAGAACAGTGGTTGAGCCATACTTCATGAGGAATGGTTCGACTCAACCATGGAATGAATAGGGAAAACACTGTGTGTTCTTAATCTGTCCCCACACGGATAAAGTGACGTTTACCATCTGAAACTATTGCATTCTCAAGTACATATTGCATTTAGGTAGACAGACAGTCAGTAACAAATAATTAGTCTGTTTTTAATGAATTCCTTAAGGTATTTCTACCGTACTACTAGGTACTTATACCGTACATTATCCAGATTCAAGCGAGATATCAGTGATATTGTAAGAAGAACTTGGTAAACAATGATACACACTTCTATCATACATCAGAAAATGCCATAAATAGAGAGAGAGAGAGAGAATGTCATGATAAATAAAGGATGATGACGAATTTCGGGTAGCAATAGCATAGATGTCTAAAACCGAATCAACTAGTCAATAAACCGCCGCTGCCACCAAATCAATTTCATTTTCTATTCACATTGAATCGTCCATTGGTCACGCACGGCCAGCTAATTATCTGCAGACCGTTGGAATAAGGACGCATCGTGGTTTCAAACAAACCATTGTTTGGTATTTCCATTATTAAAAAACTTTTAATTTTCATTTTGTGACTATATTTTCTCAGATAATTTCATGAAAACGTAAATAAAGTGTAGGGCACGCCGTTGTAGGCGTTATTATTGTAATGATCAAATTTTTACTAACCACCAGAGTTGATAATTGTAAATATTTAGGGATATATTTTGATAAGCACTTGAAGTGGGATAAACATGCCCGTGAATTATCAAAGAAGCTTAACTATTTCACTTTCCTTTTTTACAAGCTTAGCCAGGTACTTAATTCTTCTATTTTAAAAACTATATATCATGGACTGTTTGAAAGCATGGTAAACTATAGCATTGTTGCATGGGGAGGAGCCTATAACAATTCAATAAAACCTGTCACATCTCTTCAACATAAAATAATTAAAAAGCTATGTAAAAATAATTACAACAATTTCCCCTTGACAATAAGACTCATTTATAATAAATGCATTAACTTACTACTTACTACTTATCAAGAATGTAAAAGCCTATTCTATGAAAAATGTACAAATACAAGATCTAAGTTGCTAGTACTACCAAAAATAAACAAAACTATTAGTACTCAGAATGCTTATTATGTAGCAATTAAATATTATAACAAACTCCCTGCTGATATGAAAACTTTAGACTGTAGTAAAAAATTGTTAAACAAAAAGTTAAGTTACTGGATAAGAAACCTTAATGGCTAACATGCTTAAAAAATGCAATGGAAAATGCGAATATTTGATTAGATATTTCTTTTCTGATAATTATTTATAATTGTGTATTTCTTTCTTTATAAATTTATTACTTATTGTACTTATTATCTCTTTGCATTGTATTAACGACAAAAATTTTGTAAAAAGAATATATATTGTAATATTGATATTTTTGTACTGGTTCTATAAACAGGTGTTTTTACACCTCGATAGAATTCTTTACCAGATAAATAAATAAATAAATATATAATGATTTTTACTATCAGTTTTGATAAATTGGCTGCAATTTTTTTTTAACCAACCTTTTTGAGTATTACAGATAGTCTCCATACTGCCCTTTAACGTCCGAACTACGATTCATCACTAATAATATCTTTAAAGAAAATTTCATACCTTAAAAAATATCGAGAAGTGTAAATTAAAATCTTAATTAGTCCAGCATTATAGACCCCTAATCACGTTTTAGTATCACGCATAATCCCCTTATTAGCAATTCAGTAAATAATTATTACATTTCAAACGATATCCACTTTTAATAGAAGCATTGGAACATATAATTGCTTATTGGCTGTAGAATAATAAAAGCAAAACCAAGACGGGGTAACAGCAAGCAAAAACTAGTCGGTAGTTAATAATACATATAAAAAGTGTTGGTTATTTATTACTTTTAAGATCTGACTGTACCAATACCCAGTGTAACGGTATTCCATGCTTTGTTAGACACCCACACCGCAAGGTTTAGTTACGGTAGATTTCTTTGGAAAGTCCATCCTCTCCCCCCATCCCCCTTCCCATCCCACAAAGGTCGGCAACGCACTTGTGACGCCTTTGATGTTGCGGTTGTCGAAACTTCTGCTCGTTTGCCCCCTATTAAATTAAAAAAAAATGCGACTCAGAATGACAACTGATGGATCAGATAAAATAGAGAGTAGCGAGGTGACCGCTTAACCACTACGTCATACGTGCAGTCAAAATATAACATCATTCAGGTTATCCAAAAATTAAAACCTAATTTTGCAGTAGCTATGCGCGGTCCATTAACTAAATTACCTTTCTAAATCACCAACCAATTTCTATTACACTTATGTATACCTAATCACTTAGAAGTGGTTAAATTTGTACGTACTGAGGTCGACGTACTTACACCTATTAATAAGTCGTAGTGTGCGCACAAACTTAGTCTCATTCCTAGTATATCGTTACAGCAGGCGTTTGGCATTGAAGAATTTAAACCTCTTTTTTGGACTTTCTGTGTGTATAAATAAAATGACTTAACATTTAAAACATGGGAGGAACTCCTAGCTCAGTGGTGATACATTACAAAGTTTACCAATGTAAGTCAGGTCAGTGTGTGGATGGGGGATAATTCTGAACATAATATTGAGACCCCTCCGTGACTTGCAGAGCACATACTTGACATAGGAAAATCTATGGCAATCGTTTCGTGTTGTTGGAACCTCAAAAGTTCAACGACAATCTTTGTAGCGTTCTCTGGCCTGTAGGGTTCCAAGACTGTTAAAAAATTTTTGGGACTTCTTGAGTATCATAACTCGGGGTTTTCATTGTTCACTGCTGTTGATCCAGGTGTACTGTAGTAACAGTGGTGGACGTGTGGGCGGGATTTAAGGCCTACTAAAAAAACGTTTTGTAGAGCGCTTCGATATCGCATAGTATTTAGACTGTTTAGGTCTGATACCAGTCACTCCACGCTATGTACTGATTAGAGACCTAAAATTAACTCCAACTTGCTTCGCGTAAAAAGGTTTGAAAACTTAGTTGTTGAATTTAAACAAGATTTACATATAAATAACACAAATGGTGCAGTTTCGGAAACACTTGAAGTAATTGGAGCTGCCAAAGTGCCATAAAATAATTTGATTCTCATACCATTCCACCTTATCTCATTTTTATTTTGACCCAAGTGCGAAAGAAGAAAGGCTATGTATTTCGAGTGTATGTATGTATATTTCTTTAGCAGGCCTTAGAGCCTAAACGGTTTGCTAATTTTTATATGAGTTCTTAATCGTGAGAGTGAAATTAGTGCATAGAAACATTTAAAAAACCAGATATTTTTATCTTTTCAGGTTTTCAATTAATTTAGTAAAGATGGCAGATATTGACGCAATCAAGTTTTTCTTCAAATAATTCGTTACTTGTTACTTTAGTACGCTGAGCCCCGCGATGTTACGCTGTGTAAAACCGCAGATCTTAGCTAGTCTAAAACTAAAGTAGTATTAGTTCCTCCTTATAACATCAGCAACCTGCTAGTGAAAGTCTCATCAAAATTGGCCCATCCGCTTCAGAGATTAGCTGGAACAATTTTTTTTTGTAATTGTTCACATTTAAATGGGTCTGAGATTTGTGCACCCTACTACTAGTACCCTAATTAATGTCACCAAATTATCCGTATAAAGGTTGTCTGTTAGAGATCACCATGAGCGATAAGACCGCCAATTGTCACATTTGTATGTTGTAATTCTTTTTTTTTATATCTTTTAAGTGTGTACAATAAAGATAAATAAATAAAAAAAAGACAGAAAATTTAAAATTGATTTTTTGATGTAAATACCGTATATCCTACTAATATTATAAACGCGAAAGCTTGTAAGTATGGATGTTTGGTACTCTTTCACGTAAAAACCACTCAACGGATTTGGATGAAACTTTCCAGTAATATAGCTTATACATCCGAATAACAGATAGACTACTAACCTGGCGCTAAAATTGGCGTGATAACATAAATGCTAGTTTATGCCGCGGGCATAAACTAGTACTTTCATATGCATTTAGTGAACAACTATAAATAAATAAATAATTATTTCGGAAATTTCACACACAACACCATCTTAAGCTTTAAAATAAGCAAAGCTTATAAACAGCTAGGAAAACATCCAAAATACGAAACAAATATTTGCACCTCATACAAACATTGGATAGCCCCGTGAAAAGAATTCGAGATCTCAAAATCTGCAGTCGCATACGCTACCACTGCGCCACCGAGGCAGTTTGTTCATTTAAAATTACAAGCAGAACTTTTTTGAATTGTATATAGATGATAGATAGGAAGACTTTTTTTAAGTGGCTTAGTTTTTTGAAGTGAAATCTTCTTTAGCGGTATTGTGCACTTTTTAGTGATGGGTATTGAACGTAAAATCGCGGCAAGACACGTGACCTGATCGAAAATTCGTCATAATTCGAGTAGGCCCTAAATCGTCATTTTTGTGTACGATAGCGCTATAAATGAATATTGTATTTTACCACATAAATGATGGTACTTTTATACTGATAATTAAAGGAATCCATGCAAAATTCTCTAACCATTCCAAAATATCAAAAATGCACAACGTTAATATTCAAGTTTTCACTTCTGCCAGCACTACTGGAGTACAACCTGTTTTTTTTTGTCTTTAACCTCTTAACATACACACTTATTTATGAAGTTATGCTAAAGGACAAAAACTATATTCCGTAATAGTATGTTCACAAGGTGAAATTGAGGCATACTGTCAAATTTGTTGCCATATCTGGATCCCCTTACCCTCATATAAAATTTAAGTAATAATTCAGTCGATCTCTGTTACGCAAGCGGGAAATAGAGCGAAAGGTTAAACATTAAAAAGTAATATATCTTTATGATCTAGAGTATTCCATAGTTATTTTTTAAAAGTCAACTCCCGTTTTAGTAATGAATATCCTATGTCGCGTACTAAAGAATAACCAGGCTGAGTACAATAATTTATGGACCATACATAGTGTTGAGCTGCTTCAAGTATATGGGATTTAAACCCACAATACTTGAGGCAGTAGGGAGCGGCATGGCAAATACTAACTTAAGTGATAGGTGATACTAGCTTTTATCCGCAGCACCGTCCACATGTATATTGGCTATCAAGTTAAAGAGTAACATAAGTCCTTTTTCAAAAATCAAAGTATCTTGATGCCAAATTGCATTCTTTAGAATCTTAGCGTTTCGACGGCAAACTTTTCGTGTCCCTGTAATTAGATCTTAGCAGACCAGAAAGCGGCCACTTTGACTGCATTGTCGGTGGCAGCCGTCTCTCGTTCAGGTTGCCGGGCACTCGGGGCATCATGCAAGGTGGGACGTCATTTGAGTTTCACCACATAAACAACCCAGGTTATCCCCGTCCGCATAACCTCACCTAGAAATATTTTTCTTGCTTGGGCCAACCTGAGTCCGAAGTCTATTTAAAAATCTCCAAGTCGGCCACGTAGTGTGCAGGCAGTAGGCACCACAAACGGACTGATAACGACATGCTTTTTTCTCCACAATTTGCACCTCGCTTGAGATGGGTCCAAGGCAAATGGGTTGACATTTATAGCAAAACTCGTACGGCTCTTCAGTCTATGCTGAGGTAGCGTGTAGCTGTACATGGGGTGTCATGGGTCACTCTCCATTCTTGCCCCCTCTGCGGAATCCAAAATTTCATTGAAATCGGCAAAGCAGTTTAGCAGACGAAGAGTTACAGACACACTCAAATCTACTTTCAAATTTATAATATTAGTGTGGCTTATAATCATTTCTAGATTAACAGCAAGTCCAACACCGAGGTTATTTATTCCTGTCTTAATCCAATAACTTGTGATTATTATTTGGCCTTCAAATGTAAAATAGATGATTATGATCCAGTTGTCAGCGTAGTTAAAGTTTCCTGTCATGTTAAACTGTCGTCAGTTACATATACTCGGGTGTTTACGACCTTTTAAATTTGATTAAAATATTAGTATACAATCTTTACTACGCAACATTAGTTTTCCATGCGTTTTTCTGGAATAGGGGCAAACGTGCCCATGGACACCCGTAACACCAGAGGCATCACAAGTGCGTTACTGGCCTTTGAAGAATGGGGAGATTAGGAAAGAGTTGGGGTATGTTTATGGTTGGTATCCTCACTTACTCGGTGAAAAAGCGTAAGCAATGTTTCACACAGGTTTTCTGTGAGGCCGTAGTATCACCGCGATCGAGCAGGCCAATTCGTGCCGAAAAGTGGCCCTCCCACGGTATTGTTAACCATGTGGTGACGGGTCCGACTAACTAAACCGATTATCACCACCCATTAATCAAAGTATGGCTCTTGTAAGAACTGACTTAGCGAGCAATTTACCCAGGACAGCAACTCACTGTAAAGAAAAATTAAAACAAGCCCTTTATTAACCCGTCTGTTCATTTAAAATGCATGTTACATTATATACTATACGATGAGTACTGGTGTCTAGGGTAGCCAATAGGCATTATGATTAATTTTGAAAAAGTGTTTTATGATGTTAGGATGTCAAAAACTATAGCAGTTAACTTAAGCTATAGCAGTTGTACAACTTGATTTAAGTTGTACAACTGCTATAGGTATCTTCTTTAGAAGGAGATATATAGCTCTATATTAAAGTATTTTTAATAAGTTTTCAAACGACGAAAATTAGGGCATTCCCGGAGCGATCAGTCAGTCAGTCATAATGGCTTCTCATAATTTAATATTCCCAAGAATAATTGTACGGCTACTAGTTCAACCTGAATTGACATTGAAAAACTAATGTTTTTCCACAGAGCCACAAACTTCACGTCACGTTTAATTAGGATCCAACTTTTCCATAAAAATAGAAAAAAAATGTCTGATAGTTATTTTTTAACGTAGAATTATGACTCAGGACATCTTTATGAGGACTTGAATAGTAAGGAAAGAAACGGAGCTCATTATTTTCTATTTGTAACCCCACTGATAGCATCGATATAAGCTTAGAAATTTCCCTTTAGCTAAATTTCTTATGGCTGGAACGGTAAAATTTTAAAATACGTCTTTGGACAGAGTCTAGATTGACCTCGATTACAAATATTGTATCATGGAAATGTATAAATGGACTGCTCTAAAGACTTTCTAGAAATCATTTGATAGAAATAAGTTACCCATATAATTTTTATTTCGTTTACTATCGTATTTTTTATGATCCTCAGGTTTAAGGCTATTCAGTTTTCTCATGAAGAATTTTAATTCGAAAACCTGTCTTCTCTATTTTGACACTTCAGCATGACATACACACATTTACCCACGCATTCGTTGTTTTTGATTATCTTTCTAGAAGTGTCAATAACTTAAAATATTTGCCTTAATTACTAACTTGTAATTTTCTATGTTCTGTTCTCAGTTGTGTACCGATTCAAGAGAAAAACATTTATAGATAAAATTTATAGACAAAGAAAGTTCCATGGACTTATGATCGGCTTATGAGTGAGTACATTGATATACCAAAATATATGAAAATGCTCATTAAAATAAGATAAGATTAAAATTAATTTACTTCTTAATTTGTAATAAATTAATTTGATTCTAAATAGATAATTAAAAAATAAGAAACAAACGAGAAAAAGAAAAGAACAATGGAATACGACAAATCTAATAATCTATTAATTACTATAAATCTAAGGTTGCCTGGAAGAGATTGCTTTTGGTAATAAGGCCGCCCTTTGTACATTCCATCTCATATTTTATGTACTCTCTTCTAACTGTAATATTATAGTGTGCAAGCAAAGAGTTTTCAATCTATCTATCTATCTATCTATACAAATTATTACATAAATATACACACACAATTATATATAAAATATACACATACATAATACATATCAATATATACAAAAAATCAACTTTGTGGTCATTCTGCTAATGCTTTCCGCAAGGAAAGCCTGGAACTTATCTGGAAGGTCTTTTCCTAATTCATGAAGGATAATAGTAAAACGCCTTTGTATGCTATAGAAAAAGATACACTCATAGTGGTGTTGTCATCTAATTCAAATCAAACTGCAGCTTCAAGTTATAATCGGATTCGAGTTTATAAGCAAGATGACGCAAAACGTTACGTAGATGAAGCTATAAAACTTAGTATTATATAAAATATTAGTAGAGCGTTGATGGCTTTTCAAGCAACAGCATAATTCACTTTATATATTTTATGCAATGATAATATCAGGGTCTCGTGAAGTAGCGGAACTTAAGTTTAGTGAAAATATTCTGGATAAGAGAAAATGCCTTTTGGCATAAACTCCGTTTTTGAATGGCATATGCTTTAAATTGTAAATGATGTTTTCCTAGCCGATTTCGGCCACGGCGGCCAATTTGAGCAAAGATCAACCTACTACGCAGGAGATGTTATGGTGCGTTTAGGCCTGTGTCTAAACGGGCTGTTTTGCTTGGGTTGCGTGAGGTTGTGATAGCTTATTGCCAACCCGAGTCCTTGTCGGAGAGTTGTCGGTTTTTGGACACAGATCAAAGAAAGCCTCGCAGGCGTGTAAACGTAGCACGGGCGTTTGTGAGGTTCGAATTTGCGAGCGACTGCCAAGTCCTGGCAGGCGTATAAACATACCATTATAGTGCACAAGTGTTTGCGCAAACATAGATACACTTTTCTTTTCCTTGCTCTCTCAAGCCTATGGAAGGGCTATCCGACATGACCGACGAGAGATATGGAACTTTTTTTTCTAAAAATGCTTGTAGCAAGCATTTTTATAATGAGAAAAATTCAATTCAATAACACCGTTTGGCCCGGGAAACACCCGAGATCTTTTGACTGGTGAGGAGGAGTACGAGATGAAGGAGGCAGTATTTTTAAATAAATAAGAAATAAAATGACAGATACATGGTGGTCCTGTTAGTATAATGGTTAGTGACCGTCACTACTAAGCTGGAGTTTTGATTCCCATCAATGGTATCATTAAAGTTATTACTTTCTATAGCAGCTATTTGTAGCAATATTCGTCTGGTTAATAGACAATTTTATAAAGAGATAAAATTTATTTGTAAGTAGGAGGTAGGTAATGAAGAACATGTTGTTAGGAAATCCTGCCCAGCTCAGATAAGAAAAATGTAAAAGACGATAACAACCCCACCCTTGTCCCTGGTGTCTCTTGGCTCAGATATAGGAACAAACGACCCAAGACCAGCTATCGTGACACCTGAAAACGAGAAGCGCCGACCCCCAATGAAAAGGGAAAAGGCATAGTAGAAGAAAAAGCAGAAGGTAGATAATATTTGAAACTACTAACCTGATTCTGGAAATGTTATTAACAATTAAATGCATACTTGTTGCAGATGATAAAAGATAAAATTAATTCTTTCAACAAAGACCTTGAAACTAAAGGGCATCTTCAAGATTATCATAACTAGTCAATATTACGCAAAACTTTATTACTAGAGCGTAACTGATTATTCAAACATGATAATATTACACTTAGTAGTAATCAAAAAGATTACTAGACCATAACTAATCACACTTGAACCATAAAGAAATGTTTTTGGTGCAACCAAAAATTTGGCTCGTCCTTCGAGCCAATGTCGGATGTTCAAGATGTTCCATTTCTCGTTATTGTAAAACTTTGTGAAATTGTACTTAACTAAAAACGAAATCGATTAAAAAAGGATAAACTACTATGACGGATCATCGAATCATCATTATTTACTTCCTCTGTCGAATGAGCTTAGCCTGTAACAATATTTTAGACTGGATTATTTTTCTGGTCATTCTGACGATACGGTTATGGTATACTGATGTAATTATAAGTTTTTGCCTGAGGCTCCACCCGTGTGTATGTGGGTTATCGCGGCAAAGGGTAGGCTATATAATTCCTCAAGAATCAAAGTATCTTTATGCTGAATTTAATTGACATTGGTGCAGTAGTTTAGCGTAACAGATAGAGAGACAGTTACTTTCGAATTCATTATGATAACATTATGAATTCATACAAAGCATATAAAAAAATATGCCAAATATGAGTCGGACACCCGCAGGGCGTTTCTGAACATTTTAAGCGTCTAGCTGATGCCGTTAGCAACATCGAGCAATAACATCACGTTTGTTGTATGGGGGCCCCTGTAAACATTTATTTTATTTTACTGTTTTTTAGTATTTGTTGTTATAGCAGCCACAGAAATACTTCATCTCTGAAAATATTAACTTTCTAACTATCACGGTTTGTGAGATACAGCCTGGTGACAGATGGAAGGACAGACATTCGGATAACGAAGTCTTAGTAATAGGGTCTCGTTTTACCCTTTAGGTACTGAACCCTAAAAATATATGTTTTCTAATAATATTCCTGTCCCCTGTCTTCGGGTATATATACGTTAGTACATATATGTATGTAAAAATTGTTTCCGCGAATTTGTAATGTAGAGGAGTTAACTATTGAAAGACACGAAAGCCTTCCAGTTAAATAGCTTAGTCATATCGTCCTTGGCCCTTGAAAAACACTATATCCTATCCATGAGTCCCTAGGGCCCACAAAGGACAAACGTTACACGCTAGTTATTTTGTAAACATGACTTACAACTCTCAATAGATTAATTAATCTTATCATATCGTAAAGAGAACTTGTACTACTGCTATCTTCTGGTCATAGTTACATGAAATGAATTCTTTGTGTCCAGTTTTAACCATATTTCGCGAACAGAGAAATGTCAAATTTGATTACTTGAAGTTTGAGGGATGACCGAGCTATGCTCGATTTTATTCGGTAAATTTTATGAAAAAGAATCCTAGCTAGATCGATTTATTGCCCTCGAAACCCTTGCATACAAAATTTCATGGAAATCGTTGGAGCCGTTTCCGAGATTTAGATTATATACATATATATTGATGATTGCTCGTTAATATATTTTTATAGGTCTATAAGTAAACAAATATTTGCAATATCACGGACAACTAACACACAAAACCATCCAGTCCCAAGCTAAGCAGAGCTTATGTTATGGTTACTAGTAGATAGATAGATAGAAAACTCTTTACTTGCACACTATAATATTACAGTAAGAATAGAGTACATAAAATGTGAGACGGACTCTACAAAGGGCGGCCTTATTGCCAAAAGCAATCTCTTCCAGGCAACCTTAGGATGGATCGAAATGTATAGGAGAGACAGTGATAGTTGTCGGTCCAATGAGTTTTGAATTAATTATTTGCTAATGAATATAACGAACTACATACATACATTTTATTTATTTTAACTTAAATTACACATGTTACAGTCTTAAGTCTGCCAAACTGTATGACAGTTTTTCGGCAGAAGTTCTCTTAAATATACATTATATAGTTTTAAATCACTACATCAAGAACATTAGTTGACTATGTTTACAAGGCAATCAATGGCCTAGAAAAAAGAAAAGAAAAAGAGAATGTTTCTCATCAGTTAGGGACATTTCGAAAGGTAATATTTATGAAGTTCATTTTTAAAGTGCTATATATCCATATGTATACACTCAACACAATAATATGTATATATATACATACATACAAACACATACACGTACATACACATATGCATAAACATACATAAACATACACATACATAAACATACACATATACACACATTCCCATGTAACGAATACTTGTACATACCAATACACAAACATACCAAAATACATACCTAAAAACGTATAAAAAAATATAAATAAATAAAAATATTCACAGCATACCCTGATTAATGATCATCAAGATGCACAATTTTCATAAATCATTTTTTTAATGCATTTATTGTTTGCACTTGCCTGATGTTTACCGGCAGTGCATTCCACAAGCGTACAGCTTCAACAGTGAAAGACTGATCGTAAAATTTTGTGGAATGCTGAGGCATCTTAAGTCTCAAATCTTCAGATGACCTTAGACATTTTCATGTGTGTCATTAAGGAACTTGAATCGTTCTTTGAGATAGAAGAGGGCTCTGGGTTTGAACAAAATATTGTAGAGAAAAATAAGGTTACGAGTATTCCGGCGAGTGCGAATTGGAAGCCACTTGAGCAATTGACGGAATTCAGAGACGTGATCATATTTACGTAGGCCAAATACGAATTATATACAGAGGTTTTGTAGTCGCTCAAGCTTATCAAGATGTGCTTCAGTGACATTCAGATAGCTGACATCGGCATAGTCGAAAATTGCCAGAAATATTGCTTGTGCAAGTGTAGCCCTAGTTGCAATCGGAAGAAAGTTGCGTAATCTTCGTAGAGACCGGGCATAAGCAAATATCTTTCGACTGACCTCTTGTATTTGTGAACCCCAAGATAAGGTATTGTCTAAGTAGATCCCTAAATTTTTTACATTAGGACTGAACTCAAGGGTGGTGCCACCAAATTGAATTTGAGGTAGTTGTGTCCAGTTAATTCTCGAGACCATTCTGGAACTGCCAACAACACATACCTTTGTTTTAACAGGATTAACCTTGAGTCCATGATTATGACTCCGTTCACTAATGCGACGCAGGTCAGCATTAATAGTGTTGAACGCCTCCAGTAAAGAGTCGATCGGCGCTTGAGTATATATTTGTAAATCGTCTGCATAAAGATGGAAGAAGGAACTTAATTGATTCGAGATTGAGTTTATAAAAACAGCGAAGAATAAAGGAGATAGCACGCCACCCTGTGGTACACCAACAGTAATACTGCACCAGGAGGACGCCGAGTCTTCAATGCAAAGACGTTGCCGGCGACCAGATAGGTTACTATGAACCCAATCAATTGCCCGCGGAGATATGTTAAGAGACCGTAGTATACCAAGCAGAATGTGAAAATCAACAGTATTAAAAGCATTACTAGATAACTGATATAAATACATATATACTTTTTTCGTAAATACATTCATATATTATACATACAAAACACTCAAATTTCTATTTATTGATGTATTAGATGTAAAAGAATTGGTGAAAGGCCACATATTTTAGAAGTTAAAAGTGGACTATGTAGATCTATGTCACCACATCTCTCTAATTAGATAGGTGGAACATTATTATGTTCGCAATTTCTTTTTTCATTAAAAGACAACTCCTGCAGTCGGTATATACATTCCTGTATCACGGGGTTCTTTACAATCATACATGAAACGGACACAAAGTACACCCAGACTTAGAACAATAATTTATCAATCACACAAAGTGTTATCCCATGTAGGATTTGAACCCACAACACTTGGCGCAGTAGGAAGCGGTGTGGCGTCCACTGAAACCACTAGGCCAACCGTGTAGTCAATTATTTATTAAGTTGTCGGTCCCGGCTGCAATATGAACATCTTAGCCAATCGCTACTGGTAGTTGGAGCCCTGAATAGTCCGAGTACGGGGAACGAAAACGATTCGATATTGCCTAGTACTTAGATGATCGTTGTAGAGGTCTGAGTGCAGCCGCTCTACGTAAACAAACGAAGTTTAGCCATAGCGTAGTAGACTTAAAGCATAAACTAATTTTGAAAATACCTTTGGAGGGAAAAACAGGCAACTACCTAAGAATTAACAAACTGAAGGTCAAGGTTTCAAAATATAAGGGTTAGCAAGCAAATGGTAATAAACTGTGGACATAAACAGGGTTTTTACGCGATATCGGAAATCCGAAGTTTACATTACAGAAGCGGATATGTGTGCAGTTTAATACAATGACGTATTACTGATTAGCAAAACTATAGAGACTGTTTGTAAATCATTTCTGGAGGTCAGAGTCGGATGACTGTAGCTTCGTGTGTGGCACATGCATTTAAAAGTACTAGTCTTTATTATAAAGTCGAACCTAACACATTAAGGGAAGACCTACTTTTGAAGTTACAGCTATTTTTAATAAAGGAAAAATGATATCTCATTGTTTAATACATAGTCATGTGTCATCAACACCTAATAGGGTTACAAGCATTCGAAACTGGCCGGTAGCATGTTAGAAGAACATGAGTACAGGAAAATGGTATAAATATAGCATACACGAAAATAAACTATTAACTTTAGTAGAAATTAAGTAAAATAAAATGTTGTAAATATAATTATATACATATTTATTTATTATTTCAAGGGCCAATGCCAAATAGGTCAGTACCAATGAAACGAGTACAAACTAAAATATGTAAAAACGAGACCACAGAGATGAACAAGCATTACATGAGGAAGGAAAATACAAAATTGTATTTTATGGCAAGCTTTAGGGAAGGCCTTTGCTGGGATTTCTCACAAGTGGTGTCATATAATTGTCTTTTTTTTTAAATATAAAGGCTTGTTAATGTTATATAAAGGCTACTAATTATTACTACTACTTATTATTATGTAAAAACTATACAAATACTGACATACACTAAATAGATCATGAGCGGATTTACGACACCTCACTGATTGCAGATTTATACTCTTTTTACCCGACTATTATTAGTTATTCTACGACTATATTAGTAGATTTGTCTTAGTCGTGAGAGTGACACAGGGTACATTAAAAATAAAATGAAAACAAAATAAAAAACAAAAATAACTAAATTTAATAAAAATTGCAGATATTGACACTGTCTTTTTTTTTTTTATAATTTTACTTGTTTGCTCGACTACTGCGAAGCCAAAAGGAAGGGTAATAGTTTTGACAGTCTATGTCCCACCGCAGCGCCTAAACTATTGAACCGATTCTAATTAGTAAGGCTAGTCTTTTACCCTGGAATGATATAGGCTATTTAAATTGCATCATAATAACATTGTTGGGTGTTCTTAAACTATTTATTATTAAGGTAGAAGAGCAATCTAGTAAAAAAAAAAATAGAAAAGCTGCTCCCACCCATAAATATTTTCAGCTCAAATATCACTAGTGCGTCGCCATATTTTAGTACCCCCACCCCAGAGATTTAATTTATAATTACCACTAATATTACTTACCCGACTATAAGCTAGCAACAAAATAAATACTTAACATCCGTTTTCTACGAAAAGATATCACCATTCTTATTCAACCATTACAGACCATATGTGTTAGAACATGGTTATGTATATTTCTTTCGCACGCACTAGAGCCTAAACGGCTTGTCGTATTTTTATGTAATTGGTGTCAATAGATTAGTTTGAGTCGTGAGAGTGACACTGGGTACATTAAAATAAAAAAATAAAATTAATGATTCTTGGCGCCAAAAAGTAATCTCAAAAAAATATTATGTTTACAAAATACATCGTGTTTGGTATTAAAAAAATTATTTAACGGTGATTAAGAAAATATATAAATATATAACTTATATGTTTTATTTAAAAGAACTGAATTTTATAAAAATGACAGATATTGACGTAGTCAGGTTTTTTATAATTTTACTTGTTTTTTTATTTATCCCCGGATTCAATCAATCAATCATCAGCNCCCCGGATTAATCGTATGTATTGCCTTAAAGAAAGAGATAGGACTCGACTTCATCGTAAGTCTAGATCTCAGAAGCAAGCCCGATCAGCAACCAGTTCTAAGTGGCACAAACAAGTTCCGTGGGTGAAAGTAGCAGAGCTTTCTATAAATTAACTAACGCACTTATTGTACATATGTAGTGCGAAATTTCGTTTGAACTTTTAGACTTATGTTTGGAATGTGAAATCGTTTCTAAAGAACAGTTTTTAGGGTATAGAGTTATACTCTGTGGGGTGGTTAGAAGCCTCGACTAGTTGATTCAAGCCACTTTGGAAGAAATACTTCTGGATAAATAATTAGATATTTCGGAAATTACACACACAGTTTTTATACAATGGCACTTTCGGCGTAATAAATCTTTAAAGTTACACAATGTTGTATTATCGAATAATAATTGTATGTTCATAATCATTAGAACAATTAACATAAACAGTGTTTAATATTATCTTTTGAGTTTGGGTATTTAATATTGAATATGGTGGACCTGTCAGATGTTATAAAATAGCGTGGGTTGTAGTAATGCAGGAACATGCATATCCTAACCGTTCCACTTACACCGACAAAGAAATACATTATATTAGCACAAACTTATTTATTATAATCTTGACTACACGCGTTACACTAATTTGACTAATAGAATACTTATAAACTTTTTTGGAAATACATATATATTATATTTTACATAAAAACGCCCAAACTCCGTCATAAATATTTGAAGATCATACAAATATTTATTCTGACCCGGTAATCGAACACGGGACCTCAAGTACGATAGTCGTATCTGCTACCACTGTGCCACCGAGGCATTACCTGAATAGTGACGCTTACTGTTAGTAAAAGAGTTTTCAGGTTCGTAATAGTGCTTCCGAAGATTAACCTCATATGAACCAAGTTAAAAAACTTTACTTCTTTATAATATTATTAGTATAGATAAAATCATAAAGTATTCTTTAATTTTTATCATTGGTGGACGTCAGTCTTGAATTTCTAAGATCTGTGGTGTAATTCAAGTTCGAAACCTGGTTTAAGCAGCCTGTATATTTGAGCATTCTTACAACAGACTCACTGCATTCATGCGTGAGTTAAAAGGGCGATTTAATATCTTCTATGCATCGTTACTTCTTCTATAACCTATTTATTTTCAATTATCGGTGTACTCCAATATCAAGTAGTTCGAAGTCATTCCTTTTATTTATCCTGTTTACCTCGCGAAATTGCGTCAGTTGAATGTTGTGTGCATTTGACGATTAACAATTATGAAATGACTTAAAATAGAGAAATATTTGTTTAACTGTTAATTTCCTAAAATCAAAAACAGGAAATAAGGCTAGTAATGCGTGGGCTTGCATTAAATTAGATCACCCTTTTCTTCGATGTTCCATAAATTTTAATCTGTAACATTTAAAACTAAACTATTCGAATAAAATTACTACACTTTTAAAGCTTTTAATGCCGTCCTTGTAAGTCAGCTGTTATGCAGAAAGGTATTTACGGATTCCAACCGCGTTAAGTTTCATTCACTTAATATTCAGACGGTAGGTGCCGCCACTATTCTCGACAATAATACCTCTTGGCTGTACAGACTGCTAAAACTTTAAAATACTGAATGCCAAGGTACTAAAATACGAACTAAACGGTATCACATTGCGTCTATAATTTTTAATAACTAGGTGTACACTAGGTGTACACTGCCATGCTGCCTCGTTGAACTAGTGATTGGCGTGAGTGATTGCAGGTCTGGGGTTCGATTCCCGGGTCGGACTGCTGTTGAAGTTTTCTTACAATAAATTCTTAATAGCAGCCCGGAGTATGGAGTATGGTGGTGTTTCCCACCCGTGCCTCGGAAAACACGTTAAGCCATCGATCCCGGTCGTCATGAACATCTATAGCAATCGTCATTGGGAAGTCAGTACCTTCACCTTCGAATTTAGTTCACCCACAGGGGTGCGAAGGCCGATGCCAGTTGATCCTTGTAAAAACTGAAATTTAGGTGAAACCGGTTGAACTAGTAGCAACCCCAAATGTTGGGAATAATAAAGGCTAGGAAGACTGCTGAGGTATGCACTGTCATGCTTCACTATGGCATATTGTGGTGGAATTTATGAAAATTGAGACACAAAACTGAAACAAATAAAATACGGTTTAAAAAACATGCTTACATAAGTCAGTTAGAAACAAACTCGAAACAAACTCACACACACACACACACACACACACACGCACACGCACACGCACACCACACGCACACACACACGCACATGCGCACGCACAAGGCAACTAACTGATGTAGTTTTTTTTGCGAATTAGAAGTACGCGACCTAACTGAACATTTGAATATAATATTATATAAAATACTTACTACTTTTTGATACAAGGAAAAAATGTCGTGTAGGATAGATATTGATAAGATGTCAAATCTCCGCATCTTACTTACAAAATTGTGCCATTCTTTTCATAAAATTGACAACGCAGACGCAAACCTTAGTCAATATTTTCTCAAATACTAAAAATATTAAATGTTAAAAAATAAACAGAAAATAAGTCGGTTGACAAACAGAAAAGAAAAATATACTGGACAGAACAGTTGCCCATTTAAATACTTGTTCAATAACTCTATATAATAAATTGTATCTACGTCTACACACGAACACGCAGTGTTACTCTATAAATAATTCAGTACGCAAATCAATCACTTACATAAAGTATTTAATAAAGGACGGTAAAAATATGTCTCTAGCCACAGCTAATAAAACATTGTTGACACATACAACACCCGATAACAATATTATTTAATTACTTGCGAATAAACACGACAAAATATAAGAACTCTACCTATATAGAGTCAATATAGATAATAGAGTCAAGAGTCGCCTCACACGAGAGCCACTTAATTGCCGTCCTTTATCGATAAAAATTCTGGATGACGTCACCGTACCAAGCGCAACTACGATCAACCGGCTTCTAAATATAGACGACAAATATGTATATATTAAAGTCATTATACATTCACTTCAATAGAAAGTAAACTGCCCTGACATTGAAAATGCTAAGCCACTATAATCTTGTGTACAAAAGTGTACAAAACAACCCTCACGTAACCGCGTGCATTCAAAACATAACCTCCAAAATACTTAAGCCATTGTCCATCGCGTAAAAAATGCAGGCCGGTATGACCGGTGTAGTTTAGTGCGCACCTCGGTACGACAAGAGAGCGTTGTCCACGAGACTTTGCCAGTCGTACGCCAACCGCGGGGCCGAACGCCTCGCCTAACGCTCCGACCGTGTATAACTTCACTCGATAAGTTATCAACGAATAATTGCATGAAGTCATCGATTAAATTAAGTTTACACTTAACACTGTTCTCCTTATTTTTACCAACTTCGTTTATTTAAAAAGTTTTACAAGTGTTTTTGTAAAATTTTGACAGTGGACTCCACAAGTGTCCGTGAAAAAGTTTTGTGGTATCCGATTGGTTGGTCTGTTTTTTGTGATTCGTGTCCGGCTGCAGGATGAATGGGACGCCAACTAGGAGACCGAAGAGCGCCTTTTCTGAAATGGTAACTTTCACCAACTTAACAAAGTTATTTTAAGATTTTATTTATTTTATTTCAAAGTTTCAACTAGTTTCATGCGTTAACCCTACTTCGTGACATAAAGTTTACGCACTCGTAAACGTTATAGGTTCTGAAGGTTATGACCCTGGGGTATTGCGGATCCCTGTTGATTTGAAAGGGTTGAATATAAGTGATAAGTTTGCTCTTCGTCCCTGGTGACACTAAATTATTTGCTAGAAATAATTTTATTTAATGATTTATCGTTTTGTTTACAGTTTGTGTAAACGATGAGTGATGAGTAATGAAACTGTTGATATTGGACATATGTGTAACACACTTTTACGTTTATTTATTTTACTGTTACACGTATCTCAATATTTATTTACTTTATGGTAATGCCATTGACAGTGATGCCGCAATTTATAATAATTTAAATATTTAAAATTGAATTTAATTTAATTTAAATATTTGAAATTGATGAAACGCTCTTACTAATTTGTCATGATTTGGAAATAATTTCTCAGCGATTATTGCCTTTAAACTAGTTTTATTTAAGTAAAATATGTATATATATAAATTGTTGACTACCGAAGCCAAGGTGTAATCATAACATTTTATTGGAGGGAAATATCAGATGGTCTAAGGGACAAGAGACGAATTTTTTTTATTGTACGCAAGATTCGTCTGTAATGATTCAAAATATACCTTTATGTTTGATTTATTTTTGTTCTTATTTTATTTTAAGTTACTGTCTTGACTTGTGATACCCAAACTTACACTATAAATCGTCATTGCTGAAATCCTTACCCTGAACTAATTAACTGAACAGTTCAGGATGTTCATGTATTTTGAGAGAGAAAGCAAGGAATTTCGCCTGACTTACTAATAAACACCACAGTAACAGATTGCCGTCAGGCATCACGCTTGATTGCCTGACAAAAATGACTTACTACTTTGTACTAATTAGTAAACTCTTAAATTTAATTTCTTTAATGTGCAATAACTAAATTATTTTCTCAATTAATCCTTTTTAACCCTTACCTGTCATGACATGAACGACCTCGGTCAGGGTTGTGACCTTGACCGATGTCTTGTAACTTGCACAGTATTATCATATAAATAGATGGAATATTTAAACTCAAAACCGCTAAAGTTAGTAACGAACGCTAAATTTAATGGTCACATACTACTGTGACTGTGTTTACCTTTACGAACTCTAAATTCATTCGACAATTCATAATTATAAAGACACAAAATTCAGAAGAAAAAGCGCGGGAAAAGCACAATAAGAACTACAGACTAGACATACATAATTATGCAAAAAAAAAATAACATAAAAGAAAAATATTAACTGTGTAATTTGTTTCTATATCGTTAAGTAATTTAAGCTATGTTTTATATACGCCCGAAAAATACAATATTTTTATCTCTAACAACACATTTTCCCTGAGGCTCCAATTATTTCTACCATACTTAGCAACACAGAGTGTTCCGTAAATGTTGGAAATTTTCAAAGAAATATGTATTGAATTAACAGTGTACATTTATATATGGATTTAAGCGAAGTAAAATATATATTTAAATACTAAGCATCAATAGTATTTTAATGAGATTTATTTAACCATAATAGAATCGTATTTCACAAACACATACACATATGGATTGACTAAACCGGTGTTATCACACTGGTCTGCCTGTTGTTAAGCATTTCACCGAATGAGTGAGGTTATTGGAGCCTAAAACGGCATCATTTTCATCATATATCATTTTGATTTACAGAAAACCTTAACAAATTAAATACTTACCTTCATCATAACTCACTCGATCATACCATTTTCAGATTAAAAGGCAAACAGATGCGTCAGGGTACAGGGTACTTTGTTTAACAATACGTAGTGAAATGTCGATGCAAATTTTAGAAGCTGTAAACAAATAAATAAAAGTCGATGAGAAACAGCACCTGCGCTGTATTTCACCGAGTGAGTGAGGATAACGGATGCCCAAAATCCAACCCTTCCCCTCACCCCCCTACCCATCCCGGCCGGTAACGCACTTGAGACGCCTCTGGTGTTGCGGGTGTCCATGGGCGGCTGTAATCGCTTACCATCAGGCGATACGTCTGCTCGTTTGCCATCAATTCCATAAAAAAAATACAGAAATTATCCGTTTTATGCACCGCTCAAATCTCTATGTTGAGACTTGATACACATGCAGTTGTTTTAAGCTCAAAGTATACAGACAGTTTCGATATATCCGACCCAATATTTCACTCGATTAGCGAATTTGAATCATTGAAAAATTGCCATTCAATAAATTAAGGATTAACTCGTGTATTCATTATTCATCCTGACAATCACTTTAATGACAATTGAATATTTTATAATATAATAGAATTAAATTTTAAAATACGCACATAAATCGAAACTTATATTCATAGCACATAATATCGTTCCGATCATAAAAACCAATCGCAAATAAAATATGAAAAAATATGTTAAAGTATTACGTATCCGTATCCGTGACAACATAACCTTATTCATCTTGTTTTACAAGTATTGTAGTTGACCGTGAATTGTTACAACATACATAAAAGGTTTTTGCAAAAGACGGTCCCAATTTCATGTCATCCATATTTTTATATTTTTTATCAGTAATCCCATCACGACGAAGACTTGAAGACTTATAATTGAAGACTTTAATTACCTGATATTGGCGGAAATAGCTGATCCGGCTGGTTGCCATCTCATCAAAAGAAGAAGAAGAAGAACATACATAAATACATATAAGGGGGTACGGGTTAACATTCCGAGAAATGGATTTTAAATATTCGGAATATGCACAGGACAATATGTGTTTTGAACCTAAAGTTTACAGTAGACAAACGATTTATATAGCGTTGTTTGTTGCTTAAAATCATGAGATATTTCACAAAGAAGCGAAAACAAAAAAGATGTTTTCTTACAACTACTGAATGTACCAATATTGAATACATAGTATTGCGCGATTATGAACACTGACTTCCTCTACAGGGCAACACGTGCTGGTCCTGGAAGCTACCGTTTCAGAGTGGTAGACATACGTTGTCGTACTCTTCGCTTCGGTTCTTTTTTCCTGTGCCGAGCAGTCAAAGTATGGAACTCGTGCACACGTGCTTCCTACCCACTATGATCCCAGGTCCTATAAGCGGGGCGTGAAAGATGGTGACCACCACCACGTCTTGGGTTCTGCTCATGTTTACCATCAGGAAGGATAGTCGTTTTGGTAGATAATGCATTGAAAAGAGTAATATTTCGCCAAGAATGTTTAAAATTCGTATCAAGAATCCAGAAGAAATACAGAAAATCAAAAATATTTAGAAGTAAATGTTAAAATTAAAAAGGTCTTATATGTTATTTTACCTGTTCACGATGGTGGAAATTGTGAAGATTGAGAGTTCAACCCATCTTGGAAATGAATAAGCAAAAAAAGTGATTCATATTCCAATTTGCATGTCTAGGCAACTCTAGGATGTATTTATTGCTTCAAAAACTTACACCTTACAAATGTCGCACTGCTGGGCTCCTCCTAAGAGGAGTTAGGAGAGGGTTAAGGCCATACGTCTACTCGCTGGCCGAGTGAGGTTTGGGGACTGGCAACACAACGCTGTGGCTATCATCATCAACATCTTCAACAACCCATAATATCCCACTGCTGGACTCGGGTCTCTCAGGAGAGGGTTAAGGCCATACATCCCCACGCTGGCCAAGTGCGGATTGGGGACTGGTAAGACAACGTTGTAGCTACGTAATCTTACCGTTGGATGTTTTCAAGCTGCCCAAAGACCTCCACATTTAACCTGGGATCCACCACCAGATTTTGTCTAAGCAACCGTTACGTAATTATTTGTATGATCTCAAAACAATTTCATGGAATGTGTGAAACAGTTTGCAACACGAGCTTTGAATGACTGACATTCATAACTTTGAATATTTCTGACCTTTTCAAATTTTAGTAAGAACCTTATTTACTAATGATTTGAGAACAACTGCTTTAAAATTCAGTTACGAGATTTAAAACTAACAAAAATAGATACATAGATAGAAAATTGCATTTCTATTTCAAAATACATTCAAGTTCAAAGTCAAACATTTCAATTCTATAGAAGTGTCATAATACAATATTGAGAAATGTATCATATCATTGTGAAACTATATCTCATAGAAGTTCCTTCCGCGTCTCATAAACGACTCCATTTTCCAGAAATCATTGTCTCTTAAATTCGTATAAGTTGAAATGTCAACTTAATATATCCAGTAGATTCGAAAGAAATTGCTTGTAACTTATTTATATATCGGACAAATGGAACATTCTAGAATCTATCGGTACCACGTCATTCAAGATACATAGTAGTAGTTAGAAACGTACCAGTACAAGATAAGCTCCAATAATAAAACTACTTTTTAATAACCTATAAGATACAGAAGACAGGTTTCCGATCAAATTAAATCAAGTTTCATTCGCAGCTCACAGCACAAATTCAAAGTTTGTAAAGGTCAAACGTTTCCATTAGCGCTTTGGTAGTATAACTACGTTCTACTTCAATTTCCAGATTAATCCTACTCTTTAATTATAAACCTGAACAGGCTTGTACGGCGAATAGTTTTAGAATTTATACTTATAACCCCAACGTCTTAGTGTACAGGAGAAGCTAAACATTAATGTATAATGTTCGTAACATTGTCTGAACCCAAGTTAAGAGTTGCTTTTAGTGTTTTAGTACTATACTGAAGAACCTGCACTCCGAATGTGTTGCTATAAAGTCAATAATTAAATTAAATAAGGAGCGGGGCACATAGGTTTCGTGTTGAAATAAAATACTAGTTAATTTTTATTTGGACCCATGGACTAAGAACTAAATTCAAGCTAACGATTTAATTAAACTAGAGAAGTAAGTTAGGTACATTTGACTGCCTTTGACGATCAAGTAGTCTCGAGTTTGTTTCCCGGGTCCGACCCGGAGTCGGGCCATAAGTGTTGTTTGGTTTTCGTCACAAGAAATTCTTAATTATTATTTTTCTTAGTGTGGCAGTTTGGTAGTGAATCATCACGTGCGTGTTGTGCCTCGATGAACACATCAAACTGTTGGTCCATGTTGCCATGAACATCTATGGCAAATCTTGATTAGGAAGTCAGTGCCCTCAAATATACAGAAAACTAGTTCAACCGTCAAATTCAGTTCACACTTTTGAGTTTGCGTAGGTCCGATGGCAGTCGTTTGAACTATTGGCTGACCCCAAATAATCTTTCAAATAATAAAAGCTAGGAAATGATATCTATTTTTTATTGATCTTTTCTTATTGGGGACTTTTATTCTTAGTATTATGGAACATAGACCACTCCTGATATTGAGCTCGATCGTTATCTTTTCTCATCCAGTTGTACTGTGTTATTTTTCCAGATCAATGATAAGCTAGTTATATGAATACCTGTAGGGGATTCTTAACTACGGTATTCAGGTAAGCTTTCTTTGGTTACCATCGGGTATCAATTATGTGGCCGCAGCCTTTTGTCATATGCTAATTAATGAGTAAGATCGATTATAGTACGATGGAAAAGGTAGTAAAGCCACGCTGATTTCAGTACGAACGGGCCGGCTCGACCGGGGTGGCACTACTCTCGCACCGAAGATCAAGGTAAAATGGCAGTGTGCATGAAGCCCGATGATGAATAATATCATCGCTAGGCAGCAATGGTGTGGGTCACCATGCTGTATTATTGCATTGTTTGCATTCGCAATGAGTATGGTTACCTGCACTCTTGGATTGTGCTTATGTTTTCCATCAGGCATAAAAAATGTAAGGTGAATAAAGCATCTTCCTCATATAATTGCATATGAATTTAATATAAATAGACATTACCGTACTATTTCATATTAAAACAAAGGCCTCTGTTTTGCTGCTTTCAATTTCATTTATTATCATATTAATAAAACAAATGAATCTGGACTGAATTCCACATGTGTACTGAATAACTTTTCAGGTCACTAACAGTGGATTAGCGTTTTATATATTTATTTAATTAAGATGTTGCATCAACTATTGTTGATGGTCAAGTATTGCAATGTAGAATTTTGTCGATTCATATTTGGTTTATGTGTATCGAGTTATACTTATTAAATATGTAATACCTGGAAGACCGAGCTTTTCTCGGTATTTTTTGTTCGTGCTAATCTTCATGAAAATCGTTGGAGCCGTTTTTGAGATGCAGGTTATATAAATGGAAGAATCGCGCATTTAAATATATTAGATAAAAACACTTTATAACATCGAAAATTTCAAATATGTAGGACATGTCTTTCAATCTTCATACATAGCTATGTGTACTTGTATTAATTTGAAAAAAATAACATTTTTAGAGAGACAACTAGGCAAATTTCTGTATCACGGGGGATTTTAAAAACACACATGAAACTGACACGAAAACACCCAGACTCAGAAAAATAATATTTGGATCTCACAAACTATTGTATCATGTAGGTTTCAAAGTTTGAACTCGGAACACTCAGCTCAGAAGAAAGCAGTGAGATGACTTTTTAAACCTCTACGCCAACCGTGCAGTCACAGGTATTTAAATGAATGAATCGTTTGATATACACAACAATACCAACCTACGTTTGTGATTCCCTTTACTTGTGAAATCATAACAGCGCAACGGAATAAAACTGCTCAAAAGATCTAGTCCATAGTCTCTTTGATTAGTGTTCGAGAGTTACACACGATAGAAGATCTTCATTATGTGATACAGGATTAGTCAGGATTAGTCTAGTCTTCACTAGATTTTGCAAAAACAACATGTTTCTGTGTAAAGATACCACCTCACTAAAACATTATTAAAAGAAAATTGCAATCTTTGGCACCATAAAGGTGTTCCTCCCAGTCAAACTATAGCCTGAGCCCTACCCCTTTGAAAATAACACAATACTGATAGTTTGTTTCGGAAGTAACAAATTATCAGCATTGACTTCGGAAGGAAGGTGTGCCAGTTCATCGGGTCATTCAAATTCAAAAGCGGGCGTGCGAGTAACCTTACCTGTACGCTAGTTTCATGGTTCAATACCCATCTCAAAATACGTTATAAAAAACTTTTAAGGAAGAGGCTCGTGGCTAAGCGTTAACCGTGTAAGTTAGCACATTGTAAAGGTATAGACAGGTCAGTCAGAAATTCCCTCATGTATTAGAGAGCACGTTAAGCCGTTGAGCCCTGAAAAGTCCAATAGCAGCCTTTTTACATAATTGCAATATCGTCTAGTTCTTGGGTTGTAGAGGTCTTCGCTCCGCGTAACGATCACAGCCAATTTGAAAAAATACTCAGCGGAAGACAAAATGGTCATAATTAAACCAAGATTTGAATGATAACTATTGTGCTAATTGATTTTTTTGTTAAACACTTTTTATTTTTGACGGGTATGAGCAATGCTCTAATTATTAAAATATTACTACATCTTAGATAGTAAAACTTAAAGATTTATGGCACTTGTAAAATGGAGATGAAATCACGGGCCGTGTTTTAAATTGTGTGTTCTTTACTAGGGAAAGTGTGTTCTCAATAAAATATAACAAGACTTTTTGCCGTTTAAAAGCCCGTTTCAATAAGTTAAGAAAACAAACGACAACAACTTGACAATAGAGTACATCTGGCGTCTGTTTGTGTTGGTCTATGATTTTATCTGTTATTTAACGTTCATAAATGTCACTTAGTGTCTTTATTGAATAAATGAATTTAAATTTGAATTCGACTGCATGATAACATAAATATTGAAACCTGATAATACTCTCTCAACAAAGATCTGTAATCACCTATTTTATTTTCATAGGACATCCCAATCATGTAAACGCTGAAAATCTAGAAAATAATGTCATATAATACTATTGTTGTTTAGACTCGACCGAGGGACATCCTTGTCGATGATCATGTTACCCTTTGCCAAAAGCCCTCTATTGGAAACAAAGCTAATCAGACTTCAGTCTTTACTAAAACCTTCATAATATGTGCTAACTAATGTTACAAAGTGTAGGTTGTTTATTTCACGCCCAGTTGGTAATCTTAAAATTTTCCATCACGTTGTATTACATTGTGTCTACATTTAAAAATAAAATGTATTAATGATACAGCATGTCACCCCCGTTCATCCTGTAGCTGTTATAACTAGGGTTGTCAATTATACTGCTAAAAACAGTATTATACAGTTATTCACAAACTATATTTTTTTCTGTTGAACAAAACTAGAGTATATATACTGCTATTTTCAGCATTAAAATGTAAGTGAACGACTTAGACGCTTACACCATTTTTTATATGTTGGGATGTCGCATCTCTAAGTTACTAATTGTAAATTAGAATGTAGAATGTAACATCACTAGTGTGTCATTTAAGCATTTCCTTTATATGTCAGACAGATTGATTCTGGACTGGAGATCGTTTTTTGTTTTTGTCCCCATTTCATGTCATCCACATTTTTTATATTTTTATCATTAATTCCATCGCAACAAAGACTCTAAGATTCGAAGACTTAGAATTGAAGACTTTAAATACTTGATATTGGCAGAAATAGTTGCCATATCATCAAAAGAAGTAGAATATTCCGGACTGCGAAGTGACTACATTGTGTGAACTGTTAATATCTATTAAAACAAATTGGTCCTAAACACATCTTTAATTGAAGCATCCAATCATGACATTATAAAGGCAACCACAAACATATCACATTAATGGAGATTCAGAAAAAATCTGTGTGAAAAAATTGTCAGAATCAAAAAATTTCAAACTGAAGTATGAAAATGTATCAGAACTAAATTAATAAATTGCGTGACATGGTCTAAACATATGTATTTAAAACATTAAATACACAAAATACTGTTTAATGTAATTCTATTCCTTATAAAACCCTTGTCATAACAAAACACTGCCACATCACAACACGGCAAAGCGAAGAAAATTTTGATACCAACCCTATACCAAACTTTCCCAACATTCCCAAGTAGGCCAAAACCCCCTTTAAGGTTAGACCTGAGACCCGTGAGACCTGGAGAAGCTTATGTCCAGCAGCGGACTATAAAATATGATGGCAACCCTGGAGAGATACAAATAATACTCCAAACTTTAGATTCGAACTTTAGATTTCAAACATTATCATCATTTTCCTAGCCGATTACGGCCACGGCCAACTACGCAGGAGATATTACAGTGCACAAGTGTGTGCGCAAACACAGGTGCAGTCTCTGTTACTTCTCTGTCACAATCCGATGGGGCGGTTAACCGACACGATTAGGCGCAGGACCGTCAGTTCTACGTGCTCTCCGTGGCACAGGGGTTCAGACCCCAACTTCCAAATGCCGAGCTGTTATGAAGTATTTATATTATCAGAAAAACTCAATAACACTTTTGGCCCGACTCGACTTGAACCCGAAACCTCTTGATTGGCAGTCGCATACTTCAATCGCTAGACCAACGAGACAGTCGAGATAGGAAAATATGAGTATATTAAAAGGAAAAGTGGATGTGATTTGAAAATGAATGTAACTGTGATACCATGGTGTCGCTGTGTGTGATGAATTATCAAACACTCGCTATCTTAATTCCAAGATAAGGAATTCTAGTATAACAAAATACTGACGACACTTTCATTAAGTTCCGTCACTACAGATTTTATCATTATCTGCTATCAAATGATAATATTAATATCCATATACATGAAAAAAGTGATAACTGGGTGGTTTAAATTATTGGTTAGTTAATTTGTAAACGGCTTCTAAGTTTTAAAAATCAATCTGTATGACAAGATGTAGACAAGAAGAAACAAGATGCATACTCGGCAGTAGGTAGACGGGTCAGCTCATTATAAATGAATAAATACATACAAATTAGGCGTCATAAGTACTTTATCGTTTTTTGACAAGAAGGGAAAGGGAAAAACAAAAAAAATCTTAGCACTGGAGGACTTTTCTAGAAGTAATACCGTTCTTAAACAAAGTTGATATCAAGTATAAAGCGAAATGTTAATAGATAAGCAAAAGAATGGATTGCCAAAAAAAAACTACACGTATTTATTTCCGGTTAAAAATGCTATAAGTACATTGTTAGATTTTATTTTACGCCCGCTTTTGTAGACCTTAAAAAGTCCAGGCTACTTAAATGCACAAATGGACTGGTTCGATTGGAGTGTGATGTATTAAGAAAATGCTTCATTTCTTTGATTGAGTGAGTTGATGAACCCAAAATCTTTCCCGAGAAGAGACTGCTAGGTCAGGAACGCACTTGTGACTCTTAAGATGTCCATGGACGGTAGTGGTTGCTTATCAGCAGGTGACTTGTCTGCTCATGGGTCCTCTTATGTCATCTAAAAAATAAAAATGTACTACTATTACGAGGTTCAAAAAAATAAAACTCATTTCTCTCATTCTTCACGTATGCTACAAACATTGAATTTAACTCAATTTGAATCTAATTGAACTACTACAAAACCTATTTTGTATGATTACGTTGATCTTGCGACTAAAACAGCTTTGAGGGACCTTATCTCTGTATACAGCTGATTTTACAAAATAAAAAGTTTGACATATGCCACGCAGCGGAAGGGACAAAGCATTCTAGTTTGACGTTTGAATTAGTCCTTTTATGTTTTTGTCCTCTACTACTAAATGGTTTAGTGTAGTATCTCACTGTTCTATTGTATTTTTGTTTTTTTTATGCAACTGTATCCGCAATGAAGTATATGGCTCGCCTGGCCAAGTTTGGTTGCGTTTCACCACCCTTGTAATTTCAATAAGGTGTGTGTAGTAAGTGATTGTGTAGTTCTTTCTCAAAATGTATGACCCTTGTTCAAAAAGTTTTCATTAATTCTGTAATTGAATAGAAAAATTACTTGCCTCTGTTTAAACTTGATATTATAGTTATTACTATAAATGCCAGACGTTTTTACTAGGAAGCATTGGCATCAACCAGTCCCTCAGTCAGGTTAGTTACTGAATAATTACCTGGAACTCCTTGTATCCTAGACATAAAGCATTTTCTACCTACATTAAAATCTTCCATAAATTATCCACACCTAATGAATACACGCACACCCATCTAAACCTTCATAAAATCTTAACTTGTTGATCGTTCCATAATTCATAAAGTCTATGGGTAAATAATTCTTCAGATAAGCCATTGAACGACCCCGGTACGGTAAAGGCCACGAGGTCAATGCCCTGAGATTATCAAATCTTCTAACTAACTTTTGGTATAACAGATTTCTCACAAAGCAACCAGCTCCACGATTATTAATTCATTTAAAATATATGGTTTTTATTTTGGTTACTTAGGTTAAAAGTTATTACCTTTAACCAATGTAACCAATTTTTATTACTAAGTGGCTTGCGGTCTTGAATCGTGACCCTTTCTCTCTGACCCATAATTCGTCGGAAGAGCCGTAGGTCATTTTCTGACCTCCATATTATTTTGTGACCCATATTAATGAAATATGTCTGACGTAGAGGACGATCAGCCAATCAATAAGTTTGGTAATTATTACTAGTTACTACTAGGGCGTTACCACGAACAATCTTAGTTTTAAATTTTAAAGGTTTGAGTTGTTTGATATATCGATCATGTAAAGTCTAATCGAGTGGAATAATCGCGTCAGAATAATTTTCATAATTCAGTTAAGGGGGCTACTGGCACAGGTAAACTGTTCATGGGAGAGTATCGCTAACGCCTGAACGTTGTATAATTACGCGGTAAAATATATATTCGTATGTTTATATATCAATATGAACCGATTCATGTTCAAATTTTTGACTAAAATATTTTGAAAAGTGAAAATTTTAAATTTTGAGCTCCATTTATCGAAAAATTTGAAATGAAAAATTTTTCTCTGAATTATTTTCCCTTTTTTTATATCATAGCGGGAAAACGCGCCGACGTATCCCCTGATGGTAAGCGATTACCGCCGCCCATCTGCAAAACCAGAAGCGTCACAAATGCGTTGCCAGCCTTTGGGGATGGGGAGGTGGATAGGGATGGAGGAAGGGGTTGGGATATGGCCTCCTGTATCCTCACTCACTCGGTGAAACACAGCGCAATCGCTATTTCACACCGGTTTTATGTGAGGTAGAAGAATTATCACTCCGGTCGGGTCGGCCCATTCATGCGGAAGCGTGGCTCTCCCACGGAATCCTTAAATTAAATTATAACAATAAAACAAACGTTATACAAACAACAGTTTATTTAACATAAATCATTATAATGACACATATGTCCCAGTTAACGAACCGTTTACTTTAAATGACAATAGCGACGGAGCATGACAAACATATCTACAGAATGATTTTTCATATAGATAGCACAGCTGTTTAGCAGAAATTATATCATAGTGGGTTAAGTAATACTATTTCTGTACAAATATATAGTTGTGACTTTATACAAATAAGATGGCCATAAGAATTCTTAAAAAAATGTGCCAGTTGGCAACCGTACCCCTACTATTGCAGGCGAGTAAATATTTAATTAAATATGCTATAAATATCAAGACCAGAGAAAAATTTAAAAACATCAACAACCCATAATGTCCCACTGCTGGGCTCGGGTCTCCTCTCAGGGGAGGGTTAAGGCCATACGTCCCCACGGTGACCAAGTGATGGTAGGGAACTGGCAAAAATACGTTGTGACTACGTATCTTGCCGTTGCATGTTTTTAAGCCGCCCGAAGGCCTCCAACTAAGCTTCACGACTGTTATCGTATGATAACAACCGTACCGACTACTTAACGTGACCTCCGAATCACGGAGACGCTCATGGTAACATGCCACCAGCGGTCACCCATCCAGGTATTGACCACGGCGTCGTTGCTAACCCTCGGTGATTGTTTCTAATCACCGAGTGCAGCTGGGCTATGAGCGCCTCGCCTCGAAAAAATAAAACAATGAGCTAAAATTAAAGATGTGATGACTTACTCAAAAATAACCATGAAATAATTATAGTTTTCTACTGGAAAATTCAGTCTTTAGTAGAAAGGTCAACATGTCCTTATTTTTATAAATATCTCCTATTAGTAAGACCTATCTTGAGTATCTTGAGAGATATTACATTACAACATCCAGAACCTTTTGCAGTGTCAACGGGGACCATCCAACTACGCAGGAGATATTATAGTGCGCAAACACAGGTGCAATCTCTGTTCCCTCACTCTCATAATCATTTGGAACCGCTGTCTGACACCAGCAGCGACAGACGAGGCGCTTGACCGACTGAAAGTCCAAGCTGTTATTTAGCATTTCTGTATATAT